>OY728166.1:786708140-787100640 GCA_963277665.1 Viscum album | reverse complement strand
TTGTTTAGGAATAGGTGATGGTGATCCATTAGACGTACCTTTTATATCTAGGTTTTCCATTATTCTAAGAAGCTATTGTATATAACTTGTAATGGTGGATTCAGATAATCGAATTTTGATAAGTGTATTTAGGATATCTAATTCACTTTGGAATTAATTGGTGGTCCTAGAAAGTTTCATGTGATCTTATAAATCTTTGAACTTAAAAGTTGATTCTTGTATATAGTGGATGACCCAAGAGTTAAAAAGAGGTGGTGGAACATTATCTTAGATAAATTTCATTCTATTTTTTATGAGATTTTAATTCTAGATAAAAGACATCCAAGAAGGTTTTATAAGGTAAGAATCTTTTGAAGCTTATTCCATCAATAACTTTTAGACGGCCTTTCAAAGAAATGGATTCATGGATTTAATTATTTTAAAAAGAGGCTTAGTAATTCATTGTAAGTGCATGTAATGTTATTCTTCCTTGATATATTATTTGAATTAATTAATAATACATTTTTGGTAATAGGTATAGGATTATTATACCTATTGATATAATGGATCATGTTTGGGTGATAAGTAAAAGTAGATGAGGATGAATATCTTTGGGATGTCGGAGGATATACCTGATACTAAGGTGGGTGTAAAATGTTTAAAACCAAATTAGTTACCTTTAAATTTCATCTAGGGTGGAAGGATGATCCATGTAAGAAATTTATTTCATGAATAACCAAAGAAGTACCAGGTAAGTCACATAATGAGACTTTTCAGAAACTAAGTTTCATAATTGTGAGTCATATTTATCCTTAGAAAATGGTATTGTGAAATATAGTGAAATAATATAACATAGAGTGAAGAATTATAAAATTGGTTAGTTTGGTTATTAAAAGAATGTATAATAATTGATATTTTTTAAGTGGTTATGGAAATTGGATTATTTTATGCTTGTTAAGTGATAAGTAAGGAAATTCATATTGTGAGGAGCACATTTTTTATTGTTTAGAAATGTGATATTCTTAAAAGTGGAGTATGGTGAAAGTCATGGGTAATGTGTCATGAAAATTCATTCTTATTACAGTTTAATTTTTACATAGGCTCGTGAATATAAGAATGTATGTTTCACTTTACAAGTAATTCGATACTATATTTGGGTGTTCTTGTATCATTCTCAATGGAAATTCAGTATATTTGAAAATGAACTAGTAGAGAATTTAACAATATAGTTGGTATATAACTTTGTATGTATAATGGTAGCACTCACTAAGGAAGTGTGATTATGGTTTCATTAAGTTTATAAACTACCCAGTGCACCGACTCTCAAGACAAGGTTGGGATTTATATTAAAATAGTCATAAAATTCTTGAGTTTATCTTCAGTGAGTTTTGATCTATCTTGTTTCAAAAACATTGACCAGTATGAGTCAAACATTTGAAATTATATTTTTTCTAAGTGTCACTGTGCTTGAGTCATCATTGTTGAAAAGTTATGGAATATTTTGGTGTTTCAGTGTTTATGAAACTGGTGTATTTGGTATATACCAATATAGTAGAGTATTAACTGAATATTTTTGTAAATTTTTTATTATAATCAAATTATTTTTTAATCATATGTATTGTTTGGGACATTACTAATGGGTTTTAAGTATTGGAGATGTATTTTTTGGAGTCAATAGGGTAGCATATCTACGTTTTTATATAACAGAGGGTGAGACATGATATTTGATTCAAGTTTGTAAATAAAATATGAATAAATTATAATAATAATTATTGGGGATAAGAAATCCTAATATGGGGATATTTTAGTACCCTATGTTCGATTATGTTGGTATAATCAAAGATAATTTGGATTTTTCTGATTTAGATTCAGGGGTGTTTTTCATTTTAAAGTCAAAAATTGATTTTATTGGTTTAAGGATTAATGTGAAGGGGTTTTTATAGAATTTTTTGGTTGAAATTTAGAGGTCTGGACATAGGTCGGGAGAAGGTTTCATGTGTAAGAAAATATTGTATATGATATAGATTACTTGATAAGGGCTCCCTATATACATCTATAGAGGGGAGGTTCCAAGTGAACTAGTTACCAGGAGGTAAGGTATCGGGTACATAATAATCCTAGAATTATTTTTTAAAAAATTTAATTTAATTTTTTTCTTAAAAAAAATATTATAACTCTCCCTAACTCTGCTCTAATTTGATTGAACTAGGATAACTTGGGAGATACCTCTCCAAATCTCCCTCAAATTTTATCTTCTTATTTAATCTCATATATCTCCCATCTCATCAATGATCCATATATGGTAGTGGACTCCAAACTATAAATATAGTCATCCATACCCTTTATTTCTCACTTTCTCTTTCCATATCTATCATATTTACCAAAATCCATAATATTTGGGAGGGGGATAATTAAATTAATTATTTCTAGCATTAAAGGTCAATTCAACTCGCAATAATGGAATGGTATTCTCTAAATAAACTATGGTAATGGTCCTTTGAATTTTCACTTTATTTATATGCATTTTCATATATAATATTGTAACCTAACCAAGAACTTCCATCAACTACACCAAACCATCACATACCAAAAACATGTTCCCTAATCAGTATAATATGGTGACTAAATCTGAGTTTATGAGTTTCTTAATGGGGAATTATTTATCCTCTTTTCTAGGAAATCAAGTTCAATGATGAATTTTATCAAAAAAAAATCATGACCCTCCATCTATCATACATTCCAAATAAATAAAGTAGCAACCTATACACCATAGAGTACCTTTTACAGCTATACAAGAATAAAAAATAACAATTTATATATATATATATATATGAAAACCATCCAAAATATTAAAAAAATCAAATAAAAGATTCTATAATAACCTTTCATAAAAACAAGATAACTAAAATAAAAATATGTACATATATCAAAGGATCCTCCTTCCAATGTTGGCCTCTCATGACCTATCACCCAGTGGATACCTAATTAATTAATCTAATTCCTTAACATTCCATAGACCATTAAATAATCTATCAATTTACTTGATCATACATGAAATTTCATAATTGAAATTACATATCATTTGATATGTACATGTAGGGTGTGATAATGAAGATTGAGTAGGTACCATTGAGAGACCATAACTCACATAGGTGAATAAAAAAGTGAATTAGTGTGTGTCTTTCATTGGAATTTACATACATACTATTTTATTATTTAAAAATAAAAAAAATATTATAGAGGTAACCAACAAAATTAATTTAACAATAACATTTTTAATCCCCCATGCCCCTAGGAGGACATAATTGTAATGACCCAAACTATCATTAATGAAACTTCTTCTTGACCTAATTAAATGTATTATTTTGTAAAAATTTTATATAACATATGAAATTATTTTGTTTTATGTTTCTATATTTTAAAATACCATTAATAATTTTGATCGTTGCTAATATAGTCGTTGAACAGTGAGCACATGATTAGTATAAATATGGGGCTTTAACAAATCAAATTTACTCAGACAAAGAAAGTGATGGACTAATCCAATAGACTTTCCCTATAGGAAGATAATTTGTTGGAGCTTAGAAAGGAGGTGGCATATTTGGGCTTTGCTCTTGGACAATCCCTAAGTTTTGGTGATTATTAAGTAAGTGTTTTATCAAGAAAATACATCCCTTTCTGGATACGGGCAGGTAGAGGCAGCCCTGACACAGATGTATCCTAGTGGTAAAACCTGAAAACACCGTTGTGAGCAAGACTTGAACGGAAACTGGTGCACGAAAACGGGCCTTGATGCACTCTTGGTTACAACACTCTTGGGGGATATGCTTTGGTAAATTCACAAGCTTAGTATGATCCATTATTAAGAGACTAAAAAAATTCCCTAAGAATATATGTTTGAAAGTAAATCATGGATAACATAGATTGAATCCAATAGATTCATAAGTTAAGGAAATAAAATCTATTTATAAGTCATTCGTTTTTTATCTTTGGATTACCCTTTTTTTGTTACCCCTGACATTCCTTTTATTCCAGCCAATGGTTAGTAATAGGAGGACTCAGGCTAACAACCGATGTGAGGATCAAAGCGATGAATGTTCTAATGAGATGCCCAATCCGATAGGAGTGGGAATTGTGAACTTTGTCACGCTTCTCCCTCAGTTATCTCAATATTTGAATAGAAACATGGTTTAAGAGGAACTTTCAACCCCCACCCCCCACCCCAATAAAGAACAAGTCGCTATCGAGAGTTTCATGAGACAAAGGCCTCCTACTTTTAATGGATCATCTGATCCCTCAATCTCCAAACAATGGATCAACTCCATTGAAAAGATCTTCTCCATCCTTTAATGTTGTGAACAAGATAAGGTTCTCCTTGCTGCTTATCATTTGGACGGTGAAGCTGATAAATGGTAGATGTTTATAAAAAATATGAATCCTGAGGAGGAAATCGAGACGTTGGAATGGAAGGATTTTAAGAAAATATTTTCGATTAAAAAATTTTGTGCACCCTCCGGCTTCAGATGGAAATTTACTTCCTTGACCTCAAGAAAATAGATGTTGAATCTATCGGAGTTTACGAGGAAAAATTCACAAGGCTTGCACGATATGCTTTTGGATTTGTCCTTACCCCCGAATGCAAGGTTGACCGCTTCTTTAGTGGGATGAAACCTAGCCTACAGAAAGCACTGGTGATCCGTAACTTTGACAGCTAGGAGGAAATTGTCTGATGTGCCCTCAAGGTTAAAATGGATATCAGATAATCTCAAGGGTATCATGGGAATAAAAAGCGTAAGGTGAAATTCTATATTGGCGGTCCGATGGATAAATCCAATGGAGCAAAGAAGATCCATCACCCCACTTTCCAAAGGTGCAGAAAGAAGCAACCCAGATTTTTCCTGAAGCGTATGATGAAATGATTTAGGTGTGGAAGAGAATGGCACCTGGCTATTAACTGTCGGCAAGAAAAACCCGTGGTTGCAACATATGAGAGGAACAATCTACTCGATCCTCAATGCATTGTTCATTGCTACAACTACAAAGAACTAGGGAATCTTGAAAATCAGTTCCCTAAGATAAGGGCTTTCGGAGGCAACCAACAATATCCAAGGCAGCAAGGTTGATCTTTTTCCATCACTACCGCCGAAGTGAACCCCGACAATTAAGTGGTGAAAGGTACGCTAGTTATTCATTCAATAATATCAAACATACTTTTTTATTTTGGTTCTATGAATTCTTTTATATTCTAAAATTTTTATAGAACAATCCAAGCACCCCACAAATAATGGAAGTGAAGATGTTAGTGAGAATGAAAAATGGGGCAATCATTGCATCCCATGAATATAACTCCTCCCCTATCATAATCTATTGATTGAACTTCTTGGAGAACCTCATCATACTCCCTCTAGTGTAATTTGATGAAATATTTGGCATGGATTGGATTTCCTTATATAGATCCAACATGAATTGTCGTGAGGGAAATCACTCTCCATGTGGAGAATCGACCCCTGATTCTATACAAGTGAAAGAAGGAAGATGAATCTTATTTAGCAATATCATCTCAAGTGTGGATATTACTACCCCATGAGCATGCGTATCTGGCTCAGATGATTGAGTCTAAGGAGGAAACCATCCTTGAATACATGCCTATTGTGATAGAATTCGCTGAAGTATTTCTCAAGGAATTGTTTGGTCTTCCTCCTAGAAGATATGTTGAATTGTCAATTGATCTTACAACTGGGGAGTTTCAAATATCCAAGACTCCGTATAGAATGCATTTTTTGGAGCTTGAGGTGTTGAAGAAACAACTACAGAAGAATCTGGATAAAGGGTTTATACGCCTAAGTGCTTCACCATGGGGTGTGCCAGTCCTCTTCATCAAGAAGAAGGACGGGTCAATGCACCTTTGCATCGATTATCATGAGCTTAAGAAAATCACGATAAAGAACAAGTATTATCTCCCAAGAATTAATGACTTGTTCAATCAACTACATAGAGCGCAATACTTCTCCAAGGTATATTTTCGGTCAGGATATTATCAAGTAAGGTTGAAGAAGGAAGATATCCCCAAGACTACTTTTGGAACAACATACGGGCACTATGAATTCATAGTAATGCCCTTCGGACTCACTAATGCTCTAGAAATCTTCATGGACTTGATGAATAGAGTATCTAGAGATTATCCTGAAAAATTTGTGGTATTCTTTAGAGATGACATTATGATATACTCCAAAACCAAGGAGGGTCATGATGAGCATATAAGAATTGTACAAGAGACCTTGCAGAAGGAGAAGCTCTATGAAAAGTATAGAAAGTGTGATTTCTGGTTGAAGGAGATTTCATTATTGGGCCTTATAATCAAAACAAATGGGATATCTATGGATCCCTCCAAAATAGATGCAATTGAGGGATGGTCGAGGCCAACATCGATAACAAATATCTATAGCTTCTTGGGTTTAGCGGGATAATATCGATGATTTGTGAGAAATTTCTCACGATTGTCTAACCCTCTTTCCAAGCTAAATCGGAAGGGAGTAAATTTTTCTTGGAGTGATGAATGAGAAGAAATATTCAAGGTGTTGAAAAGGAGGCTTATCACTGCGCTCGTGCTCACTTTACCCACAAGTGGAGAAATTTTTGTGGTATTCAATGATGCTTTGAAGAAGGGCCTGGGATATGTGTTGATGCAAAATGACTAAGTCATTGCCTATGCTTTAAGTAAATTGAATTTCAATGAGAAGAACTATCCAACACATGACCTTGAGTTGGCTATAGTGATATTCGATTTGAAAAATTTGTGGCATTATCTCTTTCGGGAGAAGTGTGAAATATATACGGACCACAAAAGCCTCATTTATATATTCACATAGAAAGAGTTTAACAGAGGCCAATGAAGATGGTTAGATTTGATCAAAGACTATGACTGCTCAATCCATTACCGCCTTGGGAAAGCAAACAAGGTGGAAGATGCTCTAAGTAGAAAGGACCCAGCGATTCTATCATTGAAGAGAATTGAGAAGGATCCAATCTTCTTATATTTGATGAAGATGGACATGTGAATCATAAATAAGGGAACATCATCAATCCTTTCACAAAAGATTTCTCAACTATTTCTTTTGGATAGGTTAAAGGATGATCAAGAGAATGATATGGGAATTCAGAAAAAAGTGGAAGCTATCAGAAAAGGGAAATCATCAGAGTTCAATGTTAATAAAGAAGGAATTGTGAGATTTGGGAAAAGACTACATGTTCCATCATGTCCAGAGCTGAAGAAGGAACTTTTGGATGATGCACATAGTTAAAATTTACCTATTCACCTAGGAAACACAAAGATGTATCAAGATCTCTAAGATAATTATTGGTGGGATAATAGGAAGAAGTAGATAATTGAGTATACATCGAAGTTCCAAGTGTGTCAGTAAGTGAAGGTAGAGAGGCAGAAGTCTAAGGGGATGATACAAAAATTACCCATACCAGTATGGAAATGGTAGAACATCACCATGGACTTTGTCACCGAACTTCTGAATAAATCCAAAGTAAACAATGAAATCTAGGTTTTTGTGGATCGTCTTACAAAGTATGCACACTTTATTGCAATTCAGGACGATTTCTCATTGGATCAACTGGCACAGATATATATCAGGGATGTGGTAAGGATGCATGGACTACCACTATCTATTGTGTCTGATCAAGATCCAAGATTCACCTCTAAGTTTTTGAAGAGTCTTCAACATGCTCTGAATACTGAGCTGAACTTCAGTACGACTTATCATCCTCAAACTGATGGCCAATCCGAGCGGACTATCCAAACACTTGAGGACATGTTGAGAGCATGCTCAATGGACTTAAAAGGATTATGGGATCAACATATTATTATTTTTGAGTTCTCTTATAATAACAGCTTCTTCTCAAGCATCCAAATGGCACCATATGAATCCCTTTATGGGAAAAGGTGCAGAACACCAGCATGTTGGGATGAAGTCAGTGAACATAAGCTGTTAGGACCAGAAATGGTCGAAGAAATGGTGGAGAAGGTGAAAACCATTCAGTAGCATATCAAGGCATCCCAGAATCGACAGAAGAGTTATATAGATAACCGTCAGAAAGACCTTGATTTTAAAGTTGGAGACATGGTATTTCTACACATATCACTGTGGAAGAAGGTTATAAGGTTTGGAAAGAAAGTTAATTTAATTCCTAGGTACATTGGACCCTTCGATATTCTTGATCATGTTGGGGTTGTGGCCTATCGACTAGCACTTCCATCTACCATGGCCAAATTAAATGATTCCTTTCATGTATATCCTTTAATGAAGTACATACCGAACCCTTCACATGTACTCTCTTGATAGGTAGTACATCTAGAGTATGATCTTTTATACAAGGAGAAACCATTGAATATCTTAGATCATAGAGAAAATTTTCTACAAAATAAGACAATGACCCTCTTCGAGGTGTTGTGGAGAAACAAAAAGTTTGAAGAAGCGACAGGGGAATCGAAAGAAGTGATGAAGTAGAGTTACCCACATCTGTAGTTTGGGAAATGGAAATTTTGAGGGTGAAATTTCCTAAGGGGAGAAGATTTTAACATACCAAACTATCATTAATGAAACTTATTATTAATATAATTAAATGTCTTATTTTGTAAAATGGTTATATAACATATGAACTTATTTGGTTTTTATGTTTCTAGATTTTAAAATACTGTTAAGAATTGTGACTATTTCTAATATAGTCATTGAACAGTGAACACGTGATTAGTATAAATATTGGGCTTTAACAAATCCAATTACTCAAGAAAAGGAAGTGATGGCCCCATCCAATAGACTTTCCCCATACGAAGCCCATTTGTCAGAGCTCCGAGAGAAGGTGGCATATTTGGGCTTCGATCTTGACCAAGACCAAGCTGAGCTTGAATATGTTAAGCGCAAGCGGAACCGCCTACAAGAGAAGTGGAAGTTGATAGAGATTACAACCCGAGTGATGTTATGCGAGCCACCCCAAGAGTTTTTCACCATTACACACCTTACCCTAAGGTATTATGAGGGTGTTTTAAGGGGTTATGTAACAACACCCTATCACTGTGATTATGTACATTATTTTTGTATATAATAAAGAATATAAATTCATTTTATTATTGTTACTCTGTAAATAGTTTTTGAAGCGCAAATGGTATTTTTAGATAATATTCAACTGAGAAATCTATTTTGATAAATTAATGTATTTTTGAATAAAATATTATTTTAATAAAATATTATTTTTATTATATTACTTTTTATTAAATATAAATTATTGTATAATTTTATGAATGCAATTTTAATTTTTATTAAGGTTTGGAAGTTGTTTTTGTCAAAACCCATGAATTTTCGATAAATTGTAGATTTATTTTAAAAGTAAAAATTCAAATATTTAGAAAATGATTTAAATAAAATGAATATTATTTTTGTAATTAGTATGTTGAAATTATCCTATGGGGAATTTTTCATAATTTTCTGAGATAGTCAAATGTTTTGGGTAAAAATTAAATACCGTTTAAATATATAATGTGTTTTATGACATCATAATGACCCAATAATGTTGTAATAAAATAATATAAATGATATTTTTGTCCAATATATGTTTTATCCTTAAAATAAAGTAATTTTATATTTTTTTTATTAATTATTTGATGCCTTAGTGGACCCTCCATGACTTATAAAACCTTTTATATTTTTAAATTTTTTTCCTTGAGAGTGTGACTCACCTCCACATAAGCAATCCAATTATTTTAAGAATTTTGGCCATTGGCCTTATGAAATATTTTTTTCCACTCACCTTTGGAAAAAACCTTGGGCAAAAACCATGGGCTGGTTTGTGGTTTTTATTAGTTTAATGTGAGGTGTCCCAAACCTAAATAATAAACAATTCCTTCTCCTTTCCAATATAAACTCACCCAAGCTCCCACTTCCTCTTCAAATCTTTGGAGTTCGTCAAACCTCTTCCATACTCTCTCTAAAATCCTCCCAAGTCACCACAAGATCCCAAGAAGCCTCTCTTAAGCCTCTCCCAAGCCTTTGGAAGCACACTTCCAAGTAAAGGTTTTACTCCTTTCTAATTTTTGTCCAATTTTCTTTAAGTTGTTATACCATTTGAATTTCAATTATAAATGTTGCGGTATGGTTTCCCACCTACCCCATACTACCCTATTTATGTTTTAATGATGGGAGACCCCTTTATATCTCATAAAATCCTCCCATGTACAACCGTTACTATGCCGAAATTCCGAAAGAAATTTCTCTCTCCTCAATTACATTCAAGATATTCTTTTGTATCACGAATCTAAATTCAATTAAAATTATTGGGACATGTATCTATAATACCCCATTACTATCCATATAATTTACATATTATGAGACACCCCATTCTCTCTCATCAACCATTTTTATGAATTCTTATGTCATGCTATTATGCTACCGAAATTGCATCACGTTTTTCCAAGCCAGAGTCATTGTGTAGTGAATACCATGTCCATTTCTCTTTCAAGGGTATTCACCTTTATGCACATTTAATTATTTATTATCGAGTTTCATATATGAATTCAACATTCCGTTATTGTGGAATAAATGATGATGCTTAATGAATTAATGTTTTTTGATCTGTGTGGCACACTTATGCATGAAATGACATGTTTAATAAGGGTGCGCCCTGATAGCGCTCAAATGCATTGGGTAAATTATAGTATCATGATGTGTCATGGGAAATGAGTGTTGAATCGTTCTAATTCAAGTGAAATGAGGTTTTACTTGTGCTTAATGTGCAATGAGGGTTTACTCATGCTCTATGTGCAATGAGCCTTGGCTCATGTTAATTTCATGTTACGTGTTTTTGTCAAATCTCCATGTTATGATTATCATGATTTATCATGCCTTTATGTTCATGTTTCTCTTGTGATATATTGATATTCCTATTGTCTAACATGAGTTTTTTCCTCATGTTATTCCATGTTTATTCCCTTACTGGGATTTATAGTTCACCCTTTTATTATTCATGTCCTCAGGTTATCCCATGAAATGTTAAGTACGAGGGAATGTAGTGGTCATGTAAAAACGTTTTCAATAAGATGTTGAGTTTCATGTTTTAAGTCGTTATGTAATGTTCCTAATCTCAAATACACTAGACCTATTGATCTTACATGTTGTATCAATTGAAGGTTTTATGTAATAAATCATGTTTATGTGTGTAATAAATAGCAGGGTTGTCATACATACCTGTTTTGTGACTAAACTCAAAATCCATGGTATTATGAACAGTGTCTATATATAAATATATCTATCCTAAATTCGGAGCAATATTTTCTTATATTAATAGACATAATCATTTATATATATTTATCCTCACTTAGGATGTCTCTATTATTATAGAAATAAACAAAATCTTGTATATATATCCATCCTCACTTAGTAAGCCTCTCTTATCATAGAATGGAATACAATCATACATATATATTTATTTATTCATCTTAACATAGGAGGAATATCTCCTCATATGAAAGACCATAATGTGTGTGTGTGTGTGTTTTGATCATTAGGTGTTACTAGTGTGCACAAGTCAACCCACTATCACCATCACCCAAAGTCCTGAATTTTTTATATAATCAACCTATCCAAAAAAACATAAACTATACTAACCATAATCCATGAGTATCACTAAAAAATTAATTTAGCGACATTTTTTAGCAATTTTGTTTAAAAATATCACAAATTTTTAAATTTAGTGTCATTTTTCAAGAAACATCGCTAAATTAGAAACATTTCCTGAAAACATTTTTAATTTACCTATGTTTCCTGAAAACATTGCTAATTTATCCATGTTTCCTAAAAATATCACTAATTTTGAAATTTTTCGTGAAAAAACATTGCTAATTTAGTGATTTTTCCTAAAAATGTCAAAAAATTACAAATGTTTCATAAAAATAATTCTAATTTACTAAATTTTCCAAAAATAGTTTTCTAATTTAGCGATGTTTCTTAAAAATGTCTCTAATTTAGAGATGTTTTGTGAAAAACATTTCTAATTTAGTGACATTTCCTAAAAAACATTGCTAATTTAGCCACATTTCCTTAAAAACATCAATTATTTAGCCACATTTCTGGAAAACGTCACTAAATTAAAATATTTTATTAAAAAACGTCACTAAATTAGGATTGTTTTAGGGAAACGTCACTAAATTATGGATGTTTTTAAGTAAATGTCGCTAATTTTGAAATGTTTTTCAAGAAACATAGCCAAATTAACAAACTTTTTAATGAAATGTCGCTAAATTATAGATGTTTTTCAAGAAACGTCGCTAAAAATATATATATATTTATATATCTCATTTAGCGACATCGATGTAAATATATCTATATATATTAATATATATAAACACATAAACGTATATAAATACACACACACACACATATATATATATATATGTATATAAATATATACATGTATATATACATCTATTTATATATAAAAACACATATATATTTTAAATTTAGACACGTTTTTAAGAAAGTGTGACTATTATAGTGACTTTTTTACATGTGTTTTAGAACATGGCTAATTATATATATATGTGTGTGTGTGTGTGTGTGTGTGTGTGTGTGTGTGTGTGTGTGTGTGTGTATACCTACGCATATATATATTATATATATAATTATAATTATATATATGTATACCAACACATGTATATTAACACACACACATGCACATACACACATATATATATATAAACACACACATATATATTTTAATATATATATATATATAATATAAACATATATATATTAATATACACATGTGATTTATATATAATATAATCATATGATATATATAAAATATAAGTATATAACATATATAAAATATAAACATATATATATAATATAGACATATATATAAGCATAATTTATAATTATAAAATATAAACATATATATAAAATATAACATGTAAAATATAAACATATATAAACATATACATATATATAATATAATATAAACATATATATATATATATATTAATATATGAATATTAGTAGATAAATATATATATATATAATATTAATTTTTTCAATACTAACACATATATATAAACAAATATAAACACAAACACATATATTTAGATATATATATATATATTAATATGTATAAACACAAACATGTATATATAACCATATATATATATAAATATATATATATATATTTATATATATAAATATACACGCACGCAAAAAGATATATATAAATATATAAATATATTTATAAATATATTTATATATAAAAATACATATATATTGTAAATGAGGTGTTGATAAATAGCATCGTTTGTAAACCTCATTGATTTAGCGATGTTTATTTATTGATGTTTTAAAATGTCACTAGTTATCTTTTTTGTAGTGTATGAACAATAATAATACTCAAAAATAACAAGGTAATAAGATCTTATAACAATGGGAGAAACCCATATGAACACATACTAGTAAATGGAATGAGATAATTGACAAAATAATATCAAAATAATATTTTCAATCAATAATATGATGAACAAATTAGTTTAATAAAATTATACTAAAAATAATAATTTTTAAATTTTAATTTGAATTATGAGACTATGCATTACAACCAACTTTATTCCATCTCTGTCAACTCTTAGAACCATCTCCCAAAGTATGCCAAGTACTCACTAATCACTAACCTCTACTAATTCCACCAAGTGGAAATGAAGGAACCAAGAATGGCATACACATAATAACCCACTTAGGTAATACTAGTATATAAAATAAATATAGTAAGGATCCATATAAATAAACTCATGAAATGTAAAGAATTAACTTTTAAGTAATACTCTTCCATCAACCCAAGAAACCCAATAACGATCATTAAGAAATTCTTGAAAGAACAGCTTATTAAATCCATATAACTAAAAAAATAATGGTAGAAATTTAATCAACCAAATTATCTAACCAAAGATAAATTTAAGAATATATCAAAGATAAAGAATTAATAATAACCTCAAGATGAGATATGTGTTAATAAAAATAGGTTTGTAAGGAAGAAATAGAACCAAGTAGAAAAAGCACACCTCTAAAGAAATATTCACCAATTGGCTATCAAAATTCACCTAGTCGGATGAACTTTTAAAACAAATAACCACACCAAAGTGGTTACATCAATAACCCACATCATAGGAAAAGAGGTTTTTCAAGTCAAATTGTATCATTTTGACCCATTGATTAGGTAAAGAAAATAACTTGAATATCTAAAGAATAAATAATCACTTTTTAGTGCACTAATACATCTATTACCTCACCACCAATGAATCCTTTTCACTTGTGTTTAATATTTTTTTTTGAATTTTAATATATTCAAGTTCTATATAAAAGGAAATAATTTATACTTTCATCATAATGAAAAACTGATGAAAAATATTATCTAAAATAATATCCCATTATAAAGAAACTCAGTTTGGGAATCAATCAAAATTTATGTGGGAAACAACATAAATATTCAAGGTATACATGGTTTTATAACCATAAAAGTTCTTAACCAAAATTCATTTTATATGCCTGAATGGCCCGAAGGCCTTTATTTTTATTGATTTTTTTGATAACTCCCCTTTTAAGGGATGAGGGGGAACCCTTAAAAGGCTCGTAGGCTCAAAGATTACATGGCCCGTGGGCTTCAGAGATTACATGACCCAAAGGCCTTAGGGAATTGAACTAGACTATCTACAAGAAACTGCCCCTCCCCAGCATCTGCATCCTAATAGTATCTCTCCACCTTTGCATGACCGTCTGGATAGGATTCCCGTGCAAGCACAGGCTAGTACCAATGGAATAGCCATACCTTCTCATTCTGACAATCCATTTGGCTCTGCTCTGGTGAGTGCACCTGCTCTGAATCCACTTCTAGGGCTGCTCCTTTTTTTGTTGTGTGTCTGGGGCCTGCATTCATGTGGCTCGAAGGCCTTGGGGTGGCCCTAAGGCCTTAAGGTGGCCTGAAGGCCTTGAGAATCAACTGGCCCGAAGGCCTTGGGTGGCCCGAAAGCCCTACAAGACCCGAGGTCCAAACCGGTGGCCCGAAGGCCCAGATGGATGAATAGTTCCAACTGCTACAATACCGAACAGTGCCTACTACAGTACTGCTACAGTAACCTAGAAATATGCCTCCACTCGGATTTGATCTCGGGTCTCTTGGATGAACCTAGCGAGTCCTCACCAACTGGGCTGAGGCTCTTGTTCCCTTTTATATCAAATTAAGAAAATGAATGTTTTCTTTATAATTTTATCCATAATAATAATCATGAAGGTTTATCGATGAATAAATAATTTAAATGATAATTTTTCAAAGATAAGTAAAGTATAAAATCCAATTAAACCCATTATACATGATCTAATAACATTATATAAATTAAAAATAAAAATAATCTATTATATACTTTGTATAAGAACTTATAAAAAATTATGAGTAACATGGATTGACAAAGAAATACTATTCCATTGGAAAATATTTCAATAGAGAAAAAAAGTAGTGAATGAAAAAATAATAACTTACAATTTCAAATCCATTTTCATAAAAAATAATTTCATTTAATATATCCAAATATTTATAAAAAATCCCATTTATACTTATACAAACAAACATTTAATCTTATATTATATTTTGGAAATCAAGTAGCTAGAACGTCATGGTCATAACGTAAAAAATTACCAAAGTGGTTCGGACAACTAATCATTACCCCATAGTCATGCTCATTCAAACTTGATAACCAAAAAAGAAGTTTCATATAATGGATAAACCGCATTTGATAAATCATACCTCTAAAATAAAAAATTAAAACCCTAATAGATTACCCATTATAAATTTTTGATACCTACACACAAAAAAATTCTTAATTTATATAACCAATGAAACCCTAAATTTATTCTAAAATAAATGAAATATATATTTTAGTCCATTGAACAAAAAACCGACACTAAAATTGTGATAAAAAATAAATTGCCCCTCTTTAGTCTCCCTTAAAAATAATTTATAAAATCTCTATCAATCATTTATGATTCCCCCAAACTCCAGTGGAATCACAAATAAAAACCTTTTCTCCACCAACTGAAATCAATGAAAAAAATAGTAATAATAAGAATAAGAATAAAAAAGTAAAAAATAATAAGAATAAGAATAAAAGAGGAATAAATAAAAATAATTTATTTATTTAATAGATAAATTCACCAAATAAGATAAGTGTTTAAGGTAAATTAAGGGATAGAGAATAATAACTATGGATAGGAATATTATATGGATGATTCTATATATGACTAAAGGAAAACATGAATAAGGGTTAATAAAAAAGAAAAAATAATATAATTTTATCCTCACTTCAAAAAAATAGTTGGGATCCATTGGGTAGATAGTGGACCCCCACCAACCACCTGATGGTAGTCCGGTGGGTAATTATCATTGGGTACCTAATGGTAAGATATCGGGTACCAAGTGGCCACCTAAAACCACCTCCTAATCATTTTTCTTCAACAAACCTCTATATTATCTCTTTAATACTATTCCAACCATCTTATCATCACTAATTACGCACTTTTTACATCATAAATCCCTGAAAATAATCTCTTTCTTGATCAAAATCTAAAAAATTCAACAATACCTAATTTTTTTCAATATTAAATTTCCTATGTAAATCCTTAATAATATAATAATTAACTTAATAAAGTCATGGTTCATTAAATTTGTGATAGAAAACATAGGTAATATGGTTTGTATTATCTATAACTTATCTAATAGGTCTTGGGGTCTTCGTGTGAGGTTGAGTAAGACCTATTTAAACCATGATGGATATACCACATTTGGTGTGTCTTATTTCAATGCTTTATTTCCATTATATCAAGGCATAAGGGCTATAAATAATATGTTTTATAAACTATAAAGATCATTTATCTTGTAATTTGTTCTTTTATAGCTTTTTTTGGATCAATGGGATTGTGTTCAAAAAACTATCTTGAGTCGGGAGTTACCCTTGAGGGTTTGATTTTGTGATTGTATATGCGGTATCATTAATAACTCATAGAGGAAAAATTTTAAATTTTTTATTTTTATTAAACTAACACTAACCCTAAAATAATTTTATAGTGAATGTTTGAGGTCAATCCCATAAGAATCTAAGATTCCTGATTACAATCACCAAAAAAAATTATTGAATCTTCACAATATTTTCAAGAATATGAATTTGAAATATATACTAAAATAAGTAAAACTAATTTAGTTAGTTAATGAGATAATAGTCATTGTGGATAAATAATAAAGGGTAATTTATGTACAATAATTGTTAATCCTTTTCTAATACATGTCAAATCCATTCATGATAGTAATCAAGTTAATAGTTATGATACTTCTTGAGGTAATTATTTCCACATGGTCAGTAATGAATAAAACTTTCTAAGTCTATTTAACATTCATGGTAAGAGTACTCTAAAAATACTTAAATTCATCATGACCAATCTCAAAGTCAAAATAATAATTATGTTTACCTCTTATGATCTCATTTTTTCATGTTATATTGGGGTTTGTCCATAATTTTCATCACTTTATCTAGTAAACTTAAAATGTGATATTTTTTAAGCGCAATATAACACTAATTAATAAGAAAAAATCATAAGAGAAGATGAATGTAAATCCTAATGTATGTTTCCTTTTCTACAGATCCCACCATTTTATATTAATTTAACCACTCATAGTTTAGTGTTCAATGGTCATGAGTAAACCACGCATCATAAAAGAGGGAATAAAATTAAAAGAACTAAAAATGGTACTGATAAATAATTTAAAATTTAATTTGATTATGAAAACACATTCTATTTATAAATCTCGTGATTACACCATGAAAAAATGGAAAAATAAATCCTATATAAGAAACATCTGGTGGTTGATGTTGGTGGTCGACTTTGGACCTCGATTCCCCACTCACTGATAGATTTTCATAAAACTTATTTCTCTTTTTATTCATCCCATTTAATATAGAAAAATTAATCCACTTAAGGCATAAAATTTGAGTCAAATTAGAACATGAAAAAATATCATGAGATCAATAAAATATAGAAACTTCATTTTTAGAAACCCGGTAACTTGAATTTATTATCACATGGCCAATATCATCATAGATCACCCCCTTTATACTTTTAGAAAATCAACATCAAAATTATACTTCCCTGGGTACCATCATGTTCTAAGGAATCCAGATCTAGAGTGATATAAAATAAATCACTTCTCCAAATTAAATCCATAAACTCGTGGTATAGTATCCTATTCTCTTAAGAGTGGTTTTGACTCCATTTTTCTACACTAAACCTAGTAGTTCAATAGGACTTGGTTTTTAGTGTAAAGTTATTAATAACAAAATCTAGAGATATTTTTGATTCTTGACCCAACACTATGTAATTATAAACACCACATTGTATGCAAATTCTCTAAAAAATCACTATTATCTTCATGATTCATCCATGAAACAAGAAAAACCATTTCTGTACAACCATATCCCAATGATTATTACTTACTCCAAAGTTCGTAATCTTCTTAATAACTATGTCATATCCTTAAAAACAATAGCATAGTATTCTTCATGATACCTTGAAGGTTTCCCATACATGTTTATTCTCATGATGTAAAGGAACAAGTCACACCACAACCATGTTTTTTATTCATTTTAGAGGTAAAGGGATTACTCTTATGTATCAAGGTCACCAGCTAATGTACTCTTATACATCCCTTGGTAACCCTATTGTATCATTATTTTTACTCCAATAGAAAAAATAAAGTACCCTTCTGTATGTCTCAGTCGGTAATTTCTTCTCCTGTTGGAAAAGTAACATACCTCAGGTATCCCTTTGTTCCAAAGGATAACTCTTATGTATGGGTCCCTCTTTATATATATGGGGATTTTTTCTTATATAGTAAATTCAATTTTATTATGTATAAATTCAACCACATAAAATATTATGTATCGCATTAGTAACCTTTACATATTAAGCTAATAACACTCTAGTGGAAAAGAAAAATATCATATGTATGATCTGGGAATTCTTATATATTTATTAGATTATCTTACATATTGGGGGGAAATATTACACATGTAATATATTTTCTTAAATATCAATATTGTATCTTACATATCCCGACTGGCCCATATATAATTCATTCCACTTAATGTATCCTATGAAAAAATGAGGTAAACTTGTGTATGACTCTTACAAATTTACTCTTCACTGCTTCAAAATCAAATTTATTCTATCTTTCTCTCAAAAATCACCAAAACACCATAAAAATACATTTCATTATATTCCTTATAATTCAATAATAAAAAACCTCAAATTAGGTAAAAAACAAAAATTAAAACAATAAAATTAATAGTGAAAATATATGAAAAATTAGAATCATCAAATTCCCCCACACTCAAACTTTATCTTTCCCTCAATAAAATTTGAAATATAAAATAAAAGATAATACATAATCTAATAATGGAAACATTCAAATTACCATACACATTAACATAAATTCATAATTTAGAATTCCAAAATCATGCAGCTCATCCAATTCATAGTATTCCAATCATGCATCATATAAAACTTCAATTTAATACTCTACTCCTCTTTTACACACATTATTCAGCCATTAATTAATATACATGAAATTAATGATTTAAATTGATTGAAAATAAATTCACTTATCACTCAATTCCATTTAATCTAGTTATCCTCAAACTCACATATATTAACTCTATCCATAGGCATGTAAGTAATATAAATCTCCACATTAAAATCAGACCACAAAAAAAGAGTACTTTCATTTAGGTTAAATTGTATTTAAGGGTAAATTTTAGTGTTTATTGATGTAAAAATTTCACTTTTAAACTTAAAATACATCATCACTCACTTTATTTATCCTCTTTCTCATTTCATCGCATATGAGTTTTTCTATTAGTGGTTGTTGTTTCTCTTTTTCTCTCAAATTTTATCTTCTCTCTTATTTTTTTAATCTAATATTTGTAAGAACAAGTCTATCATGATCTTGAAATTCAAACTAAGATAGAACCTTTATCCCCACAATCAATCTCCTAAAAAAATATTTTTAATATTTAGCATAATAAGTTGGAAGGTGGATAGTCAAAGGTCAATCTAATTAACCCCATTTCTTACTTTTTTTATTTTCCATTTTTTTAAAATATATAGGATTAAATGTAAGATAAATCATATAATGGTGTGTTAATATTTATTTCCAAAAATCAAGATATCATACCCAATTTCATCATTCTAATAACATCGTAAAATTACCCAAATTCATATTTAATATCAATAAAAATAAAACATTTATATTAATAAATAGGGAAATAATAAAAAATAAGCATCTAATGTGGCTTCATATAGGGGAATTCATGATCTCTATGGATTATAAAAAGATAAAATATAGGGTAGTAATCAATATAAAATGGGCTGAAAATATTCCATTGATGGATAAAAGATCAACAAGAAAGATCGAGTACTCATATATATCCCAAGAATATATCAAGAAAGATGGTACCAAAAATAATATTTCATAAAGTATTAAATAAAATATAAGTAATAGTAATTAAACATATAACACTTAAACAAGTCATGTAATGGATAAACATAATTATCTTACTAAATTAAAATTTTCAATAATTAGAAACAAATCAATAATCACTTCAAAAACACATCAAAAATGGGAATGAGCATGTAACTTTTATAATTATCACCTATGTATTTATTATTTATTATTATTATGCATCAAATTTTCTAGCATGAGAAAATATTTATTCCAACTAATGATGTATCCTAGATCATTTAATGGGAAAAAACAAAAAATGATGTCGAAGGATACCTCACCTATACATTAATTAAAAATTATCCCTAATTTTTTACCAAGGAGAGAGAGATGTGTGAATAATGTGAGGTGAAATACTATAAAGTAATAGGATAAAAATATAGTAAATTGAAGTTTTCCCTTGTTATATAACCTGTATTCCTTGATCATTAGAGTTAATTGATCGCATTTAAGTCCTTTCATCTTTTAGAGTGTTGTTTATTCCATTTTTCTTCTTGTATCTTCCTTATTTGGTCCTATGAAATCAAAATAAACAAGTAAAGTGCAAGTTATATATAAAAAAGATAAAAAAATGATGGAATTAGAATCATTCATTAAGATAAATCTTAAAACTATT
This sequence comes from Viscum album, assembly GCA_963277665.1. Taxonomy (NCBI): domain Eukaryota; kingdom Viridiplantae; phylum Streptophyta; class Magnoliopsida; order Santalales; family Viscaceae; genus Viscum; species Viscum album. The sequence goes on along the minus strand of OY728166.1, from coordinate 787,079,405 downwards.
CTTAAATCTAATTTTTAATGAATAAATAAAAATCGGGTTTCCTCTGAGAAGTTATTTTTTAAAAAATTAAGCTAAAACTTACCTTGTGTTTCACATAATAAGAATATTAAAAGAAGTTAGCAAATACATATTTTAAAAAGACTTTAATTTCTTCTCAACCATGTTGATTTATATCCTTTTATTACTTATTGGTATCATATCACTTTCTTGATATGGAACCCATGATATAGAAATTCTAAATGAATTAACAAGTAATTCATGGAATGAAAAAAAATCAGTACACCTCATTCACCTATTCATCCATCAATAATTATTGAAATTCATCAATGAGCCTCTTCGATTATACAGTTTAATCATAATATTTTCTCTTTTCTTATTTGTATTCTTCTGCCAAAACATCCTCTTTTTCAATTTCAGAATGTCTAAGTGTTTCAGCCTTACCAGATTATATATCAATTTCAGCTTTGTCATTGGAATACACCTTAGATTCAACCATTAATTTGGTATCACTGTTGGCTCTATTTCCTAGTTCAACCATGAATTCAGATTCATTATCAAAGGATTCATATGATTTATGGAACTATTTTGTTACCTTCTCTGATAGTTGAAATCATTCTCTAAATTCTACTAAAATGAATGAGATAGATCCTTCTTCAATACTTGAGAAATATAATGAATTTTTATAATTGTATTATCATTGACCAGATAATTTATGTCGAATTCTCCCTTTGATTATTTTTATTTTCTTTCCAAGGAGATCCAATTGAATGTCTATACACAAATGGGGTTCCATATTTTCAATCTGCAGACACAAAAATAACCAATCATATATAATGGAACAAAAAACATAATATATAATCATAAAATAGAAATTGTGTAAGAAAAGTATTTGAATTAATAAATTGACTTTTTTATTCTTACTAGTTGCCTTTTTTCCCTGTAAATAGAACAAAAAACATGACTAGTCATGTGGCATCCTTAATTCTTCATGGCTGAAAAATTTTATAATTTATATTTTTCTCCAACTAAAAATAACACTAAAAGAATCGTATGGTGAACGTGTGAGGTATGTCTCCTGAGGAACTAGGAATACCGATTATAATATCCAAACCAATCATTGAATCATCCCAATATTATCATGAATGTGAATTAGAAATCTCAACTAAAGTAAATTAAACTAAATTGGTGAGTTAATGAGTTAGTTTTCAATGGGGAAAAATAAGAGAGGCGAATTGATGTATAAGGATGGTTTTTCTTTATTGAAAATAATTAAACTACCCTCATGAGGTTAATGAAAATAATATTTGTGATGATTCTTGAAGAAATTAGTCCCACATGGTATGTAATGACTAAAACTATCTAAATATATTCAACCCTCATGGTTAAATTAATTTAATAATTAGTAAATGTGTTATGATTAATCTCAAAGACAAAGGAATAATTAAGGTTAGCTCTCATGATTCCATTTTTCCTTACCACATTTGATTTCATCCCTTAATTTCCATATCCTTTTCTAGGAAACTAAAAATGGGATATGAGTTAAGATCAATTTGTTGCTAATTAATAAGAAAAAATCATGGGTGAAGAATAATGTAAATCCTGATTTATATATACTTTTCCATAAATCCCACCTGTTTCTATGAATTTATCCACTCATGGTTGAATCTTCATTGGTCATGAGTGAACTACATGTCATGGAATATGGAATAAAACTAATAAAACTAAAACAAAAATATTTAGAAACAATTGAAAAATTACTTGAATTGTGAAAAAACATCCAATATAAAAATCCCATGATTACACCATAATAAAGGGTGAAATAAATATTATCTAATCAGATCCTTGTGGTTTATACTGGTGACCAATATTGGTCTTCATTTCCCCACCCATTAATTCAAATTTGAGTCAAACTCAATTATGAAAATATTGTGTGATATTATTAAATATAAGAACTTGAATTTTATATGCCTACTAAATGGACTTCATTACGATGAGACCAATATAATAATGGTGTAGTCCCTTTATCATTTTATAAACTCAACCACAAACTTCTACTACCTTGGATACCATCATGGTGCAAGGAATTAGGATCAGTGTGACATAAAAATATTACCTCTCAAAATCAAATCCTTAAAGTCACTGCATGGTTTCATATTCTCTTTGAAAATGTTTTGACTCCCTTTTTCTTCACTCAACCAAGCTATGATTTTTCACTAGAGATATGGTGTGATTTTTTTAAAACCATCATCTTAAGATACTTTTGATTCTAAACCCTCTATATTTGATGATAAAGACCATGTTGTAGCCACCCTCCTTATAAAAATAAATATCTTCATCATTCTTCATCTATGGTATAAGAAACTTCATTATGCCTCAACCATATCCCTAGGATTATTTATTTCTCCAATGTCCATAATCATCTCCATCACTACTGTGCAACCTTAAGAAATAAAACACAATCTTATTCATGACTCCTTGGATGTAATGACCCGACCCCAGTAGCCCAGATCTAGTGCTTTCTCCAATTACGTTGGCTTGATTGCAAGGAATAAAATCCCTAAAGAGCATTAATTTTGGTAGTTTTGGTAAACTAGATACACACATGAGCCTTATATTTCAAATGAATCCACTAATTACAATATATTTTTTTCGAGGATAAATATATTCCTTCTAACATATCCTTGCATATCTTTCTTAGTAAACTTCATAGAATCCTGGGAAAGGAACCAAAATAAGGGTGAGATCAAATTCTGTGTAAGGTTTAAGTAAAGCAGATTTGATAATGAATCAATGGGAATAATCAATGTGTAAAGATAAATAACTGAACACACATTCCATAAAATCAATAAACTAAGAAGGAAGTGTGTAAACAATATGTCAAGGAACTGAACACACATGCCATTTAAACAAGTAGATAAGGAATATTCAATATGAAAAGGTAAATTACTGAAGAAACATTCCATTTAATCATTAAAATGATAATGAAATTCATCCATATATTTTTTCATAGTGAAAATACTCTAGATAATAATAACTGAAATGAAGGCAATGCTTAAATATTGGATGTCATATATCTATCATATGAATCGTTATACCATTAAGACCTATTCCCAAGATAGTTTAAGTATATGGGTAGAAACCCTTCTGATTATTCTTGGAAACAAAATCTACGGATTTTTCACCAACTAATTTCATCTCACGAGATAACCGATGCATCGAGGGTATTATTTACAATGGTCCCCAAACCATGTATTGTCTCTCCAAATCTTTCCTTATATATCGAATAATCGATTTAATCAATAAAAAAAATTTCTTATCATCAAATATCAATATTGAATAAAGGATTCGAATTTATCAATATTTCCTCAATTAATAAAATAACTAAAAAAGTAAACACCATATGTAAAAAAGGTATATGGTTTAAATAATAAACATATCCATGATAAATGATATGGATAACTAGGGTAAATTTAATCTTCAATGAACGTATGAAAGTGAATATTTCAAGGGGACAACCAAAATGAATTGTGTAAGTTAATGTCAACATTATCCTTGAAAAAATCAATCATAAAACATATATAGGAAAAATAAGGATGGTATTAATACAATACACCCCAAGTGGATTAAAAATAAAGGGTTATTGTCATTTATGAATATAAACATATAATATAAAAATCTATTAAAACAGTTTTTGAGGAAAATATCAATTTCATTTTGAAAAACATTTGGAAAATATTTTTATTTTAAAATCACTTTTAAAAACATTTTTTTTAAGAAAATATTTAAAACTTGTAAAGGAATCTTGAAATATTTGATCAGTCGTGACAATGAAAAATAATATACATGTTGTGCATGTTAAAAAATAATATATTCCTTTCATATTTTCATTAAATCCAAAAGTTAATTTTTTTGAAAATTAAATAAGATTATATTAAAAATATTTTATATAAATATCATTTTATAAATCATTTTTATGATTCTAAAAACATTTTTTAAAACATTTTATAAAACATGTTTTTAAGCGAAAACAGATCTCCGATCAAATATTGAAACAGAGTCTGGTTTTCTTAAAAATATTTTCTCTATTATTTTAAGTACCAAAGAGTTGAAAAAGGGTACTATTATCTGAAAAATATCATTAATAACAAAATAAAATAAAATTAAAGTGTTTATTAAACAATAATCAAGTAATTTCCTTTAATGGGAACTCAAGAATAAATAATGTTGATTAAAATGATATTGTGGTATAAATACATAAAATGATAATAATTTTGAAATGAGAATTAATAAATGAATCAATTATTAGTATCAACTATAAATCCACATAAAATAAGTGGAAATAAATCAATAGAAAATCGGTGTCATTATACCCATAATCATAGAATATTAATGATAACAAGGAAGTGATACAACCCAATGAAAAGGAATTGAGTTATGGAATTTATTTACCACATGGTAAATTTATGATCAAATCCCCATAGATGAAATAACTTAAATTGAAACTAAAAATGACATAAGAAATGAAGTATTCATGATATCCAATGTTAAAGGGAATTATATTCACCATATAAAAGAAACTATTTTCATAACATTGTAATATTCCTCGATGAAATGAAATTGGGATGGAATCCATTACCTCACACTCCCCTAATTTACAATGTAATAAAGCGGACGATTGGGTGGGTTATCCCTTGGGGGGTTATGAACTATCTTTATACCCTATGTGTTTTCAAGGTGTGTGTGTGTGTGTGTGTGTTTGAATATAATTATATCCCTGAGCACCTAATATATATGATAAATTGTTGAGACTAGGTGATGAGGCAACGGGTGATTACAAGGTCCTGGTGTGCCCAGAATAAATGTTTAAAATGTTTTAAATATATTAAATAGAATGTGCATGTAGTTTTCCTGAAAAAGTTGAATAACTCCTGAATTGGGTCTTATATCATAATTCTATAGGCACAGTTGAGTTTAGAATGCAAGTTTTACACTTGGAGTGATATAACCTTTGTCGGTGTGGGTTGTTTGGGAAAAGTCATCAAAAATAAATAAATTAATTAAAATAAAATAAATAGTTTATTTTATTATTTTTGATGAAGTGAACCTTTTATCCTGTATGTATATGGTTATTATATTTCTTCAAAGTTTTCCATTTAAACCCATATGATCTAGAAAACCGTTAGAGATCTTTATTAGTGAACGATGATTGACTGGGATCAGACCACGGATAATTGCACCAACGTAGTTTTTGGATCTCATCAGTGATGGAAATGTTGAACTTTACTTCATCAATGATAGATCCATACTCTAGGAAGGATTTTTTTTCTTTGTAATTTACTTTATATTTCTTAATCCTGAATGAATGCAGATCAATTCCAAGATAACAATTGATACATGCATCTTTAGTGGAATAAATTGATGGAATTGTTATTTCTTTATTTTCATCTATTCTGGTTTGTTTGTCTCCTTCTATGACAAAGGATCGAGGAAACATTATGGACAAGGATTGTTCCTCACGTTTTGTGGATTTTTGATTTCTTCCCTCTTTATTTTCATGTTCATCATGAGGATTTTCATTTGGCTCGTAGTTCAACGATTACCCAATATTTAATAATTGATTTATCATTATTTGATGCAATGGATCAATACCAAGGGTGTAATTTCTGATTGATGGTTTAGTTGAGGTACAATGAAGGTAGTGGATGATAAGATGTGGATCATATGTTTTTTTGGGTTCTATTATTATCATTTTTTATGCACGAGGATGAATATCTTGATGGATGGTTTTACAAGCAGATCGAGGACTCATATCCCAGCTAGTGGAAATTGTAAGGAGTGGTCAACCCTAGATTTATAAATTCCTATGATGATGGGGGATCTGATGAAGTGGTGGATGATATGGAGGAATATCTGAATAATCTAGAAATTCCCAAGAAACATGACATGTAATGTGGAGTTAAACGTTGTGAGGTCCCCCTGGCTACGGTGCTAGGGTTTTGGCTAGAGTTAAGAATAACATGTTGTGTGACCCCTATATGATGGTTTGATTTGTACCTTAGAAAGTACATAGTCATGGGGAAAATTACATGACGAGTGGCACGCATTGTACTTATACATAGATATTTCTAGGTGTACATAGTCTGGTACATGGACATGGCCACCATACATAGACATGACCAGATGACATGGGAAAGACATTATGTGTCTCTACACATCGTGTACTTATTCTACATGCCATTTATGTTGAGACTTACATGTCATGTGAGGATTTAAAATAAGGGTGGACTTGGGATAGTTGGTATAAGGCTATGGCCTTAAACATTACATAATATTGAGGTAAGTCAATAATTTCACAATAATTCACATCTAGGATCTTTTCAGGTTTAAAGATTTAGATAATTAACCCATAAATCATACATATCAACTTAAGTATTAAAAGTTAGACACTTCTAATCACTATAAATTTTTTCATAAAACAAACAACTTTTAAAAAGAAACACGGTTTCATTTCATGTTTAAACATTATAACTTTTTCTTGATTACATCCTAGAATCTATTCTGCTTTAAACCCTTTGAAAAACATTTAAAATCTTGGGATGAGAATAAAAAAGATCAATAAGGGATAAACAAATAAGGAAAACCTATTAGTGTTGAGAAAACATATAAACCATGAATAATTTATCATAAAGTAATACTTTTAATCTTTATGAGTATGTAAATACTCTTCACTGAATATAAGCTCATTTCTTACCCTTTTTGTAACCAAACGATTACCATAAACCCATAAAAAGCAACATATAACATATAAATGTAACTTGGGACATAAAAATACTTATATACAATAACCATGTGGTATAATTACACACATATCACTCTTACAAATGGAATATTTATACGAATTAATTCCATACCCAATGCATTAGAGTTTATAACGTAACTACCCTTCCTTGGTTTATCACGGAACCATCCATCTTTGGTTTATCACGTAACCACCCGTAAAATGTCCAAGGGCCATTATATAATCATAACACATAAAATATTTAAATTAAAAAAATTTAAATCATAAAATTTTCAATCATAAGAAATCATTTCAAGATATTTAAATATTCAATACATTTCTAAAAACCATTTAAAACATTTAATAAATAGACTTTTGAATCAAATTTTCCCAGACCACTTTAAAACTTTTTAAAGAAATTAATATTTTAAAACACTAATATATATATAAAAAAGTTCATGAAACCCATTTTGAAAACATGGACATGAAATAGAATGTTTTAGAAGAATAAATTGTTAAAGCGTTAAAAATGGTGTTTTAGTTAAAGAGTCCCTTGAAACTTCAAAAAAACTTGAATAAAAATCACTAAAGAATAACATTAAAAAAAATTAAATATAAATAGAAAATTATATTTCATTATATAACATGTCAAAAGGGTTTTATATACACCTTATATAATGATAAAGATGCATAACATCAAGATATGCCTCAATTAAAGGACATTGAGACGAAATCCCTTACAAAGATCGTATCATTTGATTAAGGATAAGTCAATGAAATAATTATATATGAAAAATATAAATACACTCAATATAATTTTATATTTATTTAAAAACAATCATATGTCATTCACACATATTTTTTGGAAAAATAAAACCAATAACATGGATATATTACTCAATGGATAGAAATTGAGTTAAGATTTCCGTTACCTTTAGTTCGACTTGTATCATACGTTATTTATTTTCCTGAATAATAAACTCTGGTTAATTTATAATTTCTTGAGAAATTTTTTCAAATATATTATTCCTTTTATATAACTTATTACCATGTTATAAAAATTATATAACTATTTAAGTTCATATCGAACGTTTTCTCGATATTCGATACTGGAGTCAAAAATAAAATTGTTTTGATGTAAATTATCAATGTGGTAAAAATTCCACCATCTTCAAAATAGTATTCATGATTTAAATTAATATATATCTAGTATATATGTATTTAGAATAATCCATAATATTTTAAGATAATAAATGAAATGTACCATTCATGGAGACAGTAGGCCGAACGTACGCATGAACACTACTTTTATTTTTTTTTGTCATATTAAAAGAATAATTAAATGGTAGAAATATATATTATAATACCAGAATTATACTAATGTCTTATATGTATCATAGGTAAAAAAACCATCCTTTATACATTCCATGTATAGTGGGAACGATTCATATCTCTTTGAGGGGCGGTAGTCCACACTTCCTCAAATGAAATTATCATATTTACACAACATGGAAAGAATAAAGGTAGGTTATAAAAAAATACAAAAGAATAGAAATGATATAAATATAATATATATCATATTTAAAAATAGTTTCCATTATAATGGCTACCATGAGAGGTGGTAGGGGATAATTTAACAATCATCATTTTGTGAGGCAGTAGTTCCCCATATATAGAAACAGTATGTTCGTTGCCCATTAAATGGAGGTGTGTGTAAGTGTAGATTGAAACCTTAGATTAAAAATATCCAAGTATATTTAGGATATTGTTTTCCTTTTTAATCATATAATAAGAATATTTTAGGGAGTTTATAATATAAATGAAACTAAAAATCATTAGGGAAGGCGTTACATATTCATCGGGTAACTTCTTTTCGTTTACACAAAAAAGGCTTCCTTAGAAGGATTTATTCCCTAACGAAGGATTCTAGGATGTAGGGAGGGATTCTAGGAAGATTTTTGGGAACTTATTTTCGAAACTAGATTTATTTTTATGTGTGAGTATTAGAAAAGAGAGGGTACCTTTTTATAGGAGAGCGAAGGAGCACCCTTGCAAACTCTTAAATTATCAAATTAATATAAATTAATTTTTTAATTAAAATGGATCCAACTTGAAATATGTTAAATATAATATGAGGATAGTTATAAATCCTATCATCAAATAGTTTTTATACATGTATTGATTTTATTCTAAACCTTATTCTTTCGGTTTACCCTTAATTATTATCTTTTAAGTTTAATTCTCGTGACAAAATTTTAATTATTCAAAGGAAATTAATTTTACTTGTATGGGGTCAATTTCCCACAATTGGAAAAATAATGAACTTTTACACCTTATCATAATCACTTAGGGATTTTAAAATATTTTTAGGATTTTTAAATAATTTAATAAATTACTATTTTTATAAACATCAATTATGTAAATTTTTAAGCTATTCCTTTTATTGAATTTAAATAAAATATAAAAAGAAAGATAACTTCAAAAAAACATTTAATATTATTATAACAAGTCGAATTAACCTATAAGAAATCTTGGATGACATAAATTATATCAAATAAAAATTATTTTAATATTTATAATATCATTTATTTGATTCCTTTCTTAATAAAGCAATCACTGCATCATCCTTGTGTCATAATTAAATTTAATTATTTTCTACTTAAAAATTATAAATAAAGTATCATGATGTAGGAAATATTTTTATATTTACAATTAATATTTATAGTCGAAGATATAACTTATATAAACCCATATAAAAAAGTATTAAGAAGATATATGTTTATAACATATTTTTTTACTTTAAATGAAAAGTTATAAGTGTCATAATCACACCCATGTGGCTTCCAAAGGCCAAACATTCATCCCAAGGGTTGTATTGGTCGAAAATATATCATCCAATAGAGTTAGGATAGGTGTTTGGGTAGTTTTATATTATTATAATAAAAATTTTACCAGTATTTACCTGATTTACCCTTTAACTGGGGTAAACAAATAATTATTAAAGTTATTATTCAGCATGTCAAAAAATAAAAGGGATCAATTTACATAATTTGGACCTTATTATTCAAAATATGGAATTAATTTTTCCAAATTCAAAACACAGAAGTTTCAGAAATTAAATTAAAATTAATTCCCGTTGTCAAAACGAGAAAACGGGTTTTTAGAAAGTAAAAATGATCAAAAGATTGACATTTGTTTATATCAAATTTCAATGTGAAATTACCTCAAATGACCAAAATTATTTTAAATGATAAAAACTTAATACAATTAAACATTAAGACCAATTAAAAGGGTAATATAGATATATAAACCAATTAGATGAAAAGGGGGTTTTGAATTAAAATGCAGTATTTTTTACTATTCATTAAAAATAAATTTATCCAAAAAATACCAAAATTCAACCAAAGTAAATTTTTATGTCTCACTTATATATGAGAATTTTATTTTTTCAAATATAAAATATTAAAGATTAAAAACTATATTCAAAAAGGGATCACAATTGTCACGTCCCGTCCTCGGGGCCCGTGCCATGACTACCCCAAGCCCGCCTTCCATAGACCAAGGGCTGGAGACTAGCACCAAAAGTGTAAATCCTGATAAAAGGGAAGGCATTGCCTTTATAGAAGTAAAGAAACACAACAGAGTATGAAAGCTGAAGTAAACACTATGTAAACTGAGTACAAAATTAAGTGATAGAAAGTGAATGGACCAGAATACAAACCCAACTGAAAGTACATTACAACAGTAAAGAAAGAACAGCTATAGTAAAGTAAAACATCAATCACTGAGTCGTACTCTGGATATCCCACCTGAAGGGTAGGTACAAACGGTCTCCTCTAGTCCTTGGGTCCGGTTGTCTGCTCCGTGTACATCCTGCCATGGGGTCCACCTCCAGGTACCGTCCCGGTCCAAAAGACTCCACCTCGATCAGTGATGTCTGCCGTCTGTATCCAACACAACGTAGTGGGGGCATAGCCCGTGCATGGGTGAGTATATGATACTCAGTTGGGACCCCGACATCCCTGAAGGTCTCCCATAATCCACAAAGGATAAACCACAAAGGAAAGATACAAACACAAATGATCAACCAACTCTACTTAGGTATATGCCCATACATATACCTAAGTCATCAATTCTAGTTCGACTCCAACTCAAGAGCCCAAGTATAACCCAGTCCACCCAGAAAACCACAACCTAGTCCACACAGGAAAGTGCATCCCAGTCCACACATGAAAGTAAGACAATCACATCGATGATAATGACTGAAAGTCAAGAATCAGCTCACACAAGTATACTATTCACGAAGAGGGGTGGAGATGATAGATGTAGCATTTGAATTATCTCCCCTGCCGAACCCACATAGGATCCAAGTACATAAGTCGTCGCTTCCGAAACCACATAGAATCCTATTACAGTAACCACCATTGCTGAACCCACGCAGGATCCAAGTACAGTCTTCATCGATGCCGAACCCACGGAGGATCCAAGTACAGTCATCCTCACTGTCGAACCCATGTAGGATCCTAGTACAGTCGTCATTGTCGTCGTAGTCGCAGCCACCTCTAGGGTTCCCGCACACAGCACGCTCTATTCCGGGAGGGTCCGCTCCACGAGCCAAGGGGGTTCAATACATCAACTGTCACGAAGTCTAGAGTTGATGTATCCCGAAGTTTCGTCTCGGAAAAAAGAACAGAACGCAACTGACGACACGTCAATCGGACGCCCGGTCTGAGAGATATTGGCTTTTTTGTCCTAGGGGCACGATTAGAAATACGCTTGTTTCTAACCCGGCTGATATTTAAATTTATCTGAACACAATCGGTGTGACGGATCCATTCTTCTACTCCTCCGGTTGCCAAATCCAAAAGGACAAAGTTCCAGCAGAGGGTCATCAGGCCATGTTTGTTCGACCCACGCCCTCCGTGTTAGGCGGTAACACATAGCCAAGAATGCACGTGGTTCACGAAACACAAAGACAAATTTATATTCAATAAAATTAAATCAAATCACCCTACCTCGTTAATCGATGATGTTCGCTGGGCGTCGCGTAAGATGACCTCACGGGGCGAGGTTTCGTAAGCGACATCGGAGTGGACCCTAGGAGGAAGCGATGTCTCCTCTTTTTGTCACGGAGAGAAGAAGAGGATTGCACGTCATTGTTATTTGTGGATTCGGTGCTCTACGTCAAAGAGATGTCATTCTTCGCAGAGAGGATGACGTTATTTGACAAAGGAGGAGCTTCCTTCTTCTTTCACACAAGGCTCTCTCCCCAAATCCCCTCACAACAATCCAACCCAAATTAAAATAAGGTCACCCCTCATTTTAATTGATCATGCCATGCATTTCAAAATAAAAATTTTCAGACACTGAATTAATTAATGAAAGAGTTTCAATTAATTAATTAAGGTGTGTGTGTTGGCATGAATTTAAGTAGGGAAGTGGAAAGGTTACAAAATTCAGAAGGAAGTTTCCATGTAATTAACATGGGAGTTCAAAGGGGTTAAGGAGTTATGGAAAGTGGAGGGTTGGGGCTCGTGTGGGCCCCAAATTATATTTATCTTCAAATGGGTAGTAATGAACTAGTGGACCCCACCCCAACTCCCTCATTTAGGATATAACCACTTAGATATAAATAAAAATTGTTCCACAATTTTTATTCACTTCTAATTTAATCCACAAAATTTAACTTATCCACCCGCACAAACGCAACTACGGTAAAGGTCCCCTTAATAAATTATCGGCGTTTCGAATTCATCGGTGCCCTCAGATTTCAATTCCAAGCACCGGTTCAAAAGATAGAAAAACTCCCTCATTCGTTTACTGAACATACCCGAGCTAAACTTCGAAAATTGATTTTGAGCACACCGGGCCTCGGAATCTGGTGATGTTAGAAACTACATACTCATAAAATCCCAAATAATTTAAGAAAAAAATTTCCTCGAAATTTACGGGTATTTACAATACTCCCACCTCAGGGATTTACGTCCCCAAAAATCTATAACATAAACTAGGGGAACAAATGAGGGTACTGTGCACGCATCTGAGCCTCTTGCTCCCATGTGCTCTCCTAGAGGTTCCTGTGCTGCCAACGAATGCATAGCAGAGGAATCGACCATCCACGTAGGACCTGCTCCTGTCGATCCTCGATCTCCACCGGGACCTCCGCAAATTTCACCCCGTCATCAATGTCCAGCTCCCCATGATCAATGATATGCGTCAGTTCGTGCACGTATCTCCTCAGCTGAGATACGTGGAAGACGTTGTGCACCCAGTGCAACTGAGTTGGAAGGGCTAGGTGATAAGCCACCTCACCTATCCTGCTGAGAACCAGGAATGGTCCGATGAAGTGTGGAGATAACTTTAACCCCTATCCAAATCTCCGTAATCCATGTCGAGGTGAGACCCATTAGAAAAGATGGTCGCCATCCTCTAACTCTAGTGGTCTCTGCCTCCTGTCAGCATAGGACTTCTGTCTGCTCTGTGGAGTCCTCATCCGCTCCTGGATGATCTGCACCTTCTCCGTCGTAGCCTGGACCATCTTCGGTAGCCTCAAGATGGGTGCACTGGTCAATCTCGGCCTCAGCTCCTGGAAGATCTGCTGACATCTATCAGACCACATGAAGGGTTTCCCCTTCTTCTCCAAAGCTAAAAGCGGTGCTGCAACTCTGGAGAAGTCTGGCACAAATCTTCGGTAGTACCCAGCCAGACCTAGGAATCTCCACACCTCCATCACGCTCCTGGGTGGATCCCAAGCAAGTACTACCTCGATCTTCGCAGGATCCACAGCAACTCCTGCCTCAGAGATGACGTGCCCTAAGAAGTGGACCTCTCGAATCCATAACTGACACTTCGAGATATTACCATAAAGATGGTGCTCTCGGAGTGTGTCCAGTACAACCCGTAGGTGGTAGGCATGCTCCTCCTTAGTAGTCAAGTAAATCAAAATGTTTTCGATGAATACCACGACAAACCGATGAAGGTAAGGCTGGAAGATCATGTTCATGAGACTCATGAACTCTATTAGAGCATTGGTTACGTCGAAAGGTATAACCAAAAACTCATAGTGTCCATACCGACACCTGAAGGCCGTCTTCTGCACATCCTAGTCTCAAACTCTGAGATGATGATAGCCTGACCTGAGTTCTATCTTAGAGAACCATCATGCTCCCTCGAGCTAATCAAAGAGGTCATCAATCTACAGGAGTGGATACTTGTTCTTTACGGTCACCTGATTTAGGCGATGGTAGTCGACACACAGTCGTAAGCTCCCATCCGCCTTCTTGGCGAATAAAATCAGAGAAGCCCAGGGTGAAACACTGGGTCAGATGAATCCCTTGCCCTGCAAGTCCTCCACCTGTACTCGGAGCTCACGAAGCTCAGCGGGAGCCATCCGATATGCTGGAGTAGATATCAGGGTTTTCCCGGGGTACAGGTCAATGTAGAAGTCTACCTCTCTGCGAGGAGGTAGTCCTGGAAAGTCGTTAGGAAAAACATCTACATACTAATCCACCACATTAGGAAAACTCAGACTCCGCACATCAACTTCTCATAGGATGAGACTATCCAACAGATGGGTGATCGGATGCCCTCTCCTCTACGTAAGTCTGTCCTACGCTACAAAGGATCCCTTCTCACTGGTGAAGGTGAACCTGCTCCCATCTATGTGAACACACCATACTTTGCGCCTAATATAGTCGATCTGAGATTGGACTGTAGATAACCAATCCATGACCAAGATGACATAGTAAGGCCTCGACGCCTCTACAAAAAGATCCTAGCCGAAGCTCTCGCCTCCTAGAGTACGCTCACACTGCCGGCACCAGTGTGTAATCATTGAGTTTGCTCCTGTATAAGTCTCTAGCCGTAAAAATCGAGCCAGTGGCTCTGTTGGAATCTCCAAGCTCCAAACAAGGGCAGTGGAAATGAAAGAATGACTCGTTCCTGTGTCTATAATAACTGCAGCAAGGGTGGAGTAGAAACAGATATTACCTCAAATCATCTCAGGTGTGTCGTGGTTGTAAGCCTCCACTGCCTGAAGCTGAGTCTGCCTCTGTCTACCATCTCCCTGTGGTCAGGAAGGACCTCATGGTGGTGGTGGTGGTAGAGCCTCGAAACGTCACCCACCACCCGCTGCTCGGCCAGCTCCTCCGCCTCGTTCTCCTGCTCCCTAAGGACCGCCACAGTCGAACCTCTGCCTCTTCCTGGGTGGTCCCTCAACCGTCTGCCGCTCCTCTGCATGGCGGGTCGGGCAGTCACGAGCCATGTGGCCCTGACTGCCGCATGCATAGCACTACCTGCCTATCGTATGACTGGATCTGCTACGTGTGCCCCACACCTCAGAACCAGTATCCTGAGGTCACCCACCTGATGGTCTGGTCCGGTTGGACCCCTGTGAAATCTATCTACTTCCGGTTGCAGAAGACTCCGCTACGTGTCGCCCTGCGGTAGGCCTCGCTGTTGGCGTAGACTCAGCAAGGAAGCTCTCCACAAGAAGGGCTCACTCCAGTACTCATGACTGCGTCGGAATGATGAGGGAGATCATCAAATCCCTGATCTCATGCCTCAGTCCCTGCTCGAAGGTTTGGGCCTGGAAGAATGGGTCTCATACCATGTCCGTGGAATAGTGTGAGAGGTTAGTAAATCTCGCCGAGTACTGCGCTACTGTCATGCTGCCATGCTGCAGCTGTAGTATCTCCTGGATGCGCACCGCATGGAGGCTGGCTGGAACGAACTCCAAGAAGAAGAGGCTCTCGAAGTTCGTCCAAATTAGAGATGCCTCGTCGTGCAATTGGAGCATCAGGCTCCACAATCTACCTGCTGATGCGTGTAGGATACTCATGAAAAGGATCACCATAAGATCTACTGGTGTTCCTACCAATCTGAAGACTCATACAATAGCCTCCAACCAATCCTCACCTGCCTGAGGGTCCGTCTCTCCGTGGAACCTGGGCGGCCTCTGTTGCTGAAACTCGTGCAGCGCACTTAGGCGGCATGCACTCTTCGGTACTGGGGATGGTGGTATCGGTGGCCCAGTGGGTAGAGGTACCGCTGGTGCCTCTGCTATAATGGGTCCCTACACCGAGGCCTCGTCGCTCGGTGGGCTGCCATATCACACGTAACTGGGAACCCTAATTGGCTGCCATTGTGGGGCCATCCTGAAAAGAAACAGGTGTTCCACAGTTAATACAGTATACCTGGTGAGCAGACACAAAGTATTCACAAAGAAAACTTTTGAAACACACATACAATCAATGTTTTCAAGAACTAAGTTGGAAATCAGAAGTTAGGGTCCTGGTGTATGGATACGTCGGCTACCGCACTAACACTGGACTCCCTGGACTGATAACCACACTCAATACTCTCAACATTATTGCTTCACAGAGAAGAAATTATCAGAGTCCTAAGTTATTCGGTAGAACCGACTCCACTGATACCAATTTGTCACGTCCTGTCCTCGGGGCTCGTGTCGTGACTACCCCATGCCCGCCTTCCATAGGCTAGGGGATGGCGACTAGAACCAAAGGCATAAATCCCGATAATAGGGAAGGAATTGCCTTTATATATCTAAAGAAACACAACAGAGTACGCAAGCTGAAGTAAACACTATGTAAACTGAGTACAAAAGTAAGTGTTGGAAAGTAAATGGGTCAGAATACAAACCCAACTGAAAGTACAGTACAACATTAAAGAAATAACAGATGCATTAAAGTAAACCAGAAACCACTGAGTCGTCCTCCGGATATCCCACCTGAAGGGTGGGTACAAATGGTCTCCTCAGCTCCTCGGGTTCGGTCGTCCACTCTGTGTACATCCCGCCATGTGGTCCACCTCTAGGTACTATACCGCTCTACAAGACTCCACCTCAATTAGTGTTTTCTGTCGTCTACATCCAACACAACTCAGTACAGGCATAGCCCGTGCAGGTGTGAGTATATGATATTCAGTAGGGACCCTGAGACCCCCGAATGTCTCCCAGAATCCAAAAAAGATAAACCAAAAAGGAAAAATACAAACACAAAGGATCAACCAAATCTACTTAGGTATATTCCCATACATATACCTAAGTCATCAATTCCAGTTCAACTCCAACTCAAGAGCCCAAGTAAAACCCAATCCACACAGGAAAGCACAACCGAATCCACAAAAGAAAGCACATCCTAGTCCACACAGGAAAGTAAGACAATCACATCGATGATAATGACTGAAAGTCAAGACTCAGCTCACACAAGTATATTATTCACGAAGAGGGGTGTAGATGATAGATGTAGCCTCTGAATCATCTCCCCTTCCGAACCCATCTAGGATCTAAGTACAGAATTTGTCCCTATCGAAGCCACGGAGGATCCTAGTACAGTAACCATCGCTGTCGAACCCACGTAGGATCCAAGTACAGTCGTCATCACTGCCAAACCCATGGAAGATCCAAGTACATTCTTCCTCATTGCCGAACCAACGTAGGATCCATGTACAGTCATTATCGTCGTCGCAGTCACATCCAGCTCTAGGGTTCCCGCACACAGCATGCTCGATTCCGGGAGGGTCCGCTCCACGAGCCAAGGGGGTTTGATAAATCAACTATCACAAAGTCTATATTTGATGTATAAAAAAGTTTCATCTCATAAAAAAGAACTCAACGCAACTGATGACGCGTCAATCGGACGCCCGGTCTGAGAGATATTGGATTTTCCGTCCGAGGGGCCCAGTTCAAAATATGATCGTTTCTAACCTAGCTGATATCCAAATTCATACAAAACTCACTTAGAGTATCGCAAAAGGACTGTCTCATCGAAAGAGTCCCAGTGCCGCAGATAGCCCCTCGATCAGACGTGCGGTCCTTAAGTTATTCACGTTTAAGTGAATAATGGGCCTGGTCCGTTTAGCCCAGTGGGCTGATGGGTCGAGTTGACCTAGTTTGACGGGTCCAACCCAGCAGGGGTGTCAGACCGGTCTGAAGAAAATACTCAACTCGGCCCGAAGGGATGCGGCCCAGCCCGAAGTGGCGCGGCGCAGCCCGGCCCGGCCTGTCGCGGCACGGCTCGGCCGGCTGGCTGAGCGGGTTCCATGGGGAGGGGGCGGCCCCCAGGTTTTCCACACCGGCGGTGGCAGGCGGCGCCGCCCTTCCCCAAACTAGCCGGCTATACTGGCCGGTCTTCCGCACACACGGCCCGCATGGGCGGGTCGCCGATTCCTCAGTGTGGCACCCTCTTGGCGCCGCAGTCGAGCTCCGCCCGGCTGGCTGAAGGGCCGGCTGGTTCTTCCTCCAAAGTGGCCCATGTAGCGGGCAGTGGTTCTTCCCACACAATCGGCGTGACGGTGCCATTCTTCTCTGCCTCCGGTTGCCAAATCCAAAATAACAAAGTTCCAGCAGAGGGTTATCAAGTCGTGTTTGTTCAGTACGCACCCTCCGCGTTAGGCGGTAACACATAGCCAAGAATGCACGTGGTTCATGAAGCATAAAGACAATTTTATATTCAATAAAATTGAATCAAATCACCCTACCTCGATAATTGATTTCGTTCCCCAGGCGTCGCGTAAGACGGCGTCGCGGGGTGAGGTTTTGTAAGCGACGTCGGAGTGCGCCCGAGGAGGAAGCGGCATCTCCTTTTTTTGTCACAGATAGAAGAAGAGGATTGTGTGTCGTTGTTCTTTGTGGAGTCGGTGCTCTACGTTAAAGAGGTGTTGTTCTTATTAGAGAGGATAATGTTCTTCAATGAAGGAGGAGCTTCCTTCTTCTTTCACACAAGGCTCTCTCCCCAAATCCCCACACAACAAGCCAACCCAAATTAAAATAATGTCACCCCTTATTTTAATTGATCATGCCATGCATTTAAAAATACAAATTTTCAAACACTTAATTGATTAATGAAAGAGTTTCAATTAATTAATTAAGGTGTGTGTGTTGGCATGAATTTAAGTGGGGAAGTAGAAAGGTTACAAAATTCAAAATGAAGTTTCCATGTAATTAACATGGGAGTTCAAAGGGGTTAAGGAGTTATGGAAAGTGAAGGGTTGGGGATCATGTGGGCCCCACCTTACATTTATCCTCACATGGGTAGTTAGGAACTTGTGGGTCCCACCCCAACTCCCTCATTTAGGATATAACCACTTAGATATAAATAAAAATTGTTCCATAATTCTTATTCACTTCTAATTTAATCCACAAAATTTAACTTCTCCTCCCGCACAAATGAAACTACGATAAAAGTCCCCTTAAGCAATTACCAGTGTTGTGAATTCATCGGTACCCTCAAATTTCAATTATGAGCACCGGTTCAAAAGACAGAAAAACCCGCTCCTTTGTTTACTGAACGTACCCGAGCTAAACTTCAAAAACTCATTCCGAGCACACCAGGCCTTGGAATCAAGTGCCGTCAGAAACTGCGTACTCGAAAAATCCCAAAGAATTTAAGAAAAACATTTCCTTGAAATTTATGGGTATTTAAAACTATAAAAAGGTATTAAAACTACCTTTTCAAAAATATTAGAGTATTTACGCTTAAAATTAGATTTATTCTCATTTTAAGCTTATAAAATTTATTACAAGAAAGTAAAAGTGTTTAATAAACATGTGTAACATAATATAGTTAGTTATATTCATTCCTGACAATACAGTAGCTAAGTGATAACTACCATTTAAAATAATAATATTAATAATGTATTATTTTTCAGTGTAACTCAGTCTTGTGTGCAACGTAACATTTCAAAGAAACTCGTTGTTGCGTGTTGGTTATGCTATTGGAAAAATAATCCCCTTTAATGTAAAATTAATATCTTATTCATAAATATTAATAGATATGAAAATGTATAATTATATAATTACATGGGTTGTTAGATCATTCCCCCCTTTTGGAAATTTCATCCCCATAAATTTATTCACTAATCAAATAAGTGTGGGTATTTCTCATTCATAGAATTTTCAGATTCTCATGTTACCTCTTCAACCATATGGTGATTCCACAAAACCTTAACCTGAGAAATAACATTATTCCAGAACACTTTCTCTCTACGGTCAAGAATATGGACTGGTTGTTCCTCATAATAAATATTATCTTCCAACTGAACTACTTATGGACACAAAACAAGAGATGGATCTCACATATACTTTCTTAACATTGAAACTTGAAAACAATTGTGTACCTGGGATAAACTCAGAGGTAAATAAACTCTAAAGGAAACTGATCCAATATTTTCTAGGATTTTATAGGGTCCAATGAACCTCGGACTCAGCTTCCCTTTCTTACCAAAACACATCACACTTATCCATGGTGAAACTTTTAGAAATACTTGATCACTTACCTTGAAATAAATAACTTTTCTTTGGTTATCCTCATAGGTTTTCAGCTTTCTTTGAGCTATCCTCATATGCTTCTAAATCAACTGAATGTTTTTTACTATATCTTCTACCAATTATACTCTCATAAACTTCCTTTCACCTACTTCATCCAAAAAAGATGGAGTTTGACACAATTTTCTATATAGTGCCTCAAATGGGGTCATTTGTATACTGTAATGAAAACTGTTTTTATAATAAAACTCAACCAAAGAAATACGTTGATCCTAAATTCCCTAGTAATACATTGAACAATCATATATCATATCCTCCAAGATCTGAATTTTTTGTTCCGACAGCCCATCTGATTGAGGATGAAAAGTTGTACTAAAATTTCATTCAGTACCCAATGACTATGGACGAACTTTCAAAAAGTTATAAGTGAACATGGAATCATGATAAGATACAATGGAAAGGGGAACTCCATGTAACCAGAATATCTCTTTAATATACAACTGAGAAAGTTGATCTGGAAACAGAGTATCTCAGAAAAGAAGAAAATGAGCAGTTTTATTCAATCAATCAACAATAAACCAGATTGCATTATTACCTAGTGATTTCATTGGTAATTTCACAATGAAGTCTGGGGATATATTTTCCCATGTTCACTCTGGTTCAATAAAGGGTTGAATCATCCCCTTCAGAAACTGTCATTCTACTTTAACCTACTAATAATTCAAACACTTCATAGTAAATTCAGCAGTATCTCTTTTTCATTCCATCCCACCAGTAATACTCCCGAAGATATCTATCCATCTTAGTACTTCCATGATGAACTGAAAATAGAGAACTATGAGCTTCACATAAAAAATCTTTCTTCAACTATGAACTAAAACGCACAAATTATCTCTTCACAAACCTCAAAACATGGTCTTTATCAATGTTAAAGTCACATAACTTACCCTTTTGAACCAATTTTACCTTTTTCTACAACTCAATGTATTCCTTCTATGTTTTCCCTATTCTGTCTAATAGAGATGATTTCACTAACACCTGAAAAAAACAGAGGAATTTCCTACACCAACAACTTCCAAGAAACAATTCATCAAATCATTAAGTAAAGGATCTCATTCCAAATGTAGCATGGTTAATATAGAATTACTCTTCTGACTCAAAGCATCAACCACTTTATTTTCTTTTCTTGGATGGTAATGAATCGTATAATCATAATAATTGATTAATTCTAGTCATCTCCTATATATCATGTTCAATTATTTCTAGATAAATATATACTTTAAACTTTTGTGATTAATATATATTTCACACTTTACGCCATATAAATGATGCCACCAAATTTTTAAGGCAAAAACAATAGCATCTAACTCCAAATCATGTGTAGGGTAATTTAACTCATGAGGTTTCAACTGATGTGAAGAATAAAAAATTACTTTATCATTCTACATTAGGACACAACCAATTCCTTTCAATGAATCAAAATATTAGATAAAAAAATCACCATTCCTGGTAGGTAGGGCCAAAACTAGAGCATTTACCAATCTTCTTTTCAGTTCCTGAAAACAAACATCACATTATTTTGTCCAGATGAACATAACTCCCATATGTGTTAACTTAGTTAGTGGGATAGATAACTTATAAAAGTTTTCAACAAATCATTGGTAATTACCCTCTAATCCAAGAAAACTATGAATCTCTATGATATTGGAAGGTCTTGGCCACTCTTTAACAAATTTTTTTAGAAGGTTCAATAGTTATACCATCTTTATAAATAATATTAAAAAGGAAAAAAAATTTGTTGCAACCAAAATTAACTCTTATTAAACTTTCAATAAATTTTATTCTCTTTTAAGGTTTATAAAACAATCCTTAAGTGACCTTTATGTTCCTTTCTGATTTTATAATATACCATAATATCATTTATAAACACAACCATATACTGATCCAAAAATTGATAAAAGACTTCATTATTGATATTCATAAATATAGCAGTTGTATTAGATAACCCAAAGGGCATAACTAAAAACTAATGTTTCCTATATCTCGTTTGGAATGTTGTCTTTGGAATGTCATCCTCTTTCACCTTTAGTTGATGGTACCCGAACCTCAAATAAATATTCGAAAAATACTGAGCTCCCTAGATATGATAAAAAAACATCGATATGAGGAAAATGATATTTTTTCATAATACTGATGTTATTCAATTATCTTTAATCAATACAAAATCTCATATAACCATATTTCTTTTTCACAAATAAAAAATTAGCACCCCATGGTGAAGTGTTAGGTCGAATGAAAACTTTATCAAGAAATTCTTACAACTGTTTTTTCAATTCAACCATTTCTACTTGAGTAACTTGATAAGGGGGTTTAAAAACGGGCTTATCATCAAGCACTAAATCAATGGAAAATTCAACATCCTGATGAGGAAAAATACCATACAATTCGTCAAGAAAAAAATCTATAAATTCATTCACTACTAGAATGTCTCTAATCAAAACTATTCATTTCTTTCCAGAAACATGATCTAGGTAACGTTCGTTGTCATCTTTAATCAATCTCTCAGCTTCTTGGTATGTTATCAAAGATATAAAATCATTGAATAAAAATTTATTGGATTCATAATCTATTTTAACATGATAAACTAAAATCCAATCCAAACCTAAAATGATATCAAATTCAACTATGGGATGTTTAATGAGATTTTCAGGAAAGACTATCCCACTAATGATAATAGGAAGATTACTATAAATATTGGGTTCTTTAATACTCCCACATGGAGTTTTTACCAAAAGTTCTATATCACATTAATGAGGTGTTGTTTCTAATTTACTTGTAAAGCTATCAAAAATGAATGAATGTGAAGATATAGAGTCAAATAGAGTATTGGAATATTTTTAAATAACCCATAACATACCTTTCACCACTTTATTTGATAGTCCCAAATCAACCGTAGTATTAGAAAATGATTTTTATATTCCCTTATGCTTTTGATCTTGCTGGTTTCACCCTAGATAATCAACCTTTCTCACACATTGGCATAATTCCCTAACTCATTACAACTAAAACATCTTAATTTTGGTTTTTCATTGCCTACCTGATCATATTCTTTATAGTTACAAGCAATATGACCAGTCTTACCACATCGGAAGCATTTCCTGAACTTTGAGATACATTATCTAGGATTTTTTTTACCACAATTCTCATAATTTTTAAATTTATTTTTCTTACCTATAGACTTCTTTGATGAATGGTTTCTTATTTCCTACCAACAAGATCGCTTCTTTTGTTTCCTCTCATAGAACACATGATCATAAGAAATCTCTATTTATACATTCTCAATAAATCAGAAAAGTTTATCATAGCTTTTGAACTCACAAGAAGCTAATGACCTTAGATATTTCGACTTCAATACTAAGTAAAACTAATTTATCTTACTATCAATACCCCGGATGAAATTTGGGATGTACCTTGATGAACCTGTGAAATTTTCGTCATATACAGCCACATGATATTCTTCCTCTTTTCTCAATTCAAAGAATTGTTTTTCCATCCTAAGTCAAACATCCATAGGAAAATATTTCTCAAGGAAGATATTCTAAAGTTCATCCCATTCCATGGTGTCAATCTCTTCACTTCCTCTGATATTTTTAATCATTGACCACCACTAATCAGCTTCACCATAAAAAAATAAATATAAAGACTGAATTTTTGATTTCCTAAACACCTCATTACATCAAAAATATTTTCTAGTTATTTAATTCACCCTTAATATTGAATTGGGTCAGATGATCCTCTGAATGATGGGGGGTGTTACCTCATGAAATGATCCACTACTAACATATTCTTCTAAAGGTTATCTATTTGATCTCATGTATGAACACCACCATCATTTATCGCCTAAGTCAAATGATCAATCACTATAACAAAATGTTCAGTTTTGATTCCTACTATCTCATGATGCTGATTTGGAGGTTTTTTTTTCCTCTGTATGTCACCCCAGTATAATTTCCCTATTTCCTCTATAGAAAAATATTTTGAATAGAGATATATTAGACGAAGAAACATGGTAATATTCAAATTCTATATCATTTAAATTTGATCATAAATTAAAAAATCATTTATGGATATCCTATTAAAAATATCTTAACTCTAAAAGTTATCGAAACCAACCTCTGATACCAACTATAAGGCTTCGGGCTTAAATATTACATAATCTTGAGTTAAGTCAATAATTTTACATTCATTCACATTGAGGATATTTTAAAGATTATTGTTTTAGATATTTAGGCCATAAAACATACAAATCAATTAAATTATTACAAACTAGACACTTCTACTAACATTTCATTCTTTCTTAAAAAATATTTAAAAATAAACATGGTTTTGTTTTGTGTTTACACATCATAACTTTTCCTTGATCCCACCTTGACTCTATTCTCCTTTAAATCCTATCAAAAAATATTCAAAACATAATATGAGAATAAAAGGCACATTAAGGGATACATAAAGAAGGAAAAACTATTAGTCTTTTGAAAACATGTAAACCATGAATAATTTATCATAAAGTAATAATTTTCACCTTTATGAAGTTATAAATACTCTTCACCAAATATAATATCATTTCTTATCCTTTGTGTATCTAAAATATTACCATAAAACCATAGAAAGAGACATAAAACTTATAAAGGTAACTTGAGACATAAACATACTTAAATAGAATAACCATACAGTCAAATTCCACACATATCACTCTTACAAATGGAATATTGATACGGTTGACTTCTATACCCAATGCATTAGAGTTTATAACATAACCACACATCCTTAGTTTATCATGGAACCATCTATCTTTGGTTTATCACATAACCCCCCATCTTTGGTTTATCATGTAACCACCCATCAAATGTTAAATTACCATTATATAATCATAACACATAAAATATTACAGTTAAAAACATTTCACTAATAAAATTTTCAACAATGAAAAATCATTTCAAGATATTTAAATATTCAATCCATTTCTAAAAACAATTTAAAACATTTAATAAAGAGACTTTTGAATAAAATTGTCCCATACCACTTTGAATCTTTTGAATGAAATTAACATTTTAAAACATTAATTTCCATATAAATAAGTTCATAGAAACCATTTTGAAAAAATGGACATGAAATATAATGTTTTATAAGAATAAATTGTTAAATCATTAAAAATCATGTTTTAGTTAAAAAGTCTTGTGCCACTTGAGAAACACTTCAATAAAAATAATTAAGGAATAATATTAAAAAAACTTTAAATATCATGAGAAAATATTATTTCATGATATAACTTGTCAAAAGGGTTGTATATATACCTTATAGGATAATAAAGGTGCATAACATCAAGATACGCCTCAATGAAAGGATACTGAGATCAATTCTCATACCAAGATCATATCATTAGATCAAGGATAAATCAATGAAATAATTATGTGTCATAAATATAAATACACCCAATATAATTGAATATTCAGTGTAAAACAATAATATTTTATTCACACATATTCTTGTAACAACTTAACCAATTACATGGATAATTAACTCAATGAATGGAAATTGGTTAAGATTTCCCTTACCTTGAGTCTGACTTGTCTCGTACGTTCTTTATTTTCTTGAATAATAAACTTAGGTTAATTTCTACTTTCTTGAGAACCTTTTTCAATTTTATTATTCCTTTTATATCACTTATTACCATGTTATAAAAATTACATATCTATTTAAGTTCATATCAGGCGTTTTGTCGATATTTGGTACTCGAGTCAAAAATGAACTTATTTTGATGTAAATTATCCATGTGGTCAAAATTACATCATCTCTAGAATATTATTCATGATTTAAATATCATATAAATTTAGTATATATGTATTTATAATAATCCATAATATTTGGATATATGAAATGAAATGAACCATTCATGGAGACGGTAGGTTGTACGTACACATGAACGCCACTTTCATTTATTTGTAATATTAAAAGAATAATTAAATGTTATAAATATATATTATAATACCAGTGTTATATTAATTTCATATATGTCTCATAGGTTTAATAAATCCATCCTTTATACATTCCATGTATATTAAGAACGAGTCATATCGCTTTGAGGGGGCGGTAGTCCACACTTCCTCAAACAAAATTATCATATTTACACAACATGGAAATCATAAAGGTATGTTATAAATAAAAATTAAATAAGAATAAAGAAAATATAAATATAATACATATCATATTTAAAAATGTTTTCCATTATAGTGGCCACTATTAGAGGTGGTAGGGGAAAATTGAACAATAATCATTTCGTGAGACAGTAGTTCGTTGTACACTGAAACAGTATGTTCGTTACCCATTAAATGAAGATGTGTGTAAGTGTAGGTAGAAAACATAGCATAAAGGCATAATAGTATAATTATGATACTATTTTGTTTATGTAATCATAGAATAAAAAGATTTTAAAGAGTGGATAATGTAAATGAAACTAAAAAGCATGAAAGAAGGTGTTACCTCTTAATCGGGTAACTTCTTTTGGTTTATTCCAAAAGGCTTCCTTGGGAGGATTTATGCCCTAAGGGAGGATTCTAGGATGAGTTTAAGGATTCTATGAAGATTTTTGGGTAGGTATTGGTCTAAAAAAAGGTTCATTTAAGTGTTAGTATTAGATAATATAGGTCACCTTTTTTATAGGAGAGGGAAGTGGCAGCCTTGGAAAATCTTAAATTATTAAATTAATATAAATGAATTTTTTTATTAAAACAGATCCATCTTGATATATTTCAAATATAATATGATTATAGTTATAAATTCTCTCATATAATAATTTTTGACATGTTTTTATTTTACTTTAAACCTTATTTTTTGGTTTACCATTAATTATTCTCTTTTAATTTTAATTGTGGTAACAAAATTTTAATTATTAAGAGTCTATTAATTTTTTTATATTGAGTAAATTTCAAATAATTGGACACATAATTAAATTTTATAACTTATCAGAGTCACTTTGTGATTTTAAAATATTTTTAGGATTTTTAAATAATTTAATAAATTATTATTTTTTATAAAACATCAATTATGTCATATTTTACAATATTTATTTTATGAAATTTAAATAAAATCTAAAAAGAGAAATAACTTCAAAAAAACTATTTAATAGTCTTATAAGATGTCATATTCACCTATAAAAAAATTATGACATAAATTATGTCAAATAATATTTATTTTAATATTTATAATATCCTTTATTTGATTCCTTAAATAATAATGAAGTCACTACATCATCATTGTGTCATAATTAAATTTAATTATTTAATGTATAAAATTTATATATAAAATACCATTATGTAGTAAATATATTTTATCTTTATAATTATAATTTATATTCTAATAGATCACTTATATAAACCCATATTAATATTGTTTTAGTGATAATATATATGTTTATAAAATATTTTCCTTTACTTTAAATTAAAAGTTATAAGTGTCATAATCACACTCAAGTGGCTTCCAAAGACCAAAGTTTCATAAAAAGGGTTGTTTTGGTCAAACATATCTTATCAAATTGGATTAATACAAGTTTTAGGGTAGTTTTATATTATTATAATATTATTTTCACCCTTAATTACTTGATTTACCCTTTAATTGTGGTAAATAAAAATAATTACTAAAGTTAATATTAATCATGTCCAAAAATAAAAGGGACCTACTTACATAATCTGAACCATATTATTCAAAATATGGAATCCCTTTTTCTAAATTCAAAACATAAAAGTATCACTAATTAATTTAAAATTAATTCTCATTCTCAAAACAAGAAAACGGGTTCTTTATAAGTAAAAACCATCAAAATATTGACATATGTTTATATAAACATTCAATGATAAATTTTCTCCAGTGACCAAAATTGGATTAAATGATAAAAATTAATATAATTACACTTTAGAACCAATTATAATGACAATTTATCTATATAAATCAATTAAAAAAAATGTAGTTTTGAATTACAATGTAGTATTTTTCACTATTCATTAAAATGAATTTAAAGAAAATACCAAAATTAATCTAGAGTAAATTATGATTTCATAATTCTATATGATAAGTTTATTTTTTCAAATATAACATATAAAAGTTATAAAAACTAGATTTAAAAAGGGATCACCATCAAAAGGTGGTAAAAATACCTTTTAAAAAATATTAGAGTATTTATGATTAAAATTGGATTTATTCTTATTTTAAGCCTCTAAAATTTATTAGAAGAAATTAAAAACATTTAATAAACATTTGTAAACATAATATAGTTAGTGTTTTTCATTCCTTCAAATACAATGGCTAGGAGATAACTACCATTTAAAATAGTAATATTAATAATATATGAGTTTTCAGTATAACTCTGTCTTATGTCCAATGTAAGATGTAGAAGAAACATGTTGTTGCGTGTTGGGTCTGTTATCAGAAAAAGAATCCCCTTTAATGTAAAATTAATATCTTATTAATAAATATTAATAGATATAAAAATTTATTATTCTATAATTACCTGGTATGTTACAGTTTGACATGTCAGGTACCCCTGGTACCCACCATATACCCCCTTCAAGAGTGTTTATAGCTCTTAGTTCCCTTAGTTTGGACCATTCTATATTTTGCATGTTCCCTTGGTCCATTCCCTCAAGTTTACAGTGTGGTGTTACATCCACATTAAAGGATTGTGATCCTCTCTATAGGCTAAGTCTCGAATAGAGTTATGATGTCCCTCAGTGAGGATAGAGTGCGATCCTCTATCATTTTTGTTCCCTAGGTGGGGTTTGTGAAATTGAAATGACCCCCCTGAGCAGGGTGTTGATCCTCTATCTAGCAGTCCATATCATTAGGTTTTTTGTTATCATTGATATATGATCCCCAATATAGTAGGTTGATCTATATTGGGTTTGTGGTGTCCCCCAGCGGTTCTAAGTGTGACACACTATATTTGTATTGTGGTAGTCTTAGACCAGTGAGCTTTCATGGGTGTGTCCCAATGAACTAAACCACTTTTTTGAGTGTCTTTGATGATATCATGGCTTATGGAGTGGATTCTCCGGGAATGATCATTTCTTCTAGTAGAATCATATGGATAGAAGTTGGTTATGACCGCCTGGTGGTGTGGTGTCTTTACTAAGTATATCTGGTTTTTTATTTTATACATTGATTGTTATATATTTTATTGAGTTTAATATACTTATTGGTTTATTTTTAGTGTTTTTAGGGTGTCCTGCAGGGTATTGTTATACTCACCCCTGTATGGGTGTTTCCCACATATGTTGTGTTTTATGCATAAGAGGTAACATTTGATGATGTCCTATGAAGATAGGGAGTGGGTAGAGAATATTTAGATATTTCTAGAATGAGGTGTTTATTAGAAGCTTTCATTTGACTTTAGTCTTATCCCTTAGAGTATTTTGGACTCATTATATATTTTTTCTAGGCCTGTATTTGGACCCTTTTTTGCTTTCAATACATTACTATCATACTCTATTGTGGGGTCCTAGATGTATGCATTCATTTTATCAAGTTTTCTTGTATTTCATAATTGTGTGGGCTTGGATATTTGTGCATGTGTACAGGTAATTTGGGATAATTCCTATGATTTATGTGATATGCTTACTCGGTGTTGGTATCCATCCCCTGGCCAATTAGAAGCGGGATTGTGGTAGTCACAGGTCAGACCTCAGTGGGTAGGTTCATCATAGAGTGGTATAAAAGGTGTTCAATTATAACTTTATACTGGAGTCCATGAGATTGGTTTATAAAAATAGTGTTTAGTGTTTCCAGTTCGGCTTTCAGTTTGGGGACTCCAGTGTTGGTTTCATGGCCGACGTATCCATACACCAAGATTTTGATCACCTGTCTTTCGAATCGGTACATGTAAATGTTGGTTTCAGGGAAAATTTTCGGTACATGCATATAGTAATGGTTGTGTTTTCCATGTCCTTATTGAGTCATCTCCCCAGATATACTCTTTTGTGCATGGAATGTCTTATTTTATTTTAGGATGCCTCTACATAGACAACCATCTATGATTCCACTACATGATCATGAGGATGATCTTTCTAGTGACGTGGCATCGGTACAGGGGCATGTACCAGTGATAGCACCTCCGGGTGGTTTACCAGCTATACCACCACCCATTGTGCAGTAGCTAGCACTAGTAGTATCAATTGTGGATACACCCTAGTTGAGTATGTTGTACAAGTTTAAGAGGTATAAAATTACTAGGTTTTGGGGTGATTCAGAACCCTTGGCGACTCAGGACTGGCTAGAGGTAGTCTCTTATGTTTTCTGCCATGTAAGGATGCATACGGGTCAGATTACGGTCTTTACAATGAGTATTATTCAAGTATATGCTAGGTGATGGTGGGGAATACTAACTCAATAACATGAAGAGATGTCTCTCTTATGGTTAGACTTCCAGCGTCCCATTAGGGTGGAGTTCAATCCAGCCATGTTGTGATTACTATGCATACATGAGCTTCTACATCTGTAGTAGGAAATTTTGACGATGGCTTAGAACTCAAGTAGGTTTACTGATCTCTTACGTTATTCCTTGAATATAGTGCAGGGTCAGTTCTTTAGAGATCTTCCTTTGAGTAGGGATTTCACAAGGACATTAGGACATCATTGTTATCCCTTTTTATTCCCAATTATGTTGGGGTGATTGAGGAATCCTTGGTAGTGGAGAGATTTTTGGTAGATAAAGCATCGATATTGGAAGCTAGTAGTGGTAAACCAATATCTGAGACCTCGGTAGCAGATAGCTGATGGTAGTCACAGGGATCCAATCGTGTTAGACGCTTCAAGAGGTGTTCCTATGACACATGGTCAGTAGTGAAAGGCTCTCAATGTGGACATTAGGGAAATATGTCTCAGGATTGTCCAACCCATCATATATCTAGTCCTAAGATGGTTGAAAGACTGAAAACACAAATAAATAGGTAGTAGTAGGGTGGTCCTCAGGGTAGAAGACATGGAAGAGGGGTTGGCATGGTAGTAGGAGGTGGTTAGAGATTCTCCCTATGACCCCAAGGCTCCAAGGATGATACGAGGTATTATTTTTGTCTTTTATATTTTAGTTAAAATATTGATAGACATCTATGGGATTCATTTTTCCTTTCCACTTATCTATCATGAAACTTAGAGATTCTAGTTGATCCTTTGCCTTGACCCTTACTGTTAGAAACTCCAAAAGACTGTGACTGACTCAAAATTTGCACACTTGTGATGATAGTATGATCCCATGATTGGAGGATACAATTTTATATGGGGTATATTTGTAGAAGTGATGATTCCATATGATTTCATCTTAGGTATGGACTGGCATTCCATAGTTCATTCATTGATTGACTATTTTAGGTAGAGGATGTGGAATGTCCACTGTGACGGAATGAGGTTTTCCTTTGTGGGTGAAAAGGAAACAATGGCAGAGTAGGATGAGCACAAGCATAGGAAAATCTTCCAATTACTCACCAATTAGCTTTAATAACTCTTGGATATGTGGATACTTTGCGATATTAATTTATCAAAGTGGTGGTAGAGTATTAGGGCATCTTTCCTGAGAAAGTACCAGGGTAACCTCCCTACTGAGAGTTAGACTTATGCATTGACTTGCATCCCAAGAAAGCATCGATATCTTCACCAGTATATCAGATGGCTCCCGTAGAGCTGGGGGTGTGGTTGGAATACTTATAGGATAAGGGCTTTGTGAGAGCTAACATTTCCCCATGGGCTGCCCCAATGCTATTCACTAAGAAGGCGTATAGGGGATTGATGTTCTGTATGGATTATCATCACATGAATCAAGTGACTATGAAGAATAATTATCCACTACTGAGGATTTATGACCTCTTATATCAATTGAGAGGGGCATGATGGTACACAAAGATTGACCTTAAATCAGGGAATCAACAACTATGAGTATGGGATCAGGATATACTGAAGATGACATTCATATGTCACTATAGTCACTATGAGTACTTGGTGATGTTGTTCGACATGAATAATTCTCTAGTAGTGTTCATGGGACTCATGAACCAGATATGTAAGCCTTTACTAGACCAGTTCATAGAGGTCTTCGTCGATGACATCCTAGTGTATTCAACATCCAAAAATGAGCCTGTAAGAAACATAAGGATAGACCTGGACACACTCTGAGATAACTTGATTTATGGGAAACTCTCAAAGTGTTAGTTTTGGATTCAATAGGTCCACTTTTTGGGATATGTAATCTCAGAAGCAGGAATAGTAGTGGACTCAGTAAATGTTGAGGTAGTGCTTTCTTGGAATCCACCCAAGAGTGTTATCAACGAATGGAGTTTCCATGGGTTGGTAGGGGTACTATCGAAGGTTTGTACCAAATTTCTCTAGAGTGGTTGCACCCTTGTTATATTTTACCAAAAATAGGAAGCCTTTCATGTGGGAAAAAAGATACCAATAGTCTTTCAGGAGCAGAGATAGAAGTTGAGGAGTGCTTCCATCTTGATATTTCCAAAGGAGGGTGTCGAGTACATAGTGTTTTTTGATTCTTCAGGGAACAGACCCATTGTTTTATTATGCATAGTTAGGTGGTTATTGACTATGGTTCATGTCAATTGATACTAAATTAGCAAAATTATACGAACCACAATATTAGTTTAGCAGCAATAGTCTTCACACTAAATATGTGGATAACTACCTAATGGGAGAGTGGCTTATCATTTACTCTGACCACAAAAGTCTCAAATATATCTCTTCATAGAAGGATCATAACTTGAGGTAGAGATGATTTTTAGAATTCCTCTAGGAATGTGACTTTGATATTTTTTATACTCCTAGGAAGGGGAACATGGTGGTAGATTCTCTCACTAGGAAATATTATTCTCAGTTGTTGGACATGGTTTTAAAGTATTCAGCCTCATTGCAGTTTTACTCTATAGACAAGGATGGTGATTCATATATTCAGTCGATGGTAGTTACCCCAAAACTTTTATAGAATTTTAGGTATGATCAGAATAGAGACATAAACTATGAGATCATACATACTAATATATCCATTGGACATTATCTTGATGGATATTCTGAATCTAGGGATCACACTATCTTTTTCAGAGGTCAGACAATGGTACCTTTGAAATTGTGGGAGTAGGTGTTGTAGAAGTTTCATTCATCCTTTTCAGCGATACATATAGGTGTGACAAAGATGTATCAGGACCTATGATGTTAGTTTTGGTGGCCAAGTTTGAAGAATGGGGTTGTAGAGTTTGTCTCTTGATGCTTCACTTGTTAGTAGGCGAAGGCAAAGCACCAGGTTTCAGTAGGTTTAGCTCAACCCATGGACCTTCCAGAGTAGACATGGGATGGGATATCTAGTGAATTAATGATGGGATTACTACGTATTTATAGGTGACATGATTCCATATTGGTGGTCATATTCCAACTCACCAAGTTGACCCACTTCTAGCTATTTGACAGTATATTTTATTAGAGAGCTTGGGATACATATATGTGTAAGAGATAATTCGACTCCATGTAGTTCCATAAATGATCATATCGGATCATGATGATCACTTCACATATCAGATATGGAGAGGATTATAGGAGGATTTTTG
Source organism: Viscum album (assembly GCA_963277665.1). Taxonomy (NCBI): domain Eukaryota; kingdom Viridiplantae; phylum Streptophyta; class Magnoliopsida; order Santalales; family Viscaceae; genus Viscum; species Viscum album. The sequence continues at coordinate 787,045,696 of OY728166.1, read as the reverse complement.
GACTCAGTTACGCTTGAGCATGACATTTCACCCCCAGACTAATGGCCAGAAAGAGTGGACCATTCAGGTCTTAAAGGATATGTTGTGAGCTTTCATGTTGGACTCTGGCCATAGATGGGAGGATAACCAACCATGGTGTAGTTTTCATATATAAATCTACCATTCCACCATTTTTATGGCACCATTAAAGGTTTTATATAGGTATCCTTATAGGTCACCACATTTTTGGACTCATCCAAGTGTGTCACTACAAATGGGCCTAAAGTTGGTGTGAGATACTACAGAGAAGGTACTGATCATCCAGGAGAAACTGAGAACTATACAGAGCTATCATAATTCCTATGCAGACTGACAACAAATAACATTTCGAGTTCAAGGATGGATACCATGTCTTCTTGAGAGTCTCACCTTAACCTGGATTGAGGATATTTGTCCATGGTGGAAATTTATCTTAGATATTCATTGGTCCTTTCTAAATAATATGTAGATTTGGTGAGGTGGAATACTACTTATCTATACCACCATAGTTTTACCAGGTACACGACTCCTTACATATGTAGCATCTAAGGAGATACATGCATGACCAATCATAATTTATTAACAAGGGTGAGTTGGAAATTGAGGATGGAACTATCTTTTAAGAGTACCCAGTGGAGATCGAGGATCAATAGGATAGGATCATTCCTGGGAAATTGATTCCCCTTGTGAATGTCTGGTGACATCACAGGAATATTTAGGAGAGAACCTGGGAGTGGGAGACCTAGATACAATCCCAGAACCCTAATATTTTTTAGAAGATTTTTCTTTTATTAGGAAAAAAATCCCAAAGGTTTAGATAATTTAATGACTTGGATTTTCTGTGTATTATTTTGAGATATTATATGGATTATTTTCAAAACCATGAACTGAGGTGGTGCACAATTATGATTCCTGGAATAAATTTTTGAAATATATTAAATAGCATGAACACGTAGTTTTCCTAAAAAAGTAGAATAAATCTTGAATGCGGTCTTGGATTAGAAATTTGAGAGAACTGTTGAGTTCAGAATGTCAGTTTTACCCTAGGCACGACATAACCTTTTTCAGAGAGAATATTTTTTGAAAAAGTCATCATGAGCATAAATAAATAAAATAATTAATAAAATTGTTTTATTATTTTTGATGTAGTGGTCCTTTTATCCCTTATATTTATGGTTTTAATATTTTGTCTGGGTTGACTGCTCAAATCCTGGACATCTAGAAAACCGTTGGAGAGATTTCTTGGAAAAGATAATGGATCAGGATCGAATCAGAGATTTTTGTGCCAATAGAGTTCGTGGATCACATCAAAATTGGAAATGAAGAACCTTTGTTCATCAATGATCAATCCAAAATTTAGGTGGGATGTTTTTATTTATGATTTTTATCCCTTTTCTTAATCACGAATGAATATGGATCAATTCCATGAATAGAATTGATACACGCATCATCAGTATAATTAAATTGATGGAAATATTATTTCATCATTTTGATTTATCCCTCTTCATTCATCTCCTTATATAAAAACAGATTGAGGCCAACTGAAAAATGGTTGAGTTTCATTCCTCATATTTTGTGTCTTTTGAATTTCTTCCCCCATTATTTGTACATTCACTATAGAAATTTTCTCTTTGCATATGGTTTCATGAATACATATTATTTGATCGATGTGTGACCATTCTTCAGCATAAGAGATCAATACCACTGGTGTGGTTCCTAATCAATAGCGCGGTTGAGATATGAAAATGGTGTTGGGTGATCGAATGTGGATCAAGTGGTTTTGTGGGTTTTGATCTTCTTGGTTTTGAGGCATGAGCATGAACAACTCAATGGATGATTTTCCGAGTAGATTAAGGGCCTGGATCCAGGATAGCAGTGGTAGAAAGGATTGGTCAAACCTGGATCTATAGATTCTAGTGAGGATAGAGGCTCTAGTAACATATAGGATAATGTGGAGGAATATCCAACTAACCTGGAAATTCCCAAGAAACATGGCATGTAATATGGAGTTACATGCCATGTGCCCCCTTGTTATGGAGCTCGAGTTTTGGTTGGATTTATGTATCACACAATGTGTAAAGCCTTCAGGAAGGCTCAATGTGTACTTCAAAAAGTATACAGTCATGGGAAAAAGTACAAAATCTATGGAATTCCTTATACTTGGACATGGACACATACACTATACACATACAAGGGCAAGAAACACTGGAAGGATGTTGTATGAATCTACATTTTGTGTACTTATTATATACACTATTTATATTGATTATTACATGTAATTTGATTATTTACCACATGATCAGACTTGGTAATAGCTGGACACACCATCTACCCCCTGGTACATTCCGTTTACCCCCTTCAAGAGTGTTTTTAGCTCTATATTTCCTTGGTTTAGAAAATTATAGGTTGAGTGTGTTCCCTTGTTCCATTACCTTGAGGGTATAGTTTTCCATTACATCCATATCATTGGGTTTTGATCCCCTCTAGAGGTTGAGTCTTATATGGAGTTATGGTGTCCCTCCATGACACAGGAGTGTGATCCTCTGTCATATTTTTTCCCTAGGTGAGGTTTGTAGAATCAACGTCACCTCCCTAAGTAGGGTGTTGATCCTCCATCTTGCAGACCATATCAGTGGGGTTTGTGTTATCATTGACATATGATCCCCTACATAGTAATTTGATCCAAATTGGGTATGTGGTATCCCATAGTGGTTTCGGGTGTGACTCCATATCTGTGTATCAGGGTCTTCTTAGACCAGTGAGCTTTCTTGGGTGGGGCCCAATGTCATAGACCTCTTCATTAATTGTCTCTGAAGATTGGATGGCTCATGGAGTGTACTATCTCAAAATAATCATTACTTCAAGAAGTATCCTATGGATGGTAGTTTTTTATGACAATATGGTGGTGTGGTGTCTCTCCTGGGTATATCAAAGTGTTTATGTTATAAATTCATTATTATATCTTGTATTGAGCTAACTATAATTGGTGATTTGTGTTTAATATTTTCGGTGTATCCTCCTAGGTATTTTTATACTGACCCATTCAAAGGGGTTTCTCACATGTGTCATATCTTAAGTAGATGATGGCCCATTTTACAGTGTCTTGGGAGGATAGAAAGTAGGTGGAGTGTAGTTGGATCTCGTCAGACTGAGGAGTTTACCGAGATCTTGTATTTGACATTAGTCCTCGCCCTTAGAGAAGGTTTTAATTTTATAGTTTTTGTTTGGGGTTGTATTTAGCCCTATTTTTTCTTACATTACTTTGTTATAATACCATATTCTGTGATCTTGGATGTATGCATGCATTGTTTCTAGTTTTACATTTCAGCATTGTGTAGGCCTGGAGATGTATGTGTGCAGGTAATTTGGGAAAATGCCTCCCATTTATGGGATATACCTACTCAACATTGGTCACCATACCCTGGAATATTGGAGGTAGGCTTGGGTAGTCATGAGTTGGACCTTGATGGGTCGGGTCATGACATAATCTCTCATTATTTTCCTTGTTTCAGGTATTAATTTCCTTTTTTTAGTATATTTTGATTTGTTATTTTAGTTAATCTTACTTAGATCATAATTTAATCAACTCAAGAATATAAACCATGATTTAAGTATTATATATCTTAATTATATATGTATTTATAGTAATTTATAAAATTTGGAGATAGGAAATGAAATACAGCATTCATGGAGATGGTAGACCGTACATACGCTTGAATGATGCTTCCATTTTATTATTGTATTAGAAGTAATAAATTAATATATATATATATATGTATATTATCAATATATTTTCATATTTATGTTATATATATCATATATTTTTATTAAAATAATCCTTAATGCATTCCATTTAAATCGTGAACAAATCACATCGCTTTGAGGTGGACGCAGTCCACACATCAACAAACGATGTTATCGCATTACCATATAATGGAAATCATGAATATATCTGTTATATAAAAAATTAATGCAGTATAAATACATAATATATATCATATATATCATAAGAACATTATTTACATCATTATTCCCAACCTTTAGAGGTGGTAATGGAAGAACAAATGATATCGGTTCGCGAGGCGGTGACCCACTATACACACGAATGATGATTGTGTATCCCGTTTGATATATGTGTGTGTGAGTGTAGGTTTTAACCATAACATAACATGATATATATATATATATGATAATTACTTTATTATATTTTCTTTATATATAAATAATTTAAGTGGTGTAGAAACAAATAAAACAAAAGTTCTCGTTCAAGAGCGTTGCCTCTTCTTCAGGTAACTCTTTTTTGTTTATACCCAAATCCTTTCTTGGTTTGATTTCTTCCCAAAGTGAGGATTATATGATGATTAGAGGAATTTTTAGAAGATATTTTTTCATGTTTTTTATGATCCAAATTTCTTGAGAGGTGTGAATAAGTGAGGGGGTTCAATGCCTTTTTATAGTGGTGGAGGAGTGGCATTCTTGTAAATTTCAAAAGGTAAACATTATTGGGAGGTCTCCCTTGAATCATGTACCTTAAATAATTAAAAAAATTATATAAAATTATATATAAGGTATAAATATGTCCATTAAATTTATTTTTGACAAATTTTTAGGTCATTTTGGCTCTTAAGATTAAGGTTTAGTCCTTTGTTAAGCTAGTTTTTCTCTTAATCGGTGTAATTAATTATAATTACCTTCACCAATATTTTTTGTAAAAAAATAAGTTGAACTTAATATAAATTATAAATTATTATTACTATAAATATAGAATCCTTTTTTCTAAATTCCAATCACATAAGTGGAAGAAATTAATTTAAAATTAATGTCGTAGTCGGGATGAGGCAATGGGTTTTTAAGAGAAACAATTCAAATGTTTAAAATGTTTTTATATCCAAATTCAATTTAAAATTTGATACAATGAACTAAATTGGATTAATTTATGTATAGTGGAACTATTTAAACTTTAAAAAAAATTAAAATATAATTTAACTATATAAATTATTTAGACGAAAAGTGAGTTTTGAATTAAAATTCTTTATTTTTACTATTCATCAAAAAAGAATTTTATTAGAAAAATACCAAAAATTCACGCTAATTATGAAATTCAAATTTAAAAAATATGTTTTTTGAAAAATAAAATTTATAATAGAGTCAAAAATTAATGTTAAAACAAGTGCTCCATTAAAAGATGGCAACACTATCTTTATAAAAATATAGTTTCTTATGCATAATATTGGGTTTGTTCTTATCTTATGCCAATAAAATCTATTGTATGAATGTAAAAAATATTTGATTGAATATATAATACATAAATTTAGGTTTCATCATCCTCTAGTAGTATCAAATTTAATTTATTAGGCTAAAACACCTTTGGGATATAAAAAGGTTTATTTTTTATAAATCATTTCATTTATATTCAATTGGTTTTTACATCCATTTATAATCAATTAATACTCAATTAATTCAACCATATATTTTCATAAGTTAGTTAATACTATTAATAATATCTAATTTAATGTCTAGGATATAATTTCTAATTTAAATAATAGTATTTGGTAAAACACAGTCTTATGCATAACACATGTTATCTAAGAAAGTCGTTGTGTGAAACACAAGCTAACCTCAGTGTTCCATGTAGAGAAATATAAAATTTATTTTCTATATAAATAAATATATGATCTATTTTCATGTAACATAAGATAAATTAGTGTTTCACGTTTTTCAACATATATCAAAAAAATTTAATTTATTCTAAAAGGAAAGTATTGAAAAGTCTTGGGGTGTTACATTCTCCCCACATTAAATAAATTAAATACTCATAATTAAAACCTTATATTATTAATCAAGGTTTTGATATTTTAAAATACTATTATTGAAAAATCCACATAATAAAATGTTTAATAGAAAAACCTCTTAATAAAAGAGAATGAGGAGTAAAAGGTTCATATGGAATAATACAGAAATAGAATTCTATGTAGGAGAACATTTGTTGAAAGTGAAGACATGGACATGAAGAAAAGGAATAAATATTTATAGATATTGATTGAGGTTATTGATTAAAAAATTTAAGTGATAAATGGAAATTTATGGGCCTCAAAACCATAAATTTTTTATGATCTAAAGGACCATTAGAATCATTGGATAAGAATGTAGTGGGATTACATATTTATTTTGAGATCCTTATCCTAAAGTTTGTTATTTATTTTACATTCTAAGAATATAATGAAATGTACTTACTTGATAGATTTCTATTTTATATAAATAATTTCATCCTTTGGTTGTGCTTTGATCGCTTAATCCATGAAATGAATATCTATCAATGAATGTTTTTAGGCCTGAAGCTCTAAAATTTAATTTTAATAGATCATAAGATCAATAAAAGAGTGAAACATTTTTCCTTCTATCTCTAATTATTTTCCAAAACCAATATGGTTAATATATTAACATCTAAACATAAAAATTAATATTATTCATCCATCATTGATATTTATTCATCAAATTGTTTAAATAAATACAATGACGTACTAACCTGGACATCACGTAAGCCAGTGGTAGGTGTGAAATCCTTATCATCTTTCAGTCATGGGTTCAAGACGCACCACCTTTCTGGATGAAATGGGTGGTCACCCTACTTGTTGTTTGTACATTGTCAAAACTATATTAATATAATTCCAATTATGTTTCCAAAAATATGATGGAAATCCTTGAAATTTAATCATTAAATAACCTTTTATCTATGGTTTTCAATAAACATATATTTTTTTAAATCCTAATAATATTATTTTACTATTATTATAATGTCATCAATGATCATAATAACACTAAAGGTTATCAATAACTTTAAACTCATGTCTCTAAAATTTAAAGGCATTATTATTAAAATAACTTTTCCACTGAAACATGTACTGAAATAATGATATATATTGCCATAAATTTCTTTCTAAATATCATCAAACTTGGTATAATCCCATTACATTAAAATGAAACTGATATGTTTAAGACCTAGAACTTATGATCAACCTTAATCTCATAATCTAATGATGGTATCCATGATTCTTTATTTAATGAATACATATGTGATTATATGATAATCTTCAAATTATATCTTTGATTTATGTTACCTAATCTGTGTTTTTCTAAATCTAATTCTCAACGTTTCTACTAAACTTAATTCAAATACCAATTATAGCGACCTGACCCCAGTATCCCAGAGTCGGTGTCTGCTACCATTACATTGGCATGATTAGAAGTAATCAAATCCCAAATGACCATTAAATTTAGTAGTCTTGGTAAACTAGATACATGCATGAATCTTGTATTACAAATTAATACACTGATTAACACATGTTTTTTGAGGATAACATTATTCTTTATATCATATACTTGCACATATTTCTTTGTAAACTTTATAGAATCCTGAGGAAAGGAAACAAAATAGGGGTGAGCTCAAATGCTCAATAATGGTTAAGTACAACAAAAGAAATAATGAATCAATGATCATAATCAATGTGGAAAGTTAAATAACTAAACACATACTCCATGTAATCAATAAACTGATAAGTAAGTGTGTAATCAACTTGGAAAGGTAAATAATTGAATATACATTCCATTTAATCAATAAAATTAGAATTAAATGAATCCATATATTTTTTTCATAGTGAAAATTATCTAGATAGTAACAACTAAAATGAAGGCAATGCTTAATTATTGAACATTATGTATCTGGAACATGAACCACTAAACCATCAAGGACTATTATCAATAAAATTTAAGTTTATGGGTAGAAACTCATCTAATTATTCTTGAAAAAAACCTCAAAGGGTTTTTCGCCAACTGATTTCATCTCATGCGACTACCGATGCATTGATGGGTTTATTTCTAATAGTCCTTAACCCATGTATTTCTAGTCCAAAATATTTTTCATATATCAAATAATCAATTTAATTAATAAACAATGTGCTTTATCATCTAATATTTGTATTTAATAGGGGATATAGATTTATCAATATTTCCCCAATTAATCAAATAACTATAAAAGTAAAAACCATATGAAAAAATGGTATATGGTTTAAAAAATAAATATATCCATAATAAATTATATGGATGGTTAGGGGAAATTTAATGTCCCATGATCACAAAAAAAGTGAATATTTCAAGGGGGCTACAAAAATGAATTAGGGAAGTGAATTTCAATACTATCCCTGTAGAAATAAATCATAAATCATCCAGATGAATAATAATGATGGTATCAATAAAATATATCCCAATTGGATTAAAAATAAAGGTTATTTTCATTGATGAATAGAAATACTGTAAAAAATATTTTGAAAACATTCTTTAGGAAAAAAACATTTTCATTTTGAGAAAAAATCGAAAATACTTTTATTTAAAAATCAGTTTTAGAAATGTTATCTTTAAAAACTACTTTGCAAACCTGTAAGGTAATATAGAAATCATTGAACAATCATGAAAGTGTGAAACACTATAAATTACATGCATGTTAAAAAAGCATAGATACTTCTCATATTATCATTAAAAACGGGAATTATTTTGAAAAATAAATAAGATTATTCTGAAAATATTTTTTAAGAACTCATTTAAAAAATAATTTTTAATATTTTAAAAACATTTTTGAAAACATTTTTACAAAACATGGTTTTAAAGAGAAAACATATCTCTGACTGAAGAGAGAAATGAAGTTGGGTTTCCTTGAAAATATTTTCTAAAATATTTTAAGTACCAAATAGAGGAAAATTGTACTGTTATATGAAAAATATCATTAATAATCACAAGATAATAAAATTAAATGGTTTATCAAATAATGATAAAGTAATTTCCTTAAATTTAAACTCAAGAATAAACAATCTAGATTAAAATGAGATTGTGGTATAAACCCTTAAAATGACCATAATATTAAAGTGAGAATTAATAAATGAATCAATTATGTGTATCAACTATAAAAACATATAAAATAAATGTAAACACATTAATATATATTTAATTTCATTATATTCATAATCATAAAATATTAATAACAAGGAGGAAGTAATATAACCGAATGAAAAGGAATTCAGTTATGAAGTTTTTTTACCACTTGGTAACTTTAAGATCAAATACCCATAGATGAAATAATTAAAATTAAAAACTAAAAATACCTTGAATAATAAATTATTCAAGATATTAAATTTATAAGGGATATATATAAACCATATAAAATAAATTAGGTTCAAAATATTACAGTATGCCTTGATGAAATGAAATTGTGACGGAATCCTCTTCCTTACGCTCTTTTTTGTTGAATAACCTTTAAACTCTTGTATAATGGTTTAATATATGTTAATAACTTATTAAATAATAATATTAATATTAATTATATCATATATTATCACTTTATAAAAACTTATCACCCATTATTTTAAAATCGTATTTTATTTTCCTTGTTTCGAGTGTTAATTGCCTTGTTTTTTATTATGTTTTGACTTGTTATTTTTTTTACACTTAATTAGATCATGATTTATTCATATAAATTATTTAAAACATGATTTAAATAATATATATATTTATTATATATGTATTTATTTTGATCCATAAAAATTAAAGATTGGGAATGAAATACAGAGTTCATGGAGACGGTAGGTCGTACGTACCCATGAAAGTTGTTTTCGTTTTCCTATCATATTGAAAGAAATAAATTAAATTATATGTATGTTTATTATAATTATATTATCATATTTATGATATATATATATATATCATATTTTTTTATGAAAACCATCCTTAATACATTCCATGTAAATCATGAATGAATCACACCGGTTTAAGGAGGTGGTAGTCCGCACGTCCAAAAATGATGTTATCGTATTCCCAGAAAATTGAAAGAACTAAGGTATGTGTTATACAAAAAATTAAAGAAGCATAAATAAATAATAAATATATAGTATATCATATAAAAATATTATTTACATCATTATTCCCAACCTTGATAGGTGTTAATGGAATAATGAATGACATCGGTTCGTGAGACGGTAGTAGTCCACCGTACACACGAACGATGATTGTGTATCCAATTTTGTGGAAGTTTGGGTGAGTTTAGGTCATACCATAAACATAAAAACATCTAATTATATTTATGATACTGGGGTTATTATATAATTATGATATAAAAATAATTAAAGGAGTGTAGAAAGAAATAAAACAAAAGTGCTCGTTGAAGAACGTTACCTCTTCTTTGGGTAAATCCTTTTGGTTTATTCCAAAATACTTCATTTATTTTCTTTATTCCAAATGTTAGGATTATATGATGAGAAGTTATATTTTAGGAATAAATTTTTTTCAAGGATTGGATGATCCAAATGGCTTTATATTTGTGAATAAGTTAGGAGTGAGTGCCTTTTTATAGTGGAGGAGGAATGGAATTCTTGTAAATATCAAAAGATAAACACTATTAGGAGGACTCCCATGCATAATATGCCACAAATAATGAAAATTATTATATAATAGAAGTTATGTGGTAGAAATATGGTCATAAAATGTATTTTAGAGAAGTTTATAGGTTATTATTCCTCTTAATATAAGGTTTAGTCATTTGTTAAGCTAGTTTTTCTCTTAATCGATGTAATTAATTTTCATTGCTTTCACTAATATTTTTGGTCAAAAATTGCGTTTATATTACTACATATTATAAATTATTATAATTAAAAATATGGAATCCTTTTTTCCGAATTCCAATTACAAAATTCGTAGAAAGTAATTTGAAATTAGTCCCACGTGTTAGATGAGACAGCGGGTTTTTAAAGAGAAAACATTCAAAAGTTTGAAATGTTTTTATATAAAATTTCAATGTGAAATTGGTTTATATGAAATATATTGGATTTATTTACGTATAATTTAAATAATTATATTTCAAAACCAATTTAAAATATAATTTGACTCTATAAATTATTTAGAATAAAAGTTAGTTTTCAATTAAAATCCATTATTTTTCAATATTCATCAAAAAATGAAACTTATCAAAAAAATAAAAAAAATTACCATAAGATAATTTTGATATTTCAATTTGAAAAATAAAATTATATTTTGAAAAATAAAATTTATAAAGGTGTAAAAATTTAGTTTAAAAACAAGTGTTACATTAAAAGGTGGAAAAATTGCCTTTATAAAAATATAGATCTTATGCATAATATTGGGTTTGTAATTATCTTATGTCTCTCAAATATATTAGATGAATGTTAAAAATATTTGATTGAATATATAATACCTAAATTTAATCAATATCATCCACAAATATTAATTAATTTAATTTATTATGCTAAAACACCTTTAGAAATATAAAAAAATCTGTTTTTATAAATCATTTCCTTTATATTCAATTAGTTTTTATATCCATTTCAAATTAATTGATACCCAATTAATTCAACTGTATATTTTCATAATTTGGTTAATACTATCCATAATCAATTATTTAATAGGTTGGATATAATTATGATTTTAAATATCTGAATTTAGTAAAACTCAATCTTTCATGTAACATAAGTTATCGAAGTAAGTAGTTGTTGTATGTAATGAAAGCTAATATTGGTTTTCTATGTAGGGAAAGCTAAACTTTATGTTGCGTGTAATGAAATCAATGATATTTGTTTCATGTAACATAAGATCACTCAATTTTTTATGCATTATAATCTATATCAACAAAATTAGATTTATTCTAAACAGAAAATATTATAAAGTCTTAGGGTGTTACATTAGAGGCTTCTCATGTAGGAAGATGCTCATGGTGTAAAGGAACACATCACACTGCAACTAGGTTCTTCATCTTTTTAAGTGAAAATTATATTACTCTTACATGTCAAGGTCCCATCCAAATTTCCTTGAACATCTCTTTATAACCCATATATATCAATGCTTTCACTCTAGTAAGGAAAGTATCCTTACATATACCTTAATTAGCCATTTCTTCTCCCAAAGGTAAATGAAAATACCCAATGTATATTTTTATTACATAGAAGAACTCTTATATATGGTCCATTCTTATAACCTATAGGTAAGTTTACTTATATAGAAAAGGAAAGCATCTTACATAGGAGTACATCTATAAGAAATATTATGTATCATGCTGGTAACCTTTATGTATCAGGATAGTAATTATTTAGTGGAAAAGTAAAATACCTTACATGTGATTTATGAAATATTATATATTTGTTGTAGGATAATACATGTTAATGAAAAGTCAAAAACATGCACCATAATTTCTTATATATCAATATATTATTATAACCATATAGATGTAAAGGTATTATTATTAATTATAGTATCCTTATATGAACTTATCAATCTATTTTCTTTAGTTGGTATCTTCTAGAAAATAAAGAGACACGATTGAAGTACATCAACCCATATTGTTCTATATAGATGGTTTTAGGTCAATGATTTTACAAAAGTTATTTAATTTAAACCTTTTTATTCTCATTATAAGTAAATTATTTGTTAGTAATATTAAAATTTAGATAAACTTATCTTTTTGTTATTGATAACCACTTATTAATATAAAAATGAAGATATCAAAGTGACAAACCCATGGACATAATAATTTTTAAGATCTATCATATGGTTCTATAGATCTTCTAAAGATAATTTTTTATGATAATTTTTTATCAAAGTGAGATAAATTTTAGAGACCTAAAATTTTTTTGTTTAAAATTTTTCAATATTTAAATTGATATTCTTTGAGGTGTTCACTTATCCATTTCACCTAAATTGTGATGAAAAATCTTTAGAATAATTTATTAAAAATAATATATTAATTTTTAGTTCATGTGTGTGTGATAAATAATAATCATCAATATCTCTTAAATGGATACCTAGATATAAAAACCATCATCATAATTTAACTTGAGATAGAGGATTTACCCTAGGGTGGTATAATTTGATTATTGGTTCTGGTCCCCAGACTGAGATTACCTTGGGTGTTTTAATAAATATACTATAAGAACCCCAGAAATTCTGATTTTATCATCATTAACCCTCATAATTATAATTATCCAACATAAAACCATAATTAGAATGTAGATCCTTTAAGATTAGCTATTTATAATTGTTCTTCAAGGAACATTAAATGAAACCTCCAAAGAATGTGGAATCCAAAAATCAACAATCAAATATTGAGGTAGGGCCCAATGTATTTATTTTTCTCCATTATTCATGAAATTAATGAAAAAAATTATTCATTTTTCATTCCTCATTCTTGTATAATTTTTGTTATTTTAACTTTGTTCTGGGTGTTAGTAAAATTTGATGGTGGTGTTCAAAAATATATCATAGGCAGGTGGCCCACTGAGGTCTACCCATTGACCCCCCTCCCCCCTCTTTCTCAAATCATGTATCCCCTTGGAATAGAATGAAGATGCTGATCATTGTTGGAGATGTCCTGTAGGGTGGAATTACTAGAGAAATGGGCTATGTCCACAATCATAGCTCTGATGGATCCTATTGGCGTGGCTATAACCCACTAGTTATAACCATAAGAATAAACCCTATTTTCATGGTAAAGACCATTGGATATAAACTTTTCACATGGGTATGGGAGCTATATATACATATATCCATGAGCTTTCATTGCCCATGGCTATAGGTCATTGCAACAGGCATCGGTCGGGGCTATCGGTTTTTTCCATGGGCAATGCCAATGTCTATAGGGTGTTTCCATATGCAATGTCCATGGACATAAGTTAGAGATATAGTAAACCTATAGCTATGGGAACCCAATATCCATGGATATAGGGGGTTTATGGAAGGTCTTATATCCATGGGAACTGATTACCATGGCTATATGGTGTTTGGGATGGGGTTGTAGACACATTCCATATTAGTCATAGATATAAGAGGATTGAGAAAGAACATATAGCCAGTGGACACGATAGATAGCGCTATAAAAATTTTCCCAAGCACTTATGTAAGGAAAAAAATTCCACCGCACTTATGGAGGGGAAAATAATTAACCTATATCCATGAGCATTGGTGTATGTGGCCATGGCCACATACATGTCCACCTCTGGCTATATCCCCATTAATAAGTGTCTATTTTCTATTAGTGTGGCCTAAACCCATTGTCATCGATCATTTCTCTAATCCCCTATCCTTAATACCTTATCTCTCTCTTTATCTTCCCTTCTTGCTTATGGTTAATGGACATCATCCTTAATGGAGAAGATGAATATGTAGTTCAGCAACAAGAGGTGGTGTGACATCAGGAGACGAAGGGTAGTGTGAAGGTGACAGCTCATTTAAGGAGGTGGTGATGGAAGGCACTGTGGTGGATTAGAGGTGAAGAGGGGGTGACTAAGGTTCTACCCTAGTCCATATAGTCTTATATGATTTTATGGTGAAACACCCGCCACGTGGTGGTCAATATGTGTTGTGCTGGTGGGATTAGCCCATAGGTGGGTCAAGGAAACCTTATCAAATATCAAACCAAGTGATGTGTTGGCTATCTTTCTAGGATTACCTATCATACAAGCCCACCTTGGTTGTAGTTTAGTCTGTTTTGATGGGCCAACCATGCTATATCAACCCAGATTAGGATATTCATGGGTTGTTTCCCTTTCTTGACCGCATTATGCTCTCCAACGTGGCATTTTTCACACCATTCTAACTATGTGTTGATTTTTAGAAAATAAAAAACCTATCCTAATCATTTTTTATATATAAAATTATAAAGAAATCCATTTTTTCATTTATGGTTATTTTAAAGTTAATTTAGGAAGATTTAATTTTTATATCTATTGGGTTGGTGATGGGGTTTAGGAGTAATGATCAGAGTGTACATGGGGTTTATGTACTCCCCTAGTTGTGTGCTAATAAAATAGAATTGGTCCCCCACATAGATATATAGTTTAATTATCCCCCACATATCCTATGTGTGGGTCCTATAACATCAAAAACGGAGTAATTACACCATTGGTCTCATAAATGTTTAGGTCCCCACATGATTGATATAGTTAGGAACTCCCACTCTAATTTGGTACAAGTCCTTTATTTATAGATTTTTATACTTGAATTTTCAATGATTTTTTCATAAATATGTGTGTTTCATCCATTGGGTCCATACACCCATGATCGATACATATAACATATAAAGGTGTGGGTCCCCCACTATATATTCTAAGATGTTGTTTGGGTTTGGTATAACTAGGTATCTAGGTTTCCTTTGGTGTTTCTCATAGTTATGTTTCTTTGGTTAACTAGTATATGAATATTGGGACTCTCCTATATCCTATATATTATTTCATTTAAAAATATTTGGGTTATTATTTTTTTTTTCTATGATTAGGAATAGTGTTCTATGAATAGTGTGTCTCTCATCCATCCTTAATCTTCATTACTTTAAGAATATTGGGGTTATTTCTACTTTTGGATGTGGTTATGAGAAAAATGGTCATTTTATCATATCTTTATGATTTTGAGGCATCCTGATAAGTATTTTTATACTCACTAATTCATTATAATATAAGATACATGTGTCATGTTTTATGAAAACAATGAGTAGCCTAGGGATAGATATGGAGAAAATAATATCAATGGTAGAGGATCTTCATAGTGATAAGAGGTGATGGATGCAGTCAATGTTTTTGTTTGGATCTTTCCATAAACGAGTCTCCTTATTTTATGGTTGTTTTAAGTTGGTTAACATTTTTTATTTGGATTATTTTTTCTACCATACCTTGTGGCATTACTTTTTTCATACTATGAAGATGATTTGTGATTCTCTCATGCATTATATATTTCAGATGGTTTATTTTCTAGTTTTCACTGTTATTATATCCTATGTGTATAAATGTATTACATGCAAGTTATGTAAGCTAAGTAATCATGTGTTGTGTGATATTATCACTCAATTATAGTCACCATAACCTGTCCTATTAAAGGTAACCTTATGGTGGGACACTTGGCCTAACTGTTAGCCCAAGAGGGGTATTAGTGGTTTGGTTCATGTTAGAGTGGTATTAGAGTGGATATGTATTAGAAAAAAACTTTGTCGGTATGAGTCTTGTGAGGATAGTTTTTGAAACATAGTAAAATGGTATCAAGGTTTCTTGATTTTGGTTTTTTAAATTGTGGAATCTAGTGTTAGTGTAATAGCTAAAATATCTATTCAATGAGACATGGATAATCTAATGATACACTTGAAACTATGAGGAAATAGTTGTAGGGTACTGGTGGGATAGTACATGCATCATATAAGTGTCGATCTTTGTTTTATCATTCCCATATTTATTCATATACACAAATATGATTTAATAACCACGTTTTTTTCATGTTAAGTGTATGATTCCACCACAATGATAACCTACTAGGATCCTAAGGGGGGGATCATAATGCCCCCATGCTATCTTTGAAGCCTATTTTCATTGGATAGCTAAGAAACATGACTACCATATATGAACTAGATTTTGAGATATCTCCACCATGTGATTGGAGAAAAGATCTTATACATATAATGTACAAAGTAGACCCCTTATCCATAGTGTAAGGGCAGATCCTCCAAGTAGTGGATGATTCTAGTTTTATGGAATAAGTTTCTGTGTAGGATGAGTTGTGTTCAGTTGTTCCAGTGGTAGATAATACCTAGGTATCAAGGAAGTTATAACCCTCTAATAGTATAAGACTGGGTTTAAGTGGTAAATCTATAATTATTCTTTATTCAGACACCTATTTTTATGATTATATTTTTAGTATCTATCCTTCTTCACAAGACTATGAGTCACTGGTAGACCTTAATCATTTAAACCTGTGATGATGTGAATATCCATTCATCATAGTTTGAGTACCAATTTCATGAGAAGTATTACCAAGGGGTGTTAAGGATAGTTCACATCTAGGATTTATTAGGTATTTAGTGTGGTATCATGTCTATGGTAGAGTACACATCAAGGTTTACTAAACTCATGAGGTACTCTCTTGAAATAGTTCATGATGCATTTATTTATGTATAAAAGTTTTAGAATAACCTTCATAGAGATATCTTATTTGGGGTTATTCCTCATTGAATCCCCACCTACACTAGAGTCTTGTAGAGGGATAAAGTGATCACAAGTTTCTTCGTGGATGGAATGATAACATTGGGAGATGGTACCCATTTTCCAAGTGAAAAGTCATTTGTTGTGGACTTCATATTACATGCATCATATACATGACATCGAAGGTATACACCTGTATGATAATAGTCTCATGAATTAGTAGTAGGAGATTCATGTAGAGAATCTAATCAACTGGGTGACCGGCTATTTTATGCTTGTGGTGGATAAGTCCATTTGTCTTAGAATTTCTCAACTTTTCTTGTGGTAGAGGGAAGTATGGGAAGCATAATAGATAAGAATATACATCAGAGGTAGAAACATGATCAGGGTCCTCCCTACATGGGTAGGGGTAGTACCCCATAAATATACTTTGGTAGAGGAGTTGGGGTGCACCAAGAGGAGCTAGTGTTAGACGGATCTATGATCCTCTTCCATTACTTCCATCAACAGGAGGTCCAAACCGTGCTAGGGGTGATAGTGTTCAGGTCCATGCAAAAATATAGGTGATGGAGGGATGCTAATAGGAATCACCAAACATAGATCAAGGTACAATATATATCTTCTCTACACTGTAACCTATAATCATTGACACTAGTATCAGATATTCTTTTGTGGTTTCATATCTTGACTATGGGATATAAATATATCAGTATAGATCCTAACTAGAAATATATTTCTAGAGACTCATACTAGAAGTTATCACATGATCACCCACATCTATTAATGATGAAATATTACGTTTAATGTAAATAATTATTCATTGGGTTATATTTTTAGGGGATGAGGATTTATGAAATAATAATTTTTTGGGACTAGTCATATTCATTCTATGCCAAGGTGACTACTATCTTCAGAGAGT
Organism: Viscum album; assembly: GCA_963277665.1. Taxonomy (NCBI): domain Eukaryota; kingdom Viridiplantae; phylum Streptophyta; class Magnoliopsida; order Santalales; family Viscaceae; genus Viscum; species Viscum album. The sequence continues at coordinate 787,027,750 of OY728166.1, read as the reverse complement.
GTCATGTTATTGAGCTGATGGATTGAGGTTTTACTTCATGGGTGAGTGGTACATTTATTCAAGATGAGTAGAGTCTACTCATAAGATGTTTTATCTGATAACCCATAAATTCATGATTTTTTATCTATGTACATTGGAATATTTAGATTATAATATTCTTGAAATCCTGTAGGAATACATTAATTTATTTCTAGAGGATCTTATAGGATTTCCCCATCATTTAAAGATAAATGTACTTATTGATCTACACCCAAGTATCACATCAATATACTATGAAAATTATCTTATGTCCCCAACTTCACTCAAGGAGATGAAGGGTTATCTGGAGGACCGTATAGAGAAAGATTTTATTATAATTAGTGTATCTCACTAGGAAATATTTTATTTTTCTCCAAGAAAGTATATGGTATATTAATACTTTTTATCAACTATATTCACTTGAATCTAGGGAAAGTTAAGAAAAAATATACTCTATTTAGGATTTACTACCTCTTTGACAAATTTAATGGATTTAAGTGGTTCACTAATATCGATCCCAGGTATGGGTATCACCATATTTGAGTTCATAAGAAGGATACTACCTTCAAATATTGATGTGGTCATTAATAGTTTCAGTTGATGACTTTTAGCATGACGAATTACCAAATTGTGTTCATGGGCCTAATGAACTATATCTTCGAGCCATTATTATATTGTTTAATGAAAGTATTAATTAGAAAAATCCTTATATATTCAACATCAGGGGTAGAGCATGTTGGGAATCTAAGGATTGTCCTGGACTTTCTTTGGAAGCACCGACTCTATACTAAACTCTAAAAAGTGTAAGATTTAGATTTGAGAGGTCCAATTCGTACATAATGAAATCTTATTCGGTATAGTAGTAGTGGAACTCATGAATATTGAGGTAGTAGTTTCTTGGTATCCACTTAGGTATTTTTTTAATGTACATAGTTTCCTGGGGTTAGAAGGATATTGTTGGATTTTTTTAGGGATTCTCAAGGATTAAAGCTCCCATGACTTAACTTATATAAAATTTAAATCAAATTGTCTGATTTTAGTGGTGTTAAATTGATTTTTAGGATATGAAGTGTAGGTTGGAAAAGATCCTATACTAAGGTTTCCAGAAAAAGGAATTGAGTATGTGGGTTTATTTTCTACCTCTAGGGTGGGGATTAGAAGTGTGATAATGAAAAGGTAGCTGATGATTACTTATGGGTCTAGGATTCTAAGACCTCATGAGCATAAATATATAGATCATTATTTGGAGCTCACACTAGTAGTGTTTTCCATGAATACATAGAGACAATACCTCCTTAGAGATCTATTTTTAGTTTGCATGGACTAAAATATTCTTAAGTATGTCTTCTCTGAATAAGATCTCAACATAACATAGTAGAAATAGTTAACGTTTATATAGGACTGTGACTTAAAGATCATATATACTCTAGGAAAGGGAAATTTGGTGGATGGTTACCTTATAAAAAAAATTAAAAATCTATTGATAGAGAAGGAAAATTAGAGATTTTCATTAATGTGGTTATACTTTGTAGATAAGGGATATGTCATATATGATTGATCGATGTTAGTGTCTCTTACACTTCTTCACCAAGTGAAATAATTCCATATTGGAGATGTCAATTGAGAGGTCCAATATAACTATATATCATTAGGTAATTCACCTAATAAATTCATCAAAGTTGGGGAGCACTTCATCCTCTATTTAGGGTAAGACAATGGTATTAGCCATGATGTGTGAGTTGGTGTTGAGGGAGTACCATGATTCCCACTTGGTAGTTCATCTAGGAGTGATAAATATATACCAAGATCTCAAGAATAAGTTTTTTTGTATATTTATGAAGCATAATGTTGTTGAGTTCATATCTCATTGTCTCAACTATAAGTGGGTGAAACCTGAGCACCATGTTTTAGTGGGATTAACTTAGAACATTGAGGTTTTATAATGGTAGTGGGACTTTATATAGATGGAATTCATGATGGGACTTCCATGTTCAGTAAGGTGTTATGATGATATCTGGGTGATCATCAACAGACTTACAAAGTTAGCCCACTTCTTTTCTATTATAAATAATTTCTATGCAGATATTGGGATGATTTTATATCAATGATATCATTTGATTGTATGGTATACCTTTAATGATAATTTTTAATTGTGATACAAAATTCACATCTTGGTTATAAAGTAGAATGCATAAGGAATTCAAGAATCTCCTTCAATTAAGTATGGTTCTCTACCCTCAGACGAATGGACAGATCGAGAGGACCATTCAAGTTCTTGAGGATATATTGAGGGAATGTGCACTTCATTTCCATCAAAACTAGTAAAATCACTAAACTTTAGTGTCTTTTTCATAAAAAATACATATGAATCCATTATTGGAATTTCACCCTTAAATTCCATATATGGAAGACCTTACAAATTAACCTTGTGCTAAATAGTTTTTTTTTCAATTGTATCTTATAGGGATGGATTTGGTCTAATCACTCACGAATAAGGTGTGGGTGATTCATGAGTGGATGAGAATAAATAAAAGTCATTATATGACTTACTTGAACTGGTAAAGATGCTTATAGAGTTTAGGAAGGGAGACCATGTGTTCCTAAATATCTCTCCAAGATACAGTTTGTGGATATCTGGTCAGTGGAGCAAGTTTTTCTGGAGGTTAATTGGGTTATTCTAGAACCTTCATAGTGTATGTGAGATTTGTTATTTTCTAGTGTTACTCTCACATTTTTGTTGGGTACAAAACATCTTCCATATATCATAACTGAGGAGATATATGTATGATCCAACACATGTTATCAACTGGATAAACATGGATATTTAGGATGATACTAACTTTATTAAATACCTAGGGGTGATCACGGACTTGTAGGAGAGGAGATTTCAAAGTCAAGTTATACCATTGGTATGTGTTTTTTTAGTATCATAGGAATCGAAAAAAATATCTTGTGGTAATGTGAGAATCATATGTGAGCTTAGTACCCTCACATCATTGACTGAGTTATTCCTTTTCAAGAAGAAAACCCTTCAGTGTGGGTAGGATATAGTAACATGGAAATTTTGGTCAGAACCTCTAAAATATTTCAAATAATATTTTTTGAGATTTTCACTGATCTGTTTCATATAAATTTTGATGAAGATACTTGAGAATATTATATTAAATATAGTATATTAGTTTTTAGTTTGTATGAGAAATCATGAATAATCTTTAATATCTCTTAAACATAAACCCATATAAGAAAATAAACATTGTATTTTGACTGAGGGTTTTTGGATTACACTAGGAGTTGTATAATTTGGGAATGCATTTTGATCCTTGGAGCAAGCCTATATCAGGTTTTTTCATTAAAATAATACAAAAAATCATAAAAATATATTTTTAAGAATCATTAAATCTTTTAATTATATTTATCAATCATAAAACAAAAATTAGAAAGGAAATCATTGGAAATTTGATGTTTCTACTTGTATTTAAAGGAACCTATGAAAGAGCTCAGTGTGAATGTGGAATCTAACAATTTATTATCCAATATTAAGATAGGTCTAATTAATTTTATTTTTATTTATTATATATGAATTTTATGAAAATATTTATACTTGAAATTTTTTTCCCAATTTTATCATTCCATATGACTCATTCTTATAGAAGTTTTTTATTTTAACATTTTTAGTGTTGGAATTATTCAATCGTAGTGTTTGGTGAAGGATTGGAGGTGGGTTATAGTTACCCAACCCCAGAAATCTCGGAGCTGGTGTCTTATATCAATTATATTGGAATGATTACAAGGAATCAAGCCCCAAAGGACTGAAGTGTTTATTAGTATTGGTAAACTAGATACATACATGATAATTCTATTACAAAATAATACCCTGATTACAACATAATGTTTTTTCTAAATAAAAAATTCAAGGGTAACTCTAATCCATCTCATATATCTCTACATATCATTTGTAGTATGCTTCTTGGATTCTTGGGGAAAGAAACATAGAAATGGTGAGATAATATAACGACTCATACTTTACATACATTGTTAATACTTCAAAATTGAAGCACACTTATTACAACATATGACAAAACCACAATGGACCGTATAGGTATAGTGTCTTTAGAAACTGGGAAACATAAACAACTGGTTCATAAATCTTCTATAGTGTCTCTCATTTATTTCATCATATCTAGGGTCCCTTTCAGCATATTATACTTAATATCCATCTTCCTGACCTGGGGAAAAGAAAACATAAAGGGTGAGCTCAAATGCTCAGCAAGGGCAAATAAAGGAAATAAAAATCATATCATATCTTTTTGAAAATCATAACCTACAAAAGAGATCATAATATCTTAACATGGAATAAATCATAGAAGTGAAAATGAGATCCCCATAATCATAATATAAAACTTGAAACCTTGTGGCATGCACACATAATCATGGAAAATCATTTCTTGTTAGTCATGACTCATTGCCAAGACTATCTTAGCAGACAAAGTCCATTTCTGAACCGAGTTCACTCCTCGTTTCAGTCCTGTATCGCTGAACTGAAATAACCTTCCATTCCAGCCATGTCTATCTCATGAGATATAAATATTTACCCAATGCATTGGAGGGAGATATAGGTCCCACCCATCTTATAATGAATCCTTTCTTATGTGTGCCACATAATCATAAATCATACATCATCGCATAACACATGTAACAAAAATGGGATTCTTGAAACATCATGACATCATAAAACAAACCATATAAGGTAAATTACTTCATAAATATAATTCTCTCACAACATAATCAAATCAATGTAATAATAGGGATAAAAACAGAACCTTATATTATCTTAGATGGAAAATAATTTTGATAAAACATTTGAACTCCATTCTTGAGGAAAATATCCTTTCTACTTCAAAAATACTTTTCCTTTCTTAAATGTCATAAAATTCTAAACTAAAAGAAGTTGATTAAAAATAAACTTGAAAACTTGTAAAGTAACCTTCTTGGAAATAATTTTTTAAAAATCCATTCATGTCGTATAAGTTAAAAAAAACATTCTTCGTACTTTTGTCGGAAAAGTCAAAAAGTACCTCGTACGAAAAAACGACAAAATATTCCTATCATATTATTTACTAAAAACTCACCGAAGGGTAAAATTGGATTTAAACTATTGTAAGTGGATGGAAAAAATATTAAATATTGAGGGAACATGGATGTGGATGATAAAATACACCCCAGTAAGTACCAAAGTATAAACAATCTCGGATAAAAATGAGATTGTGATATTTCCCCTTACCTTAGGTCCGACTTGCTTTGTAAGTGTCCGAACCTCCTGTATAATGATTTAAATAATGTTATTGACTTATTCCAAAATATACTTATTTTTATGATATCATATATGGTCATATTCTTAGCTTCTTAGTAGTAATATTTCATTGCTACTTGTTATTCGGGTGTTTATAACTTTTTGTTCTTATGCTTGTTTTGTCGAATAAATTCTTATTCTTATCTTTAGGTTATAGATACCTCATTTCCAGAATGGTATTAGTGTATTATATATCATATTCATTCATTCAATTCATTTATATAATCATTATGAAATGAAGATCATGTAGAACGAGTCGCATCACATCGTGGAGACGGTATTCCGTACGTACGCACGAGTGATGATATCGTTCCTATGATCATGGAATTGTATTGGAGTATATATATATATTATTTCAGTATCAATATTACTTTATAATAATCATAAATAGTTACTCATTACACCATTATACCCATCCTTGTAAGGTGATGGTGGAAAATAGATTACACCACGGCGTGGAGACGGTATTCCGTACGTACGCACGCGCGGTGATTTCATTTTTCCGTAGGATGGATAGAAGGTGAATTAGGGTTGTTTCATATTTATAATAACATATCAGTATGTAAGTAATAATGATGTTATTACTTTATCATGAAACAACTAAAGAAGAAGAAGTTGAAGAAGAAAGAAATTGAAAAGATCGGTAATGGATATTACCTCTTCTTTGGAACGCCTCTTTGAATCCTCCACTTAGGGAACTAAGATTGGTATTTGAAGAAGAACAGGACCTCTAGGATTATTCTAGGGAAGTGGAGAAGGTATTTTGGTAGGGTTTTTCCGAGATTGATTTCTCAAATTGGTGTGAGGAGGAGGGGGAGGAGGTGCCCTTTTATAAGAGAGGAGAGGGCACCTTAGGAATATCTCAAAATATTATTTTATCTTAAAGTCAAAATCGGTTTATAATGGTTCCAAAAGGTCTTATTTAGAAGATAAAGTGGGGATGGTTCGAAATCCTATCAACCAATAGGATTTAGAAAAGTTTAGGTTATTATTTTAACCTTATCAATTAGATTTAACTCTAAGTTAAATAATTTAACTTTTACCGTGTCTTTTTGTTTTCTTACACTATATGGTTAATACACTTACTATAACATTCCACACGAACCCCAAATTGTTTATTATTAATATATATATTCTTATCTAAGTCATTTTCCCAAACCTTAGATTTTTAAGAATAAAATAACAATTAATAATATAATATTTTATTTAAAAACTATTTTGTGTCAATTTTGACACTATTTGATATATGATTTTTTTGAAAGTCATAAAAAAATTATATGGTCGAACCAAGTTGATTAAATCAACACTAATATATCATTGTAACCTATAAAATTAGTGGGATTCATAAAAAGTCTCAAATTCCATTTATTTTGGTGTTTATAATATCAATTATGTCAATATTTCATTAATAAGATAATTACTGCATCAACATTATGTCATAAATAAATTAAATTATTTAATGTCTAAAAATTGTAAATAAAATACCATTATGTAGGAAATCTTTTTATATTTCTAATGAATATTTATAGTCGAATTTATCTTATTTATATCCCCATATTAAAAATGATTTACTTATTAAACTTTGATTTTAACTATTTTAACCCTTCTTTAAATAAATTAATAATAAATGTCCTAATCTAATACAAGTGGGCCTAAATGGTCATATTTTATTCCTAAGTTTGTTTTTGGTCAAATTTATTCAATAGAATTAGGACATGTGTTAGGGTAATAGTAATATCATATTTACCCTTAGTTACCCTATTTATTATTAATCGCGGTAAAAAAAGTAAAAAGTTATTAATCACCAAAAAATTATTTTTATCTCATTGAACCACATTTTACTTACTGATATCAACCGTGTCTGTCGGATTTTCGAAATTCCATTCACAGAAGTGGTAAAATTAAGTTTTATGCAAAATTCAGTTTTTAACCTACCACTTAGTGGTTTCACTATTCATCAAAAATTGAAAGTTTTCAGAAAAATACCAAAATTTCACCCAAGGCTAATTTCGGTATTCCGAATCCAAAAATGAAGTCCATTTTGAAAAATAAAATTTATAAAATTTCAAAAAGTGGTTATTACTATTCATAACGGCTAGTTTTAATAATATTTTAATAACATATCGTTGTTTAGTGAAACTCAGTATTGCGTACGACGCAAGCTATCGAGGAAGGTCGCGATTGCGTGTAAAGTAAGCCAAGCTAGTTTGTAGTGAAAGATTCCTTTGATAACATAAAAACAAAATATTACTCATAAAAATCTCGGGTGTTACATTCTACCCCCCTTAAAATGAATTTCGCCCTCGAAATTCGTCACTTTGTAACAAACAGATGAGGATACTTTTCCCTCAACATATCCTCAAGCTCCCATGTAGCTTCTTCAAGTTGGTGGTTCCTCCATAAAACTTTCATCAATCGAGTGGTCTTGTTTCGTAGAACTTTTTCGCTATGATCCAGAATCTCTATCGGTTGTTCTTCAGAAGAAAGGTCTTGCTCCAGCGGTACAACTTCTGAGCTGAGTAAATGTGAAGGATCAGGTATGTACTTTCTCAGGAGAGATACATGGAACACATCGTGAACTTGAGAGAGATTCGGTGGAAGCGCCAATCGGTAAGATACCTTTCCAACACGATCCAGTATTTCAAAAGGACCGATATATCTAGGGCTCAACTTCCCCTTCTTTCCAAATCTCATAACCCTCTTCCAGGGAGATATTCGTAAGAACACTTTATCACCCACTTCAAACTCTAGGTCTTTTCTTCGGTTGTTGGCATAACTTTTCTGTCGACTCTGAGCTGCTCTTATGTGTTGTTGAATAGATCTGACCTTTTCTGCCATTTCATCAACGATATCAGGTCCTAATAGCTTTCTTTCCCCAACTTCATCCCAGCAAGTTGGAGTCCTGCATTTCTTTCCATAGAGAGCTTCATAAGGATCCATCTGAATACTGGAGTGAAAGCTATTATTATAAGAAAATTCCACCAAAGGTAGGTGTTGATCCCAACCTCCTTTGGAATCCATAGAGAAAACTCTCAACATATCTTCTAGGGTTTGAATTGTTCTCTCAGACTGACCGTCTGTCTGGGGATGATAAGTAGTGCTGAAACTCAACTCTGTATCCGGAGTATACTGAAGACTTCACCAGAACTTCGAGGTAAATCTCGGATCCCGATCAGATATAATAGAAAGTGGTACTCCATGCAATATTACCACTTCCTTTACATATATCCTGGCAAGCTGATCTAGAGAGAAATCCTCTCTAATAGCAATGAAGTGTGCAGACTTTGTAAGACGATCAACTATGACCCAGATAGCATTATTTCCTTTGGATGTTTTAGGAAGTCCTGTGACAAAGTCCATAGTGATGTTTTCCCATTTCCATTCGGGTATGGGTAATGGTTGTAACATCCCCTTAGAATTCTGTCTCTCAGCTTTAACTTGTTGACAAACCAAGCATCGAGAGACATATTCAGCAACATCTCTTTTCATACCATCCCACCAGAAGTACTCTTTCAGGTCCCTATACATCTTTGTGCTTCCAGGATGAATAGAGAATGAAGAACTATGAGCCTCATCCAGAAGCTCCTTCTTTAATTCGGGGATGGGAGGAACACTAACCCGATTCCTGAACTTTATTATCTCATCACAATCAAGGTTGAATTCAGGAACATTTCTCACCTTCTTTTGTAACTCGACATCTTCTTTCTGTGCCTCTTTAATATTCACATGTATTGATGGTTGAACATTCATTTGATAAAGATAAGATTTTTCCCCTTCCATTATAATTCCAAGATCCATCCTTTGTAAATCCATAAATATTGGATCTTTTGTGATCCTCATCATGGATAAACTAGCATGGTCTTGTCGACTTAATGCATCTGCCACCTTGTTTGCTTTCCCAGGGTGCTAATGGATTGAGCAGTCGTAATCCTTAATCAACTCCAACCATCTTCTTTGACGCATATTCAGCTCCTTTTTTGTGAAAATATGCTTTAAACTTTTATGATCAGTATAAATATCACACCTTTCACCATAAAGGTAATGCCTCCAAATATTTAATGCAAAGATTACCGCAGCCAACTCCAAATCATGTGTTGGGTAATTTTTCTCAAGGATTTTCAACTGTCGTGAGGCATAAGCTATCACCATATTATTTTGCATAAGAACACACCCCAATCCCTTCTTGGATGCATCACTGTAGATCACAAAACTTTCTCCACTACAAGCCAGTGTGAGCACAGGTGCACTGGATAACCTTCTTTTCAACTCCTTGAAATTCTCTTCACATTCCTCTGTCCAAACAAACTTAACTCTTTTCCGAGTCAACTTGGTGAGTGGATTAGATAATCAGGAAAAATCTTTTACAAAACGTCGATAATATCCAGCCAAACCAAGAAAACTTCGGATCTCACTTACTGTTGTTGGTCTCGACCATCTTTCGATAACCTCTGTTTTTGCTGGATCCACAGATATCCCCTCTTTTGAGATTATGTGACCCAAAAATGAAACTTTTTGAAGCCAAAATTCACACTTGGTAAATTTGGTATAAAGCTTATCCTTTCTCAGGGTCTTCAATATAATTCTCAAGTGATCTTCATGCTCTTCCTTGCTCTTTGAATAGACAAGAATATCGTCTATAAAAACTACCACAAATTGATCAAGATAGTCTCTAAAGACTCTATTCATTAGATCCATGAAGATAATAGGGGCATTAGTAATACCAAATGGCATCACTATAAATTCATAGTGTCCATACCTTGTACGGAAAGCCGTCTTTGATATATCCTCCCTTTTGACCCTTAATTGATGATACCCTGAACGAAGATCAATCTTGGAAAAGTATTGAGCTCCGCGTAGTTGGTCAAATAAGTCATCAATGCCTGGGAGAGGATATTTGTTCTTGATAGTGATCTTGTTAAGTTCTCGATAATCAATGCAGAGTCTCATTGATCCATCTTTCTTCTTAAAAAATAGAACAGGTGCTCCCCAAGGTGACGCACTAGGGCATATGAATCCCTTATCAAGATTCTCTTGGAGTTGCTTCTTCAATTCCTACAACTCAATTGGGGCCATTCTATAAGGTGTCTTTGAAATAGGCAAAGCACCTGGTACGAGTTCTATTGAAAACTCAACTTCACGATTTGGTGGAAGACCCGGTAATTCCTCCAGAAAGACATCATCAAACTCCAGTACGATGGGCATATTCTTAATCGAAAGTTTCTCACCAACTATTTTAGATAAATAACCTTCATTTAGTGGAATCAATACCCATAAAATGGAAGAAATTTCCACTGGAAGGTTATATTCATCCTTGCATTGATAGACGATCATAGATTGATCTGGAATATGAAATGTGACTTCCCTTCTTTGGAAATTGATATGAGCTCCATATAAAGAAAGCCAATCCATGCCAAGAATCACATCGAATTCCACTATAGGAAGGATCACCAGATTTGCAGGAAGCACTTTCCCATAAACTTCGATCAGAGAAGAATTATAAAATTTTGATGCGACTGTTGTGCCATTAGGTGTTGTCACAGCTAACTCAACATCTAATTGTTGAGGTAATATGGTGATACCCTTAGAAAATTCTTTAGAAATAAAAGAGTGGGTGGATCCAGAATCAAATAAAACATTTTCTAATTTAGAGTGGATGGTAAGTGTACCTTTCACCACTTCGTTATCGTACCCCACATCGCTGATAGAAATTGCATGTGACTTTCCTTTGTCTTTAGCCTTAAGATTTTGTTGACGTCGACCATCATCATCAACCCTTGGATTTGGGCATTGATTGGCATAATGCCCCATCTCCTTGCACTTGAAACATTGAAGTGTAGTAGGTTCATTCTGTGTATCCCTTCCTTTGTTTTCATCATTAGACATCTTCTTCCCATTATCGCGGAAATCAAATGCCCGATGACCTTCCTTTCCACATTTGAAACATTTACTTGTCCCTTTAAGACAACTCCCTCCATGTTTCTTTCCACACTTTGAGCATAAGTGAAAGCTCATCTTCTTTTCAGTGTTCTCTTTAGATTTTCCTTTGAATTCCATTTTCCTCTTCCTATCAAACCCATATGACTGATGGGTTACTCCAATCTCCATCTCAACTTTGAGAGCACATCGAACGATTTCCTCGTAGCTATTGAACTCCCTTATGGCTAACTCCCTTAGAAGACTTGGTTTTAAGCCACTAAAGAATCAATCGATCTTACTCTCAGGTTGGATAATAATACCAGAAGCGTACCTTTCAAGTCTTGTAAAATTTGCTTCATAGGTACCAACAGATTCATCATCCTTTTTCTTCAGTTCAAGAAACTCTTTCTCCATCTTTGTTCGGAGAATACGAGGGAAGTACTTATTGAAAAATAAGTTCTTGAACTCATCCCATTCCATGGACTCAATTTCATCCCTTTTCCTCGTATTCTTAATAAGATTCCACCATTGATCAGCATCTCCTTCCAAATGATACACTTCTAGGATGACTTTATCATGTTCAGAACATTGAAGAACTAAAAATATCTTTTCAGTAGTACTAATCCATTGTTCAGCAACTAATGGATCAGTAGACCCGTTGAAAGAAGGTGGACGCTGCCTCATGAAGGATTCAATAGAATGTTTCTCCTTCCTTTGCTCGTTTGGAAGTCCTGCATGATTCATAGCTTGAGAAAGTTGTGTGATCATGGCTAAAAGATTTTTCATTCCATCTCCCATATCGTTTGGTTGCACAGGGGGACAATCATTTCATTCCCCATCGCATTCCGCATTAACAAGGTTCCTTCGGGTTCCAGCCATTGACTAAAACCAAGAAGAATAGTGTGAGCAACACTAATTATAATAGGGAAACCACATAATTCAAGAATAAAATTTTCATGCTTAAGGTCTTATCCTAGGTTATTCATGGCCATTTCTAAAACACTAAGATTGTGTTCTATGATTAGACTTATCCTTAGGGTTCTTACTAAGGCTTTCACATCCTAGTTTCTAAAGGTTGACTATACCTTTCCTCTGATACCAACTATAACGACCCATACTTTACATACATTGTTAATACTTCAAAATTGAAGCACACTTATTACAACATATGACAAAACCACAAAGGACCGTATAGGTATAGTGTCTTTAGAAACTGGGAAACATAAACAACTGGTTCATAAATCTTCTATAGTGTCTCCCATTTATTTCATCATATCTAGGGTCCCTTTTAGCATATTATACTTAATATCCATCTTCCTGACCTGGGGAAAAGAAAACATAAAAGGGTGAGCTCAAATTCTCAGCAAGGGAAAATAAAGGAAATAAAAATCATATCATATCTTTTTGAAAATCATAACCTGCAAAAGAGATCATAATATCTTAACATGGAATAAATCATAGAAGTGAAAATGAGATCCCCATAATCATAACATAAAACTTGAAACCTTGTGGCATGCAAACATAATCATGGAAAATCATTTCTTGTTAGTCATGACTCATTTCCAAGACTATCTTAGCGGACAAAGTCTATTTCTGAACCGAGTTCACTCCTCGTTTCAGTCCTGTATCACTGAACTGAAATAACCTTCCGTTACAGCCATGTCTATCTCATGAGATATAAATCTTTACCCAATGCATTGGAGGGAGATATAGGTCTCACCCATCTTATAATTAATCCTTTCTTATGTGTGCCACATAATTATAAATCATACATCATCGCATAACACATGTAACAAAAATGGGATTCTTGAAACATCATGACATCATAAAACAAACCATATGAGGTAAATGACTTCATAAAAATAATTCTCTCACAAAATAATCAAATCAATGTAATAATAGGGATAAAAACATAACCCTATATTATCTTAGATGGAAAATAATTTTGATAAAACATTTGAACTCCATTCTTGAGGAAAATATCCTTTCTACTTTAAAAACACTTTTCCTTTCCTAAAATGTCATAAAATTCTAAACTAAAAGAAGTTGATTAAAAATAAACTTGAAAACTTGTAAAAAAATATTCTTGGAAATAATTTTTTAAAAATCCATTCATGCCGTATAAGTTAAAAAAACATTCTTCGTACTTTTGTCGGAAAAGTCCAAAAGTACCTCGTACGAAAAAACGACAAAAGATTCCTTTCATATTCTTTACTAAAAACTCACCGAAGGGTAAAATTGGATTTAAACTATTGTAAGTGGATGGAAACAATATTAAATATTGAGGGAACATGTATGTGGATGATAAAATACACCCCAGTAAATACCAAAGTATAAACAATCTCGGATAAAAATGAGATTGTGATATTTCCCCTTACCTTAGGTCCGACTTGCTTTGTAAGTGTCCGAACCTCCTGTATAATGATTTAAATAATGTTATTGACTTATTCCAGAATCATACTTATTTTTATGATATCATATATGGTCATATTCTTAGCTTCTTGGTAGTAATATTTCATTGCTACTTGTTATTCGGGTGTTTATAACATTTTGTTCTTATGCGTGTTTTGTCGAATAAATTCTTATTCTTATATTTAGGTTATAGATACCTCATTTCTAGAATTTTATTAGTGTAGTATATATCATATTAATTCATTCAATTCATTTATATAATCATTATGAAATGAGGATCATGTAGAACGAGTCGCATCACATCGTGGAGACGGTATTCCGTACGTACGCACGAGTGATGATATCGTTCCTATGATCGTGGAATTGGATTGGAGTATATATATATTATTTCAGTGTCAATATTACTTTATAATAATCATAAATAGTTACTCATTACACCATTATACCCATCCTTGTAAGGTGATGGTGGAAAATAGATTACACCACGGCGTGGAGACAGTATTCCGTACGTACGCACGCGCGGTGATTTCATTTTTCCGTAGGATGGATAAAAGGTGAATTAGGGTTGTTTCATATTTATAATAAAATATCAGTATGTAAGTAATACTGATGTTATTACTTTATCATGAAACAACTAAAGAAGAAGAAGTTGAAGAAGAAAGAAATTGAAAAGATCAGTGATGGATATTACCTCTTCTTTGGAACTCCTCTTTGAATCCTCCACTTAGGGAACTAAGATTGGTCTTTGAAGAAAACCAGGACATCTAGGATTATTCTAGGAAAGTGGAGAAGGGATTTTGGCATGGGTTGTCCGAGCTTGAGTGCTCAAATTGGTGTGAGGAGGAGGGGGAGGAGGTTCCCTTTTATAAGAGAGGAGAGGGGCACCTTAGGAATATCTCAAAATATTATTTTATATTAAAGTAAAAATCGGTTTATAATGATTCCAAAGGTTCTTATTTCGAATCTAAAGTGGGGATGGGTCGAAATACTATCAACAAATAGGATTTATACAAGTTTAGGTTATTATTTTAACCTTATCAATTAGATTTAACCCTAAGTTAAATAATTTAACTTTTACCGTGTCTTTTTTGTTTATTACACTATATGGTTAATACACTTACTATAACATGCCAAACGAACCCCAAATTGTTTATTATTAATATATATATCCTTATCTAAGTCATTTGGCCGAACCTTAGATTTTTAGGAATAAAATAACAATTAATAATATAATATTTGATTTAAAAACTATTTTGTGTCAATTTTGACACTATTTGATATATGATTTTTGTAAAAGTCATAAAAGAATTATATGTTCGAACCAAGTTGATTAAATCAACACTAATATATCATAGTAACCTATAAAATTAGTGGTATTCATAAACAGTCTCAAATTACATTTATTTTTGTGTTTATAACATCAATTATGTCAATATTTCATTAATAAGATAATTACTGCATCATCATTTTGTCATAAATAAATTAAATTATTTAATGTATAAAAATTATAAATAAAATACCATTATGTAGGAAATCTTTTTAGCTTTCTAATGAATATTTATATTCGAATTTATCTTATGTATAACCCCATATTAAAAATTATTTACTTATTAAACTTTGATTTTAACTATTTTAACCCTTCTTTAAATAAATTAATAATAAATGTCCTAATCTAATCCAAGTGGGCCTAAATGGTCATATTTTATTCCTAAGTTTTTTTTTGGTCGAATTTATTCAATAGAATTAGGACATGTGTTAGGGTAATAGTAATATCATATTTACCCTTAGTTACCCTATTTACTATTAACCGGGGTAAAAAAAGTAAAAAGTTACTATTCACCAAAAAATTATTTTTATCTCATTGAACCACATTTTACTTACTGATATCAACCGTGTCTGTCGGATTTTCAAAATTCCATTCACAGAAGCGGTAAAATTAAGTTTTATGCAAAATTCAGTTTTTAACCTACCACTTAGTGGTTTCACTATTCATCAAAAATTGAAAGTTTTCAGAAAAATACCAAAATTTCACCCTAGGATAATTTCGGTATTCCGAATCCAAAAATGAAGTCCATTTTGAAAAATAAAATTTATAAAATTTCAAAAAGTGGTTATTACTATTCATAACGGCTAGTTTTAATAATATTTTAATAGCATATCATTGTTTAGTGAAACTCAGTATTGCGTACGACGCATGCTATCGAGGAAGGTCGTGATTGCGTGTAAAGTAAGCCAAGCTAGTATGTAGTAAAACATTCCTTTGATAACATAAAAACAAAATATTACTCATAAAAATCTCGGGTGTTACAGATAAAATTCTTGATAAGGGAAATATATAGTGGAAGAAATAATGTGAATAATAAATATGGAATATAAATAATTGAACACACATACCATGTAGTGAATAAACTGAGAAGAAAGTGTATAAACAATATAAAAATGTAATAAATGGAAACACATTCTATTCAAATAAATAGATAAGGAAAAATAAATATAGAAAGGTAAGAAACTGAAACTCATTCCATTTAATCAATGAACTAAAAATGAAATGTATCCATATATATTTTGATGAAAAATATCGTGGATAAATAATAACTGAAACTAAATGAGGTAAATTCTTTCATAATGGACTCCTTGTCTAAGGCACATTAAAACATATATCGTCAATACCTTTCACAAGATGGTTCAAACAATGGGTAGAAACCCATCTATACTGCTTAGAAACAAACTCAAAGGGTTTTATCCAAATAATTTCACTGCATGAGACTATTTATGCATCAAGTACCATTCATTAACTAGTTCCCAAACTATGGATCTTTCATTAACTAGTCTCTAACCCATAGGGGTTGCATTAACCAGTCCCCAACCTCTATAGTGCATGTCCAAAGCATTTAAATTATCAAAGTTCCATATAAAATATATGTATTGAATAAAGGGCACAGTTTTAACAATATTTCCACAAATAAAAACATAACTTTAAAGGTAAAAACCTTATTAAAAATGGTATATATTTCAGGCAATAATCATATCCTTTAAAAATGATATGGATATTTAGGGGAAATTCAATGTCAAATGATCATAATAAATTAAATATTTCAAAGGGGCTAAACTAAATCAAAAAAGTGAATGTGAATATTATTCGTGACCAAATAAATAAACCATCCCAAGGAGTAAATATGATGGTATCAATAAAATATATCCAAAGTAACATAAAATAAAGTATTGTTGGTGTTGATGAATAAAAATATTATAAAAAGATATTTTTTTAAAACACTCTTTATAAAAGAATCCTTTTGTTTTGAAAAAACTTTTGAAAAACCTTTTCATTTAATATCACTTTTGAAAAAAAAAATCTTTAAAAAATAAGCTTTTAAATATTCAAAGGAAGCTTCAATGAAATGATGGTGGGTAAATCCATAATAGATGTATGAGGTAAAAGAAAATTCCTTTTGCATGGTAAAAGGTTATAAAAATTCCTTGTTTGGAAATCTAAAAGAAGATTCCTTTTAAAACATTGGTAAAATAAAAAAGAGAAAAAATTTATTTACCAAATCATATTTAAAAAAATCGAAAATATTTTAATAAAATATGGATTTTATAAGAAAATAGGTTCTCTGACTAATGAGAGAAATGAATTCAGGTTTACTTAAAAACATTTTATAAAACACATTGAGTTCCAAAGATTGTAAAATGGTACTAATACTTGAAAAAAAAAATAATTAACTGGAGTATATTAAAATGAAAGGATTATTGAACAATGGTCATATAATTGACTCAAATGTAAATAAATGAATAGTAAAATTATCCTTGAGGAAAATAATCTTTAAACATTCCAAGGTGTCTCGTACAACTTTGAAACATTTTAAATCATATGACTCGTGATGGAATAAAATTAAATGAATGTTGTAATATCATGAGATTAAGTATATTTATTATATATCATTTAAAAGTGTAGTATATACACCATATAAAATAAACTATGTTAATAATAATAAATAAGTCTCAATGGAATGTAAATTGAGACAAAATCATTTACCTTGCATTTGTTTTCCAATAAAGATCCTTTAAATTATTATATAATAAGGTTATGTTAATTATCTAATTGATTTAGAAACATTTTTATTTTTATAATTACTTTTATTTCACTTATTACCATGTTATATACAACTACTTAATCAATTACGTTTATGTTGGGTGTTTTGACCAAATTCGGTTTATGTGTCAAAAACAACTTGGTAGGTCAACTATAGTCAAAGGGGTAATTATATAACATATCAAGAATAATAATCATGATATAATTATTATATTTATATATCTATTACACTTTTAAAACCAATAATTAAATATGGTTATGAAAAATGAACCAATGTTACACTCATGAAGATGGTAGGTCATACGTATTCATAAGTAACATTCCCATTTTTCAATGATCATTATGGAAGGAAGGTAAGTAATACTATATCTTTAAAAAATGATCATTATATCATAAATACCATATTATTTAATCATATATACTTATATATATAATTATTTTGATGTAAAAGGAATCACATCACATCAAGGAGGTGGTAAGCCACACATCCATAGATGACGTTATCACTTTGTGTGTGAAAGAGTAATAAAGAAAATGATATATATATATATATATATATATTATTTACAAAAATTAATATTGTAATTGACATAATATAGATTATTTTATGTCACATATTTTTAATTAAAATAATACTTTATACATTCCATGTATCGTGTGAACGAATCATATCGCTTTGAGGGGGCGATAGTCCACACTTCCACAAACGATGTCATTGTTATTACAAAAAATGGAAAGTATAAATATATGTGTTGTAAAATAATTAAATAATATTAAATTAATAATAAATATCATATATAAAATATATAAATATAGTGTTCATCATAATTTTCACCATGAGAGGTGGTAAAGGAAAAATTAACAATCATCATTTTGTGATGCAGTAGTTCGACGTACACAGAAACAGTATGTCCATTACTCATTAGATGGAACTGTGTGTAATTTTAGGTTAAAAATTTAGAATAAAATCATCCTTGTATATTTAGGATACTGTTTTCCTTCATACAAGAATGTAATAATGAGTTTTGAAGGAGTGGATAATAGAAATAAATCTAAAAAGCTTAAGGAAAGATGTTGCCTCTTAATAGGGTAACTACTTTTTTTTGTATCAAAAGGATCCCTTGGATTGCTTCATGCCCAAGGAAAGACTTATCAGATTAAGAGAGGTATTTTTATTACCTATTTTGAAAGATCTTGGTCAAGACAAAGTGGTTTGAGAGATGTTATGAAGTGGGAGGAGAGGCAGCCTTTTTATAGTGGAGGAGGAGTGGCACTCTTGTAATATTTTGACAAAGGAATTATTCCCACATTTTTTACATTGAAATTGGATCTAATAATGATTAAATTTAGATCCAATATATTTAAATGGTATATATATGGCCATAACATATCTCTTCTACAATTTTATAGGTAATTTTGGTCCTTATGGTTAAACTTTAGTCCCTTATTAAGCTTAATTTAACCATAATCGTTGTAATTAATTTTAATTACTTTCACTAATGTTTTGGTTACAAAAAATTTTCTTCTTATTAGACATTATAAATTGTTATTATTATAAATACGTAATCTATTTTTCCAAATTAAAATCATATAATAGGCATTAATTAATTTAAAATTCATCTCGCATTTAGGACAACAATGAGGGTTTTTTAAGTAAAAACGTCATAACTTTTTATATGTTTTTATAATCCATTTCAAAGTGAAATTCATTATAATTACATAAATTGTATTAATTTATAAAAATATTATATAATTAATCTTTAAAACAAATTATAATTATAATTTAAACTTATAAATAAATTAGATGAAAAAATATTTTTGAACTGAAATTTAGTATTTTTAACTATTCATTAAAAAATGAAATGTATCAGAAAAATATCAAAAATTAATGATAACCAAATTATTATGTTTACATTTCTAATATGAAGTTAATTTTGACATATTAAATCAATTAAATTTTCAAAATACATATTTAAAATGGGTTCATCATTAAAAGGGGGTAAAATTGCCTTTATAAAAATATAAGTTTTTATATATGAAATTAGGTTTGTTCTTAATTTATGCATATAAAACCTAATGGATTAATACAAAAAATATCTTATTGAATACATAAAATATATACTTCATTAAAATTATTTACTAATTTTAATTAATTATGTTTATTAAGATAAAACTCTTTTGGAAGCATAAAAATAAATATTTTTATTTTTATATCCAATTGGTTCTTATTTTCATTTTTCATTAATTGTTAACCAGTGAATTAATTTTATATTTATATAAACCATATATTTTAATAATTTATTTAATATTATTCATAATCTCTAACATAAATACTAGGTTATAACATATTATATTAAATAATAATATTTTAATAATACGTTGTTTTTTGGTGAAACTCGGTATTGCATGTAACACAAGCCATCGAAGAAGGTCGCTCTTTTGTGTAACACACTCGAAATTAGTGTTTCATGCATTGAAAATAGAGAATATATTTTAAATATTAAATATATTATTAAGCATCCAGATATTATATTCCCTTTTGTGCTTGATGGTGTGTTTCATACATGCTATCGAATACATGGTTCTTACTTAAGAAGTTTGGGGTGTTATATTCTCCCCATCTTAATTAAATTACATTCTTACAATTTAAACTCAATCTTAGTGGTATATTGTTTTATATTTCCTATGTTGAAATCCCCCATCGTGAGAATGGTTTGTTAAACATCCTCTAGAAAATGGAAAATGGGAAGTATAAGGGTCACATGGAATAACATACAACTTGGTCACTAACTAGGATAACATCAATGGAAAGTAGAGATGCGTACTTGGAAGAAAAGTTTAATATTTATATGGGTGATTGAGGTCATCAATCACAAACAATTGAATGGTAAATGGAATGTTGAGGGCCTCAAATCCATAAATATTTGATTATTTATGAGACCATTGGTTCAATAGAAATTAAGGTATTAGGACAATATTTCATTTCGAATCAATTTTACTAATGTTTGGTAATTATTTTACTGACCTAGAATATGTGGAAATATTCTTACTTGATCGATTTAAATTTCATAAGAAAATCCTATCTTTTGGTTATTCTTTGATGAAATTCTATATCATCACTTTACTCCAAGAAATTAATTTCCAATAATGAATTTATTTATGCCTGAACCACTAAAAGAAACTTTTAAAGGATTATAAGGCCTATAAAAGAGTGATAATTCTAACTATTTATCTTTTACTGTCTTCAAAAACCAACTTGGTTAATATATTAATCTCTAATCCAAAAAATTGATACTACTGGTTAATCATTAACATTTATTCATGAAATTTTTTAACTAAAAATGATGAAAAATTAACTAGGACATTGTGTAGGTTAGTGGTTAGTGTGAAACCCTTATCAACCTTAGGTCATGGGTTCAAGACCCGCAGCCTTCCCAGATTTGATTGGTTGTCACTCGGATTATAGTTTTTCATTTTCTAAATCCAATTTAATATATTTTCCAAAATAAATATGATGTGCATCCTTGAAATTAGGTTAATCACTAAATATCCTTTTAACTATGGTTTTCAATACAACCTCAACACATAAATACTTTATACATTTATTTCCAAAAAGGTATTTCCTTTTCCTAGGGTTTATCTATAATATCAATTTTAGGATTTCTAAATCTTGACATCGTATATTCAATATAAAACATATTTGGTTTAACCTAGGTTATTCATTGTGAAAATCCTTCATAGTAGTTTGTAGTTAAAATGTGGATTATCCTGAGCATATCCCTCAGGAGTGTCAAACCAAATGTGCAATAAGACCAATTTTTGTGTACACCCCCCCCCCCCCACGAATGGCTCAAAGGCCTTCTTTTTATTGATTTTTGATAACACCCCTTTCAATGGATGAAGGGGAACCCTTACAAGGCCCGTAGGATTAGATATTACATGACCCAAAGGTCTTAGAGGAAATATTCAGACTATAAATACATGGAACTACTCCTCCCCAGCATCTGCATCTTGATATCGGCTCTCCACCTTTGCATGGCTGTTCGGCTAGGCTTCTCCTACATGCACAGGCTGGTTCGGATGGCAACACCATACCCTCTCTTTATCTCGTATGGATTCTACTCCTTTTAGATTCTGTCTAGTTCATTTAAACATAATTTTAGGTGGCCTGAAGGCCGTGAGGTGGCCCTAAAACCTTGAGGTGGCCAGAAATATTTACTGTCTTGAAGTCCTTGGGTGTCGTGAAGGCCTTGAAGGACCTAAGGACCAAACCGGTGGCCCAAAAGCCCAAACGGATGAATAATTTCGGACTAATACAATTCCAAAATGTACCTTCTACACTGCCTGCTACAGAACCTACTACAGCACTACTATAATAACCTGGAAATATTCCTCCTCCTAGTTTTGAACTCGGGTCTCTTAGAACACCTTTTCAGAGTTATTACTCCCAAGTACATCTATAACAACACCATGTCCACTTGTAGTATCCAGATAGGGATGTATTGCTAGGAAGACCCACATAATTTATACCTTATCAAAATTTTAGGATATTATTCTATACTTATACTCAAATTATATCTTAGGGTTATGTTCTATAACCTATATTTTCATAAATATAGTTCTCAAGGTTTCTACTAAACCTCCCTCTAATACCAGCTATAGAGACCCAACCCTAAAAATCCTAGAGATAGTCTCTTAAATCATTTATATTGGCATGATTATGAGGAATAAATCCTTGAAGGTCTAAAGAGTTTAGTAGTATTGGTAAACTAGATACATATATGAGACTTTTATTATAAAATAATATACTAATTACAACATAATTTTTTAAAAAATAAAAACACTGAGGATAACTCTAATCCATCTAGTATATCCTTGTATATCTTTCATAGTATGTTTCTTAGATACTAGAGAAAGAAGCATAATAAGGGTGAGCTCAAATGCTTTATAAGGGAAAGATATAGCGGAATCAAAATTTAAATAATAACTATGGAATGTAAATAACTGAACACACATACCATGTAGTGAAAAAATTGAGAAGTAAGTGCATAAAAAATATGTAAAGGTAATAAATTGAAACACATGCCATTAAAATAACTTGTTTAGGAGAAATAAATATGTCAAGGTAAGAAACTAAAACATATTCCATTTCATCAATGAACTGAAAATGAAATGTATCCATAGATATATTGATGAAAAATATCATGGATGAATAATAACTAAAAATAAACAAGGGAAATTATTTCTCATTGGATGTTATGTATGAGGCACATGAAAACCTATACCATCAAGACCTTTCATAAGATAGTTTAAACTGTTGGTAGAAAATTGTTTTTACTGCTAGGAAAAAATTCAAAGGGTGTGTCTCCAACTAATTTCGTATCATGAGACTACCGATGCATCTAGGGGATTTCATTAATTAGTCCCCAACCTATATATATTGCATTAACAAGTCTCTAACCCATAGGTATTTCATTAACCAGTCCCCAGCCCATATAGTGCATATCAAAAGAATTAAAATAATCAAATTTCCTTATAAAATATCCGTATTGAATAAAATATATAGGTTTTTCAATATTTCCCAAATTAATAAAATAACTTTCAAATTAAACAATATATAAAAAATGGTATATGTTCCAGGAAATAATCATATCCATGAAAAATGATAGGGATGTTTAGGGGAAATTCAATGTCAAATGATCAAAGGAAATTTAATATTTCAATGGGAATAACTTAAATCAAGGAAGTGAGTCTGAATACTATCCTTGTACAAATTAATCATATACCATTCTGAAGATAAAATAGGATGGTATCAAAAAACATATCCCATGTAACGTAAAATAAAGGGTTGTTGTTGATGATGAATAGAAATACTCTAAAAATATCTTTTTTAAAACATTATTGGGGAAAACATCATTTTGTTTCGAAAAACCTTTTGAAAAACCTTTTCATTAAATATCACTTCTGAAAAAAATTCTTTAGAAACTTACCTTTTAAACATGAAAATGAAGCTTCTCAAGTAAATTATGGCAGGTAAATCCATACAAGTGTTATGAGGTAAAAGATTCCTTTTTCATAGTAAAAGGATAAAAAAATTACTTGTTTAGAAAGTGAAAAGAATATTCCTTCAAAAAAATTGGTAAAATAAAAAAAGGGTAAAAATTTATTTACTAAATCATTTTTAATTAATTTTTGAAAACATTTTAATAAAACATTGTTTTTAAAAGAAAAAAAATCTTCGACTAAAGAGAGAAATAAAGTAAGGTTTTCTTCAAAACATTTAATAAAATGCATTAAGTACCAAAAAGTGAGAAAATGGTACTAATACTTTAAAATGGTAATAATTTACTATAGGATAGAAAAATTAAAGGTTTATTTAATAATGGTAATATAATTTCTTCGAATAGAAATGAACGATCAATAAAATTATCCTTGAGGAAAATAATCTTTAAACATTCCATGTTGTCGCATGCCACTTTGAAACATTTTAAATTACAATCCTCATGAAGGAATAATGAAATTTAAAATATCATGAGAGTAATTTGATTCATTAAATATCATGTAAAATAGCATTATATACATCATATAAAATAAACTTGGTGTATAACAACAAATGAGTTTCAAAGAAATGTAAATTGACACGAAATCCCTTACCCTTCATTTCCTTTCAGGTGAACAACCTTTAAATTCCTATATAACAAACTTATGTTAATTATATAATTTCTTGAGAACCATTTTCATGTTTATAATTACTTCTATTTCAATTATTACCTTTTTATATACACCTACTTAATCAATTATGTTTACGTCGGGTGTTTTGAATAAATTTGGTTTATGTGTCAAAAATAACTTGGTAGATTGACTATGGTAAAAGGGGTCATTATATAACATATATATAATAATAATCATGAAATAATTATTATATTTATACATTTACTATACTTTCAAAACCAATAATTAAATATGGTTATGAAAAATGAACCAATGTTACACTCATGGATACGGTAGGTCGTACGTATGCATGAGTAACGTTGCCATTTTTCAATGATCATTATGGAAAGAAGGTAAGTAATACTATATATTTTTTGAATGATAATTATATCATAAATAACATATTATTTAATCATATAAACTTATACATATAATTATTTTTATATAAAAGGAATCACATCGTGTCAGGGAGGTGGTAATTCACATGACCACGAATGACGTTATCACTTTGTGTATGAAAGGGAAATAAAGAAAATGAAATATATATATATATATATATATATATATAGAAATTAATTATGTTTTGAATATAATATATACGTTTTTTATCTTATTTATTTTTAATTAAAACAATCCATTATACATTCCATGCATCATGTGAATGAATCGCATCGCTTTGAGGGGGAAATAGTCCACACTTCTATAAACGATGTTATCGTTTTTACAAAAAATGGAAAGAATAAATATGTGAATTGTAAAATAATTAAAAAATCTTAAAGACATAATAAATATCATATATAACATATATAGATATATTTTCCATCATAATGGACACCATGAGAGGTGGTAAATGAAAAATGAACGATCATCATTTTGTGAGGTAGTAGTTCACAATACAAAGAAACAGTATGTTTGTAACACATTATATGGAAGTGTGTATAATTTAAGGTCTAAAAAATATAAAAAAATATCATAGTATATTTATTATACTAGGTTTTTATAAAATAATGGAATAATTAGGGTTTATGGATTAGATAATGGAAATAAGACTAAAAATCTTAAGAAAAGATGTTACCTCTTAATCGGGTAACTACTTTTGGTTTGTACCAAAAGGATTCCTTGGATTGATTAATATATAAGGTAAGTCTTATAGGATGAGGTTAAGGATTTTTAAAATCTATTTTAGTTTACCTTAGTCTATCTAAAGTGTCTTAATAGGTGTGATGAAGTGGGAGGAGAGGAGACCTTTTTATAGTGGAGGGGGAGTGGCACTCTTGTAATATTTTTAAAAAGGAATTATTACCATGTTTTTCAGGTTTAAATTGGATAAAATAATGGTAATATTTAGTTAAAAGTTATTATATGGTCTATATATTTACAAAACATATCTCTTGGACAAGTTTATAGGTCGTTTTGGGCCTTACGGTTAAGGTTTAGTCCCTTATTAAGCTTAATTTAACCTTAATCTTTATAATTAATTTTCATTAATTTCACTAATATTTTTGATAAAAAACAAATTTGTCCTTATTAAAAATTATAAATTATTATTATTTAAAATATATAATCCATTTTTTCAAATTCAAATCATATTAGTGGCATAAATTAATTTAAAATCCATCCTGTAAGTGGGACAACAATATGGGTTTTTGAAGTAAAAATGTTAGAAAGTTTACTATGTTTTTAAAATAAATGTAAAATTTTAATTAATTACAATGATATAAATTTTATTAATTGATAAAAATATTAACTAATTAAACTTTAAAAACAATTAAAATTATAGTTTATCCTTATAAATAAATTAGATTAAAAAAGAATTTTTGAACTAAAATTCAGTATTTTTGACTATTCATTAAAAAATGAAATGTTTCAGAAAAAATATCAAAAAACAACCCTAACCTAATTATTATGTTTAATTTTTAAAAATTAAGTATATTTTTACATATGAAATCAATTAAATTTTCTAAATTCATATTTAAAATTTTTTCACCATTAAAAGATGGTAAAATTTTCTTTATAAAAATATAGGTTTTTATGTGTGAAATTGGGTTGTTATTATCATATGCCTGTCAGAAATAATGGATGAATATATAAAATATTTTATTGAATATATAAAATATCTATTTCATTAAAATAATTAACTAATTTTAATTAATTATGTTTATTATGATAAAACTCCAATGGAATCATAAAATAAATATATTTCTTTTTATATCCAATAGGTTATTATTTTCATTTCTCATTAATTGGTAACCCATGAATTCATTTTATATTTATATAAACTATAAATTTTCATAATTTAGTTAATGATATTCATAACAACTAACATAAATACTAGGTTATATCATATTATATTAAATAATACATTTTTAATAATACATTTTTATTTGGTGAAACTCAATCTTACGTGTAACGCAAGCCATCGAAGAAGGTTTCTCTTACGTGTAACACATTCTAACACATTGTTGCATGAATTGAAATATATATAATACATTTTAAATAGTAAATATATTATAAATTATCTGGATATTATATTCCCTTATGCGCTTGGTGTCGCGTGTCATGCACGCTATCGAATACAAGGTTCTTACTTTAGAATTTTGGGTTGTTACATGGGTGGTCAGTTGTGGCCTAGTTTCCACCCCCCCCCCCCTCTTGTTCCACATGTCCCCGAGGCATTTTATAGAGCTTATAGACATAAACATCAGCATAACACTATACAATTGGAACCCCTCGTGTAACATCCCGACCTAAATCATCGAGTTCGAGGCTGAATACCACATGACCTCAGGCATGCCTCCCTGTATGCCAAAGGCTACCGACTAACAAAAAAGGTCTAAGGTGGAACTATGGGCAGACTATACCATCTATCAGAGTATACAATAACAAATAAATAACAAAACATGTAAATGGTATACAATCAGAGTAATTGGAAAACCAATAACATTACATTAGTAAGTATGAATGTGGAAATAAAAAAAACAAAATAGTCACGACTAGATTCAAGTCACTGATCACCCACCAGTCTAATCGTATACATTATGGAAAAGAATAAATGTAAAAGAGGCTCTAAAAATCCAATCTAATCCCCATCCCACTCTCTAAACTCAGGGAATATTATCCCTCTAGTCGATCAAACCCAAGCCTCATCCCAACTTGTACCTGTAATAATTGAGGGATGCTAGGGTATCCAAGTGTCATAGCCACACGAGTAGGGTGAGAGTAAAACTCAATAAGGCACCACCAACACAATTTCATACATGACTAGTAAATTCAGTGTATGTGCATGCGATAAGAATATCTAAGAAGAAATTAAAATGACAATACATGACTTCACAATTATATCATATAATTACTAGGGTATATAAAATCAACACAACCATGTAAAGAGTGGCCGTGCGCTTACCAAGACACCCTGAACCCTAGTCATACATAATTTGGATCCATTTAGGAATAATTTAAATGATCCATATCTCACACATCCCTACCTCATGGATATAGTATAAAAACAATTTTGAAACATCCTTATCGATAGGATAGTCCATGTACATTCCAACATATTTTCTAACACATCCCACCTAGGAGGGATAGTCCATATGGATTAACCATCAACCAGAAAAGGCTAACTCATTCCCCCTTGATGAGATAGTGAAAATCATGTCAATACATCCTATTGTAAGGGATAGTCTGAGTACATTCCAACCAAATATCTGAAACATCCCTCTCGGGGGAATAGTCTATATATCTCAACATGTAGAAGATAGTATAACGTCACATGCAATATATAGATACATAATGATAGATCAACATCACATCATATGTAGATACAAGATAAAATATTAATAATCATTTCATATAAATAATGATTCATAGATATCATGATTCCACATGTGAGAAAACATCAATCATAAGTCTCATAAGGCTATACATGCATAGCTCATATGATCAAACATCAACATAGGCTCAACAATAAAATTAGATAGGAAAAACATAACCATCCAAGACTTGGCCATCAGCGTCCAATCCATAAGCTTGCACACAAGGTCCAACACGACCCTTGGAACCTTGTTATTTTATTATGTGTATTAATTAAATTAGTGGATATTGGGAATTCATCAACTAATTAAGATAACCACATGGCCTCTTATTTTTATTGACTGGGCCAATCAATTAAAATATCCCATTAGATGTTCTATTTTGTTTCCTAGGTGTTACATGAATCTCAAGTTTAACCACTCAAATGTGGCACGATCACATAAAACATGCTAATAAAATAACAATAAACCTTTTGGTTAATTAAAAAAACCACCTACCTCAAATGAATCCAACTCCCATATATGCAAAGTTCGGCATCTTTTTCCAAGTCATCTAAGTCCATTCAGAATTCAACGAATACCAAGAGTTTCTATCTCATGCCTAAGCATTCCAAATAATTAATTATAACTCAGTTTTAATTAATTAAGTTATTACAATAAAACTCTAATTAAAAAGAGAAAGTAATTCATGTCGAAAGAATTACTAGATATCACCACCTAGCCAAAATAGTGACCAACCATCCTTGTAAGGTCTCTAACATACTTCCAACTTCATTTTGGGAAGAATTCCTATCGCATGAGAAAAAAAGTGTCTAATTTAATATAATTAAATTATAGATTCTAGATTAATTAGAATAGGTGAAATGCCTTCACCAAAACAACATGAATATATCATTTAGGGTTCTCCTCTATCTAGGTTGAGTGAAAACTCCATAAAAAATTGTTGATTCTATCATAATCTAGAGGAATCAATGAAAATAACTAAAATGGAAATTCCTAAAATCAAAAATGATAGGGTAAAACAATACATAATGAGGGAGGAGGAATATCCTTACCTTTGAAACTATCAAATTTCACATGGAAGCACCTAAATTGGAGGAGAAATGAGGGAGGGGTTCTCTGTACGATCCCTCCCATGTGCATCTTGTTCATATAACACAAGGGGGTAAACCCATATTTTTAATTAAAACCCCAGCCTGGCCATGTTTCATGATGTGATGCATGTAATCACACCTTGATTTTTCAATCAACTCTATTGAGCACAATTTTCACATCCTAAAACCCCTCAGGCCAACCCATGAATCCATTTCACATCATGAATACACTATTCATGATGTCAATATGTTGTTACTATGCCTTTTCAATTGTTTTGATCCCATTTCTACTCTTCTACCATCCCCCCTAATCCTTGATTCATCACCTGAGCCTTGAGCCCCATCCCAAAATACCATTTACGGACATTTATAATCTCAAAACCTTGTTTCAATTATCAATGTTTTAAATAAACTATCCAACAAAACTTAAAGTTAAAATTTCCCCGAGAATTTCTAACCCATAACTTTGCAGGTCATTACAATACCCACACTATAGCATTTTTTATCCTTGGGAAGATATGTTGGCATGAAAAACATGTCACATGATCTTCCATGATCATCACCCATAAGGATTTATCTATGTTCCATTCTTGGATTCCAAACATCACCTCAAGTTCACTCTTATATTGGAGTTTTATCACTCCTCCATTGTGCAACTCCAAGGATTAATACTAGAATCCAATCCAAAAGCTCACTATCATCCCACATAGAGACAATGATCACCACATTTAATTAAATCAACACACCACAGTGTCCTCAACTCATTACTATTAAATAATTAGAATGATAACCACTATATGAGTCTCCATACAAAAAAAATCTATGATATCTCAAAGGCACATCTAGTTTGTTTCAATTTTCTCATGCACGGTCAGATACAAGACATGGGTTAAAAGTAGATACCAACACCTCATTCCTGATTCCAACCAAATCCAATGAGTCTTCACTAACCAAACACAACATGAAAATGTCTAACTTTCTATAAAAGTCCCATTTGATTCTTAAAAACCTTATTAAAAACTAATATAATGATCTTGATGCGATTCCAATGCACCATATAAAGGTTCACATGAAACACCAGTCGGTACTTTTCTTGTCATCTACCTACAATGGTTCTTAAAATAAGAAACTAAAACTCCATGAAGCCATTAATAATAATTCCTTAAGACATGTAGGAATTATTAATTTAATCCAAAATCCTAATCTAAGTCTAAAACAACCTCTAAGGAATTCCCTGGTTGGTTCACTCGCCACTTGAACCATCCAAAAGGCACTCAACCAAGCACCAATGATCTGACTCCCTCCTAGTTTACATAGATTTTCTTCTGATTATAAATATTGTATCTAGACTCCATCAAGTTCTATATATGAATCAAACATAAGGCAAAAAATTTAAAACTATAATATTTCAGGTATACCCAATATCGATCTCATAGATTCAATATGATCATTCAATAGTCAGTCTTGTAGTAGACCATGACTCTTCCCACATGATATTTCATTTCACATATGACAGGTTGATACTCTCTACAATAGTATTGTCCTTATAGTTGCCTCATGGTATTTACATTTTTTTACTCATCCCTTGACTTACCCATCACCAAAAATATAGACTAATAGTTTTCTTCTATATATACATAATTTTCCAGCAAGCGTTATTTACTACACACACCAAGATACTCATAACACTGTTCACTACATTCAATGATCCATCCAAGATGTGTAAGACATCCTCCAGCAGCCTAGGTGTGGGTTATAGATCCCACCTATAAATTATATCCACCTTTCACATGACACTTCATTGAACCATGGTAACGCCACAAACTAAAACCTTGGGTTGACCGCACAATAGTGCCCCATTTCATTTTTGATGTTTTATTCCTCCTCATAGACATATACACTCATAGAAAACTTAGAGTTTCCAAGACCAATATAATTCACACCATAAAAGCTAGTTTCTAATAGCATGGGTGACCTTGAACTGGAAACATCACTGACCTACTATCACTATAACATTCTGGTTCATTGATAGAACTAGAAAAAACATCTATGGTCTGCTCACAACCCTATTTCCACCAATTCAATCAACCTTGTGTGTAACCATGGTATGAATTCTCATTCATTAATGTTTATCTAGTGAGCCATGATAACACCACTAATTTCTCAACATAGAGTGATTACCCTATAATTCATGGACATCCAAGCCAAAATCGCATGCCTTTATCTATCCATACCAAAATGTTCTAGCTTCACCAAA
Source organism: Viscum album (assembly GCA_963277665.1). Classification (NCBI taxonomy): domain Eukaryota; kingdom Viridiplantae; phylum Streptophyta; class Magnoliopsida; order Santalales; family Viscaceae; genus Viscum; species Viscum album. The sequence goes on along the minus strand of OY728166.1, from coordinate 786,996,087 downwards.
CCCAATCACTCTCAGTGATCCTTTTATAACTCCTTTATATTAAGATTAACAATGCACCACCCAACACATAGGTGTTGGTTAAATATTATGAGAATTTAGGTTTGACCACCTAGGATATAAAATCATCATTTGATAATCATTACATTCTAAACCAATGGGTTAGACAACACCTAGTCTAACCCTTGATGTCACAAACATTCAAGAACTCTGAAACCCAACCTTGTATCATGAGTACTAGAAATCAAGGTACTCTATAATCCCTAGTTTCAATGAAACTTGAAAGACCATACTTTTATCCTTTTAAAGGTTTATCACATTCCCATGATATTTTATTCAATGAAAAACTATCCCTAAGGAATAAACCTTGACTACCCCTTCACAGGGGATATCCTCACTCAGGTTACCTTCACAAAACATGGGACACCAGATAACTAGTAACCAGAGTCGAATTCTAAAGCTATAAGATCCCTCAAAAAACCCATACAAGGTTTCACCAGGGTTTCAACCAATGAAAAATAATCTAGGTATATCTCTATAGACATGTCATGATAGCTTCTTCCTTATACCAACCACATATAGAGGACATAAATGCCTAGTTTGGATAAATATAATTTCACTAGATGATATATGGATAACTTCATATAGGTTATGATTGGCACCTTAAATAAATGTACCTATCTAATGGATACTCACACAAGGTCTATTAGTAAGGAAATTAACCCAACAATGACCTAGCCAGGTACAGTACACTATTCGAACAAAGAGGGACTATATCATCATCATTATTTTCATCAACATCAACTTCACTATCATCATCAACACCCAGGTTCACTACACCATAGTCTCATTTAACCTTCTTTAATAAGTATTCATTCATAGGGGTTTAAGAGAATAGAATTTCACTAAGAAATCATACATGAAAACACAATAAAAGTTTCTAAAACTAAATAGATGAGTCCTTCATCATCAAAACAATCACACACAAGTAGAATATATTCCACGAGAAACCTACATGCTAAATATGATGCATGAGACACTTCTCACCGATATGTCCAAGAGTAAAATATATAGGAAATAATAACCTAAAATCCATGTATGTCACATGATTTGAAAACATATGATAATAAAACAAATTAATAACAATAATCACATTCCCTCGTTACTTATACTTCCCTCATAAATGGTGTTTGAAATGAAAAATTATGAGTTCCATCACAATATCGAATAAATTTCATTGTCACCTATCTACCAACCCCTAAAAATAGAAAAAAAAAAGACACTTTCTCTATGACACAATTTTTTGACATCTTGAATTGAATCACTAAGTCTAAGTCAGAATAACTCATGGCCTAATGTGTTCCTCCCCATAAACAAGAGGTTTCTAACTAGCAGTAAGGTTCTGAGGTGGAACCGTGGGGAGACTATTCCCTAAATTAGAGTAAACAATAAAAAAATAAATTACCAAACATGTAAAAATTATACAATCAGAGTAAGTGGGAAACCAATAACATACCCTCAGTAAGTGTGAATACTGAAACAAAAAACTCAACACTCACAACTAGAAACAAGTCATTGATATCCCATTGGGCTGATCGCATACATGATAGAAAAGAATAAAATTGCAAGAGGATCTATAACTCCAACCCTCAACTCATCCTAGTCTCCAAACTCATATCATGTTATCTTGTCAGTAGATCAATATTGGGCCTCATCCAAACCTATACCTATAATAATTGAGGTTTTCTTGGGTACTTAAGTGCCATGGCCACATGAGCAGGGTGTGAGTATAACTAAGTAGGACACCACCAATGTGGTTTTGTACATGACCAGCAAATGAAATGTATATACATTTGATAAGTATAGATAAGTATAAATTAAATGGAAAATACATAACTATGTAAGTATATAATATTATCACCAAGGAATATATGAGAAACTCAACTATCTACCATGTGTTTCTGTGCTTACTAAGATTCCATGAACCCTAGTCATACCCGGTTCATCTCCATGTTTAAATAATATCAACCAGCCGCATCTGACACATCCTTACCTTGAGAAGATATCCCAAAAACACTTTTAAAACATCACATTAGATTGGAAAGTCCATGTGCATGTCAACTAGTTGTCTTAAACATCCCTCTTAGGAGGGATCGTCCATATGGATCAAACAGCAACCAATCATTTTTGACTCATTACTCCTCAATGAGATAGTCTAAAACATATCAACACATATCTTTGGAATGGATAGTTCATCTATATGCTGACCAAAGGTATGAAACATCCCTATTATAGTATATTCCATATAGATTATCCTACATAGGACTATGTAATAGCACATGAAATATATAAATACAAGATAACATGTCAATATCCTGTCATGTCCAAATATAGTCAGCTAGATCAAACATCACATCATATCAAGGAGTAACAGTTAGTATGAATCCACAATAAATAAAACATCAAAAAAAGATCCCATAGGGATACACAGGCATGCCCCATGTGATTAAACATCAGCATAATCTTGGTAATAAAAGTAGACTGGAAAAAAATAACCAATAAAGCCTCCAACATCATTATCCATGACATAATCCAACACATAAGTTCAAATTCTTCCCTAGGAAACTTGTTAATTAATTAGGTGTATTCATTTAATTAGTGAATATATGAAATACATTAACTAATTAAGTAAGGAAATTTTTCTATTAATTTAACTAACTAATCCAATCAATAAAAATATCCTAATGGGTTTTCCATTTTGTTTCCTAGAAATTACACGAATCTAAAGGTCAACTACCCAAGGGTGGTGTGATAGTATATCACATTCCAATAAACTAAGAAAAAAACTTAGGGTTAAATACAAGATACCACCTCCCTCAAACGAATACAACTCTCATCCATGAAAATATCAGCATCTTTTTAGAGTCATCGAACTCCATTTAGCCTTCATCAATCACCATGAGTTTTTATTTCATGCCCATACATTCCAAATAATTATTTATAACTCAATTATAATTAATTAAATGATTATAAGGAAACTTATGATAAAATGAGAAAGTAATACATTCCAAAATATTTACTTGATATCACCACCTAGTTGAAACACTGACCAATCATCCATAGAAGGACTATAACACAATTATGAATTCATTCTAGAAAAAATCCATATAACATGGAAAAACAACAATGGCCAATTTAATATAATTAAATTATAAATTCTAGAATAATTCAGTTGGGTGGAATACCTTTACTGAAATAATTTGTGATGGCATACGGACCTTGTCTAATGTTCTCCTTTATCTAGTATGAGCAAAATTCTTATTAGAAATGGTTAATTCTATCATACTTCAGAGTAATCAATAGAAAAACATAAAATGTAAATGCATAGAATCAGAAATCATGGGGGAAATGATGTGGAACAATGTAGGATGAAGATACTTACCTATATGTCATCAAATCACACCTAGAACCACAAGAATTAAAAGAGAAATGAGTGAGGGGTGTTCAGGATGAGCCCTCCCATATGTGTCTTATTCATTTGATTTAAAGGGGAAATTCCCCTATTTTTAATCAAAAATAACATCCTATGCATTTTTCATAGTGTGATACATGATGTAACATTGTTACTTTTTGGATGCTACTCCCCAACCCTATTTTCATATCTTTAAACCCCTCAGTCCACCCTAGGAATCGATATCACATCATGGATACCTTATTCATGACATGAAGGGGTTGCCTCTGTACATTTTCCAGAGTTTCAAGCCCCTATTCACTTCTTCGGAAGCCTCTAGAACCCCCAAGTCCTCACCTAATCCTTGAACCCATCCCAAAATACTATTTAGGGACATTAAAACTATCAAAACCTCATTAGGATTCCCAATTATCTAAACAAACTATCAATTAAAATTGAAAGTTCAAATTTCCCTTGGAATTGTTTACACATAATGGTGTGATCCATAACACCCCAATCGTAGATCCCTTCTCCCCTCCCATATCTCTCATTCCTTCACTCTCCCTCTAACTCCATCTTGGTCATTGGATATTACTATCATCACTAATGGTGACTAGATATGATGATAGTGGCATGGTTTGACTCTGATATATGGATCAAGTGTTTCTCAACAGTGGAGAGTGGGGTGTGAGTCTGATCAAAAATCTATGGAATGGAGGTGGTGGTTTGATTAAGGAGGTGTTTGTTGGTACTGTGGTAACTTGTATGCAAAGATTTAGAATCTAGGGTTCCACACCCATATATCTAACTTTCTAGGATTAGAGGGAGCATTGCATACCATGTGGAGGGAAGTGTGTATCATGCCAATGGGATACACCCTATGGAATGTCAAGTAAGTTTGGTCTCATATCAGGTTATGTGGTGTAAAATAATACCCCAAACAATGATCTAACTTGTATGTAATTCAAGTGATGCCTATGAATTGCGTTCTCTATCTTGGACCACCTTAAGAGGTGCATATGATAGACATCCTTCCTCTCAGGTAGAGTGGTAGTCTAGTTTAGGTGAACCCTTACCCAACCCATGGGGACACATAGCATGGTAATGTACCCCACTAGATGCATCCCCCTCCCCCACTATTCCATGTAACATTCCCCGATAGGGCCACCATGTGTCTCGATGATCACCTATATGGAATTTTTCACACCTTTTCACCATGTATCAATATTAGGAAAATAAAAGGTCGATCTTGAGTGTTTTGAACATATAACATGATGGTGTGATATATTAAACCATATCATTCTATTTTTAAGTAAATTTGGGTAGATTAATTATTATATTTATAAGTCTGTTGATGGGGTTTGGGCATGATGATTGGAGCATACATGGGGATACGGTACTCTATTAGCTACATTCAGGTGACTGGTCATGCATACCCTATATACATATAATGTTTTTTTCTCCCCCATATATTTAAGGTATAGCTACTTCATATTTGGGAATGGGTTTAGTACTCCCTCAGTCCTGAAAAAGTGTGATATCCCCACACAATTAATAGAGTTATAAACTCCCCCAAAAACATATCATGGGTCCTCTAACTCGGAAGTTAATTACTCTCTCATTTGGTGTGTTTTTTTAAATGAGGTGTGGGTCTTCTACTAGGTTCCATAATCAATCCATTAATACACATACCTTGTAGAGGAATGATTCAACCACTATGAAATCTGATAGGTGACACAATTTGATATAGTTGGGTATCTTGGTTTCCTTTAGATATTCCCATGGTTATTGATCCTTGGTCAATTGGGTTGTGACTAAAAGGGCCCTCTTAAATTCTTGATCCTTTTTCTATTAGTAATAACTAGGTTTTTCCTACATTTTCTTATGGTTAAGAATTTATTGTTCATTATATTCTCTCTTTGTGTTTTTAGGATTCCTGCTAGGTATTTTTCAACTCACCCCAATATGGGTGTATATCTGGTATATATTTTGTATTATGAAGATGATGGTAGTTCAAGGTTGGTTACAGAGGACATGGTGTCAGTATAACATAAGTTTATGTCATGTTTTATATGTATGAACCAATTTCAATGAAAATGAAATGGAAATGTTTAATATAAAGGGAAATGGAATAAAAATTAAAATAAATGTTTGGTATAGAAGGAAAATGATATGGCACTTGTTAGAAAAAAATATTGAAATATAAATAAAAAATTTAAATTACTTTCCTTTTCTTGTTTTATCATCTAAAAATATAAAACCATGGCGGTGAGGGGTGCAATAATGATAGGGGGAATAATAGCGATGATGGGGGAGGGGTGTGATGGTGATGAGGTCATGATGTATATAGGTAAAAGTGGAATAATAATGGTGGTTGGGTGTGATAGTGGTGGAAGGTGTGGAAATGACAAAGCAACAAGTCAATGCAGCAATGGAGAAGTGGTGATGGTGTTTAAGTGGTGATGGTGGAGGGATAGTGTGGTGAAGTAATGATGGTGGGGGGGTAGTGCAGTGAATTAGAGATGGTGGTGGAGAAGTGTGGTGAACTGATGATGGTGGTGGGGTAGTACAGGGTAGTGCAGTGAAGCAGTGATGGTGGCAACAATGGTGAAGTGTCCTAGCAGTGTTGTGATGGAAAATAGGCTAGGTGTGATGGTGGAAGAATGTAGAAATGGTATTGAAGCACAATGATAGGGGATACAGGTGGCGGAGAGGGAGGAAAAAATCAATTGGGCTATGATTTCACAATGTAAGTGAGGTTCTTCCCATTTTGGGGGGGACCAAGATTCTATCATTTGTAAGAATAGTTGATTCCATTTTATGGGTACTAAATGTGTAAATTGTTGATTTTAGTTTCTGCTTCTATTTCCATTTCCTAGTCTTCAATTCTTACATACCAAATAAGGAATTGGTGGTTCTCAAATATAATGAACATAATCAGTGTTCATATTGGGATCCATGCATTGAAGAGTCTCCTTCATTTCCAGTTGTTCTAGGTTTCTTAACATTTGGATTGTAGGGATTTTAGTTTGTCCCTTACCTTTTAGTATTAATTTTTTTATACTACGTGGATGACTAGATTGTTTTATATGAATTATATATTTCAAATAGTAGGTTGTATATTTTTCATTATTATTATATCTTGTGTAGAGACATGTGTTTTGTACAGGTTCTATAGGATAAGGTCTCCCATATTGTGTGATATGTTTTCTAAGTGCTTATCTTCCACCCTTGGATTTTTTGAGGAAGGATTTGGGTGGAACACATGACCTAACCACTAGACGATTTAGGTTTCTAATGATTTGGGTTGTTTTATAAAATTTTCTACAATTTTAATCCTGAAATGTACCATATATTAAATTAAAGGAATCAATAAGTAAAATATAATGACACCAATATTGTGATGTTCCATGTTGGGTATTAAAAATATATTTCCTAAAATTCTATCCAAATTAAAAATTCTCTCTAGATTTTTGAGGTTTTAACATTTTAATAATAAGGTATAACTTATATTTTTAGGATACTTGTATTGAGAAAAATATTCTATTGAAATTTAGAGGTAATAAAAGATAAAAATATATAGGTATTAGGTTATTAATGGTGGTGGCATTGAGTTAGTGGAAGATAATATAGAAACATGTGTTGTCCAATAGGATGGTTAGATTATACATAAAGGGTCATGTATTTATTTTCTTTTTGTGTAACATGGTGCTTCATAAAGTGTGTAAAGTCATTTGATCCCCATTATTGAATGAACAGGATGGTATGGATTTGATAAAACCAATCCAAGCATATAAGACCATATTATCCCATGGTTTATGCAAATCAAAAAATAAGGGGAAAGTGTTTATGAAAATGTATATTAGGGGATGATTTATAATTGAATGATAAGATCCTAATATTAGTTTATATCTTGATCAAACACATTACCAAAACACTATAGTTGTACAAGAATAAGATATTTAATTATCTAGGGATACTATTGAAGAAGATACCAATGATTTTTTGTTATTAATTAAAATTTACTTAAAATTTATTTTGTGCTTTATATTTAATATTTTTTATTTTTTTAAATGTTTCTAAAAAAGCTTTTAAAAAGTTTCATATATTTACTCTATTTTCCATTATGAATGTAGTTATGTTACATGGAACTCGTCCCACGGTGATGGTATGTATGAGTTCATTTTTATATATGATTATACTGTGTGTGTGTGTGTGTGTGTTCTATTTCCATTTTTCTAATACATAAATTAGTTCTTTTATTAATTAAATTATTATGAAATTTTGTTTGAAAATATCTAATATTTCTACAAAGCACAAGGGCCCAGGTAGAGGGATTTAAGCATAAAACCCCAATACCAAACCAGATATATTTTTTAATGATACATATCTTATAGTTAGACCTATGGTGAGTCTATCAATTAATTGGTTAAGTAATATCCTAAAAAATCCTCACAAATTATCCCTGATGATTTGTAACTGGGTTTAATTCTTGCATGAGACAATAGATATAATTTGAAGGGAGATTTAGATAAAATTTAATTTAATTTTTTTTTATTTTCTACATAATTATTATAAATAATGACAATTTTTTAAATAAAATAATTTAGTATCATGTTCTAATGATTTTCAAAGAGTGTGTTTCTCCAAGTTCCAAAATACATGTAAAGATTAAAATGATGTGGCGAAGTGGGAACAAGGGATAATATATTCAAATCCTCAAACATTCTATCATAATTCCTAACATTAATTCTTCCCCCACTGTAGTATGATTTGAAAACATGTTGGTTAGGTGAGGTGGTGACAGTGTGTTTTTTTTTGTTTTATACATTTAAAAAAAATTAAGATTTTATATGTAAAATAACAAAAAACATTGATTATTAGCTAAGTCAAGTTGTCATCATGGGAATCCTCACTACAAGTAACGCATCACAAACTTGGTACTCAACATGTACTATAGATTCTACATGAAATATTTTTAAAATACATTTTATATCCACTAGTTAGTATGATCTAATGCTAAATGCATATGTATAAGTATTTTTTGTACTAAAAATGTAGTTTCATCAATGAGGTTCTCCCATTAATCAAATTTCATTATGGATGATAAATCCTCAAGTCACAGATCCCAATTTATTCAATATTATAGTAAGTGAATTTTATTTTTAAAAATAATTTATTTTCCTATTATAGTGGTTGTTCATTTAATTTAATTATTTCATTATGTATATTTTATAGGAGCGGTTTAATGTTGAGTTAGTATAACTAGCTGAGGAATAATAGAAAATTATCATTCATAAAAACAATATTTTTCAATAAGTTATAGTTTATTATAAATAAGGTTTTCGATTGATATATATCATGGTTGTTTTATGACTCATGGTTATGTGAGCAAACAAAAAAGGTGCATATAGAGCTGCAAGGATGCACACATAGGCTAATGTTGATGTTAGGATGTTGATTATGTTTCTAAAGATAAATTATCATGTTATAAAGATATAAAACACTTTGTGAGGATATACATGAGCATTTATAATAACTTCTATAGGAAATAATATAGGATATGTTAGTGTTTTTTAGATGAATATAGCATCATAAATGTTGTACAGGTCTCGACATCATTGGTAAAAAATTGAATAAATTATATTCAAAATGATTTTCATTATTAATATTATAATTTATGATATTTATTTATTATGTTCACACGATTCATTTATTAGTTATCAACATGAGTCTGTAGAGGACCAAGGTCATGGTGAATCATACGTTTTATGTATTTTACCTTATATTTATCTTATCATAAATTCATTTTTAGAATTACAATATTTTATAAGTGAAAAATACATGTCAAATGATTAGGAACTGGGAAAATGAACTTGGATTTTTATGAAAATCTAGGAAAATGATCATCAATAAATTTTTAATCCATGGGATTTAACTACACATCAAACCAACATATGATGTATTAGAATAATTAAAGTGTTTATTTTAAATTAAAACTATTTTCACAGTTAAAAACATGTGTGAGATTATCAAAACCAAAAAAATGAGATAGAATTGTCATCAAAATTTAGGATAATTATATTTGATTAATTTTTAACAGGTGTAAATAAATAACATGTCAATTTAACATGATGTTTATTCATAATATCTAAAAGTGCATTTTTTAATTAAAATACTTGTTTTTTAATTTTAAATGGCATGTCAAATAAACAAAGTTAATAAAAAACTTGAATTATCATGAAATTATAAAACAAATTGGTTTATTTTTTACCTATAATAATTAATCACATGTAAATCCAACATTTAATATGGTAAAAATAAATAAAAGTCAATTTTTAAAGTTAACATTATTTTTTAAGTTAAAAATATGCATTAAACGATCAAAATCAATCAAACGAGCTCTTTGTATCGTGAAAATAAAGGGAAATGATTGTTCTTTAATTTTTATGCTATATTAAGGAGTAAATTATAAATACAATGTGTGGGGTGGTAAGAATCATCAAAATTATACCTTTAAATATAAAATAATTATAGCTAAAAACATGTATAAATAGTCAAAATTGATCAAACAAGATCGAATTATTGTGAAAATATTTGAAAATGATCATTTATTGATATTTATGACCTATTATAATGAGATTTATGTAAACATATCATGTGGTTAGTTGGAAAAGTCAATCAGTTCATTTTTATAATTAAATCTATTTTTAAAGTTAAAATCGATCATCAAACGAGAAAATTTCAATAAACAACATCGTATTATTTTTAAAATATATGAAAATGTTTTTCCATTGTGTTGTTACCATGTATAATGAATTAAAAATCAATATATCATTTTTTTCAATTATAAAGACCGAAAGTTAACTTTTAAAAAGTAAAAATATGTTATAATTTAAAAACATGTCATAAATGATCAAGCTAACCAAAAAAACTTAAATTGTTGAGAAAATGTAAAATAGATATATATTTCATTACATTTTCATCTTTATAGATGAATCAAATGTATATAAAGCATGTGGTGTGACCAAAATGTTTGAAAGTTTGTTTTTTATGATAATTGTATTTTTAAACAAGTGTCAAATAATTGAAACTAGAAAATGAGTTTGGATTGTCATGAAAATATAATACAAATATTGTAGATTAATATGTAACTTATATGAAATATTTTCACATAAATATGATGTGTTACTACTAGTATAAATTCCTCCTATAACCATGGAACTATTTTCATGGGATAAAATGTATGTGGCTATGGGTGGGATATAGCCACGATCAACTACTGACAGTGCATATATCCATTCAGGATTTTCTTTATATCCATGAGAACATGATACTCATGGATATATTCACTCTTGGTGAAAAAATATTTATATGGGAATATTTTTCCATGTTTTTAGATTAATAATTTTCATGGTCTTTAGAGAAAATGGAAATAAGGTTACTTAATTTTACATTGCATGCACTGTTCTTTCTCCCTCCTCAATCTATGGTTGCTCTAATTTTATCCTATCATCGATTATTTTTCTTATTTTATCCACCCTTATATTTTTGTACTCAATAAACCCCATAATTTTTATACATGAATTTAATAAAACATGATGTGCCATGATTTTTACCTACCTCTGATCAATCCTTAGCAATTTTTTAGATGTAATAGACTATGATTTTTCCCTGTATCTAATCCAACATCAATAATTTTAAAGCGATACACAAGCCATGATTTCCCCCTTATTTATCACTAATATTTCTATTAATCACTATTATTTCCCTACCTATAATGAATCTTCAATTATTTTCATCTTTATTGAAAATAAAACCTTCATTAGTGGTGGTATTTGTGGTAAATATAGATTATACATAATTAATCACTGTTATTATGCTTGAATATTTATTATTGTTAATAATATTAACAAATGGTTTATATTATTAAAAAATATTACTTTTTATTGTTTTCTATAATGAAAACAGAAACCTGATATTGCTTAAAAATTTTACATGGTCGTTATACACTATAATTATTGTTTAACAATTAATAGTAAAGATATAAATTATTAATTAAAATTAAATAATGATTTTTTTTATTAATTTTCATTGTTTCCATATATTTAAAAAAAATTCAAAAAAATATCATTTGTGATATCACAATGGATAAAAAATTAAAGTGGATAATGACATTGATCCTACTGAAAGGATTGTTTTGGAAAATTTAATTTCTAGTAAGTTTCAATTTATTTCACAAGCCAAAACATCATGAAGACCAATGTAGAAAATAAATGTTTGTGGGAATATACTTTTCATTTACTGGTCATAATGATGATCTTGAGTATGTTATAAAGAATATAGAAGATTCAAATTCCACAATATATCAATCTTATTTAAAAATGATCAAACATGAGATTTTAATGTGACTGTATCATGGGTAAACAATTTGTAGATTTAGTAATATTGGGTTTGACTATATCCTTACATTTTTTAAGGACTTAATACCTGATGATACATGTATTATAGAAAATAATTACATTATATCAAATTTAGTTGAAAAACTTGGATTTTTATCTATTAATATTCACATGTTCCCTAAATATTGTTGTCTATTTTTGATGGAAAATGCATAGTTAAATTTGTTAAAGTAATGTTTTATATAAATTTGGAAGGCCAATAATGATGGAACTCAATCCTATATACCATAAAAAGTGATGTGTCACTTTACTTTTATTTATAGACTTTAAAAACAATTATGTCCGAACAAATGGAAAGGGATATGAGATGGTATGAAAATAGAAGAAATAAGGATAATGATGAAATAGTGTATCCTATAGATGGGATAGCATTGAATAAATTTGATAAGTAACATCTTGATTTTTTATATGAATCATGAATTAGTAGATTGAGATTATCATGTGTTGGTTTTAATCTATTTCACCAGATGAATAGTTCATGTGGTAAAAAAAATATGTCCTTTGTTTCAATAAAAAAGAGGCTTCAACCCCAACTTTTAAAAAAATACTACATGCAGTCCTTGGAATGTTTTTATTACATGTATATCTTTTTGTCGTGGATGTGTATGAAGAATCCATTTACTATTATGATTATATTGATATCTGGACCTAGTGATCCTAGAAATTATTTCTACATATAGTTAAAACCAATTATATATGAGTTAAATGAGCTTTAGACCATCAATGTGTTGGCATATAATCAATTTTCAAAGGGGTGATTTATGTTTTCTATGATATTATTATGGATTTTAAATGATTCCCTACTTAAGGATTGATTCTTTATTGGAGTACAAAGTATAAATTATTCTTACATGTTTTTATAAAAAATATACATTCTAGGAGACTAAAATTTTATTGAACTTTCATATTCATAGGGAATTGATGATTTTTATGGATGGATTATCCCTACAAGAAAAATTTGAGACACTTTGATAATACCACAGAGATAGATGAAGCACATCAATGACTATCGAGGGATGATATCATCAAAGAACATTACATTTTGGATTATTTTATTATAAAGAGTAAATTAAATTTTAGAAAGTGAAGGAATGTTCCTTCAAATTTTGAAATCAATTAAAGCAAGAAAAATATATTCTTTGATTTGTTATATCAGTTGTGGAATTTTTCATTTCATTGTTTGGATATAATATATATCAAGAAAAATATATAAGAACTTTTATTATAAATTATTTTAAATATAAAGGGGAAAATAAAATATTATTTGTGATCATGACATGATTTAATCGATTGGGGTAAAAAACCAAGTCTTCATCTTGAGTTAATTGAAATGAATTATTAGAAATTCCCTTTTGCTTGTTTTTTCATGAAAAATTTAAAGAAAAAACAATTCCTTCATGTCTTGTAAAGTTTAAAGGTTCTGAATCATTTTTCAAGTAACATTTATAAATGGGTGAATAGACAATATGAGAAACTAAAATCTCTTAAAACCCAAGACTGCCATGTCCTGTTGGATGTGTCGATTCCCATTATCATTCAGAATTTACTATCACATAATGTGAGGGTCATTGTGATTATTTTATGTCACTTTTATTGAGACCTTTGTTCTAAACTGATAAATAAAATTATTATTCATAAACTATATAAATATTCATATGTCATTCATTGTGACTTATAAAAAACTTCCCTATATTATTTTTCACACATATATTATATATCACTATTCATCTCCCAAAATAAGTACTTTTTGGTGGTCATGTTTCAAGTTGTTGGATGTATCCAATAGAGATAATGATGTATAAATTGAAATATTATGTGAGCAATAAGAATAATCTTAAAGTATCTATTTTGAAAGGTTATTTATCATGGTAATGCGTCAATTTTGGTTCAATGTGCTTGGCCAATGTCACTACATGATCTAATCAGACAATGATAATAGAATATGGTTAAAATGATCTCATTGAGCATAAATTTCCATAACTATCCCAAATATAAGGGATATTTTAATCCTATTCATTATGTAATTTTGGTATGAAAGAGTAGGAAATTTATAATCATATACTAAACAAATAAATATGTTTTTTTGTATACTTTTTTCATAAATTCTGTCATCTTAAAATTTTCATATTTTTAGAGTACACATAGAAATTATAAAAATAACACATCATTATTTATCTATTAATAGGAAGGATAAATTTTACAAAAAATAATTTCAAGTTCAGTTAAATTAAAAGGTAATAGAATTTTTTTATGCATAGCTTAATCATAGGTATTTGTTTAGTATTTTATGTTGATATATTTTATGTTTGAGGTTTATCAATGGATAATGTATCTAATGAAATAAGGTTGTTGTTGTTTGGATAGAACAATGTGGATTTTATTATTATAATTACCCAACCCAAGTCGATCAAACGCATCACCGAATTTGGTCCACCGTGGAAGATGGGTATAAACAAACAATAAAAATTGTCTCACGCATAACTAAAGAATATTCCAACATACATAGAGGAAGAAAAGAATATAATAATGAGACATAAAAATAAAATCCAAATGGATAAAATTAAAATAGGATAACCCAAAGCTAAAACTCCATGTGACCATCTATCACCACCAAATTGTCCCTCCATGAAGACAAGGACACTCAAGAAAATATGGCTCACTACATGATGAATTTTACTTTACATATCTACTATAAAACACATCTATAAATTCCCAAAGTTAAAAGTAGGTTGTAAAAAAAATACCAGTAGGATTTTAGAAAATAATATATAAAAATTATAATATCAAGAAAACATTAGTTTTAGCATTAAAAACCCAGTTTATAAAAAAAATCATAAAATAAAACAATTTTTTGTAAAACATCCCTTGGTTTTCATAAAATAATTTCCATATTATCTTAATAAATAAATATAAAAATTATGTAATAAAACAGGTGATCATAATCAAAACCATCCATGGATACGCCTTATGATAAACATGTGAGAAACCAACTATGAAATATACCTTCATTCATCAATCCAAGCATAAATGAAAAAGAAATACATTTGAAATATAGTCTAAGGGAATTCATACAAGGCATAAAATAATCCTAAATTAGCATTATATTGGATCCAACCAATATCAATCCCTACCATAGTATTTCGATATCATAGAACCTCTAGTAGAGTTACACACAATAAAGTGGCATGACCATTTTTGAAGCACCCAAGATTCCAAATGTATTATGATTTTTAAAAACCATTTGAAAACCTTTATCAAAGTAAATACTTACTAATTCCATGCTTGAAAACCCATTTTAGATTCAATTTTTTAAAAAAATCCCTTTAAAAACATAGATCTCTTAAATAAAATCCATAATGATACCAAATACAACCCTTTCATAACAAAAACCAAGGAATTGAACAATAACATCAAATTATTCAAGAATTAAAACCTTTTTATAGAGAAACCTACATCATCAAAATAGAGGAAACACCATGAATCGATCTCCCAAATCATTGGGTTGAATCTAATCAAGAAAAAATTCAAAGGAATTCAAAATTCTCCTTCTGGCACCTAGGTTCCAAGAGAGAACATTGGAAGAAGTCTAAGATTCGAGGGGATATGAATATCTATAGGATTTCTATAAAAAATAAAACCATGTAACAGAATATCATACCACACAATAGCCTCCCCCCACCATAACATAGGATGGGTTGATATAGGAGGGACTACACTGTAGATCCCCATGTCCATACCACAACCACCCTCAGCCAACTGTCCTCTAGAATCCATGTCACGGATCTTGCCAGATACTATTCTCCTAGGAGAAAGGTTATGGAATAGCTGAAGACACCATACGATAATACCAAGACACCTGAGAAGTGTTCTATGGAAAAGTACATCTTCATGTTGTAGGGGTGCCAAATTTGGTAGAACTGAAAAAATATCTCCCCATGGAAACTATGAAATAGCCTTTGGCTTCATGTTGTTGGGATCACTAGGATAGAGGGGATATGACACAACCCCTGGTCCATGGCACTGTTATTCCTTAATTATAATTAATCTTGAAAATCCTCCTCCAGAACACTATACCATAGCCACCTCGTCCATGCCAGAGCTAGCATCACCATGCTGCATCATGTACCCTCCATAGTGAAGCCCCATATTGAAATCCACAAAAAAATAAAAAAACTAAAGATCACCTCCAAAAATTTTGGGACTCACACTAACAACTCTTAAACATAAAAATATAGCATACCCAAACTCATAGGGTGTTTCAATTTTCCCCTTAATAAACACTTATTGTCCCCATAAAGTTCTCATGATCCTAGACATGATAAAATAAAAGGCCATCACTACCTAACTAATGATTCCCACTCCCACATATCATGGTTATACCAAATACATTAATACAGTACCCAGACCAAAGTAATCATTTTATCATACAATACCTTATCTTGGTGACCCACAATATGAACTGGTCTCTCAACCACGATGGTTTCAATCTCAAGATCAACATCTTCCTATTCAATCACATGGAAAGGATATGGTTGATACCTCCTCAATAGGGAAACATGAAACACATCATTAATTGATGTTAAATAAGATTAAAAGTCCAATTAATACACCAAATTTCAAAATTATTCGATGATATCAAAGAGGCCAACAAACCTCGCTTCCAAATGTTGGTCTAGAGTTAAGATGGAAAAATCGCCAAGAGGCAGGTGAATTAGCATTAAAAATAAAATAATTTAAATTTAATGTTATATCAGAGTTATCAAATATATATGTAGTGTAAAATAAAAATAAAAAATATCATAGATGATTTTTATAGTGGTTTGGATCCAAATTATCCTAGTCTACTATTCACATCTATCACAAACTAAGAGTGATGGAACTCACTATAACCAATATAGTAGAATCTTACACTGAATTTTTCCCAAATGCAGTTACAATCCATTTAAAATGACTTTTTCCCCTTGGAGGCTTAAATATAGAAAGACCTTAATTTTTTTACCAATAGGAACAACTAGAATAGCTCGCCTTTATCCTCGGGTGGAACAATCCAATGCCTAACTTTTTTTTGGGAGTCACAACCCAAAATCCTAACTTTTAATGGGTAGTATAACCCTTTAAAAATATGAATATAGAAAGAAATATAAATAAGGAAATAAACATAACCAAATGAAGTATTCATGGTATGAGAGTTGACAAATCAAAGGTATATTAACTATCAAGGGATCAAACAATTATAGTTCAGCTAATAGTTATAGTAGATCACCAAAGTATGTTGCACTTGTACAACTAAAGAATAACCTCAACCACATGTCCTATCATTTGGATTTGTCAAACTCTATGTATATAGATTTCCCATTTTCATAATATCATTCAAATTTGAAATTTTTTTAGATTTTCATTCCTAATTATGAATGATATTTATTCATTAAATGTGTATGCAGAATATATCCACATGGGTTACTTTGATAATATGTAAAGTTAAAAACATGTTGTATAATGATAATATGTTAGAGTAATTAATACAATTCAAAAAAAATAATTATAATCAACATTAGTTTTCCTTGGAAAACTCTCACAATGTGTGTAAGATAAACTTTTCATATTAAAGAAAAATTTAATTTGGAATTCATGTTTTCCTAATAAATAGTATTAAACTTTAACCCACATAATGAGAATTTAATATTATATAAAATTTTCTATATAAAATTCCTTAGTATTAAAATAAATAATAATTATTTAAGGAATAATTAAATCAATATGATCATGTGAAACAAACATGATGTAATTCAAAATATAAAAATGTAAATAAAACATTGCATGTTTTGAGCTAAAATGTGACAAAAGAAATAAGTGAATGCAAATAGGTCATAAGGTATGTTTAACACTTTACCAAATTTTAAATGGTGTTCATTCATGTTTCTTCATGTGGTGGGTATTTTTTTCATATGGTATCTATATTTTTGTTCATGTTGTAGGTATATACTTAGACAAATCGTCACTCACGATCAGTTCTGGACTTTTATAAATTTTTACTAATGGTGAGTTCTAGATTTTGCAAAATGTTCACTCACATTCAGTTATCACAGTTAGTTCTAGAATTTTCCAAATTTTTTCTCATGGTCATTTCTCATAGTCAGTTCCAAAGTTTTCTAAATTTTCACTCATGGTTAGTTCTCACGGTCATTTCTAGACTTTTCTAAATTTTCACTCATGGTCAGTTCTCAGGGTTACTTCTAGATTTTTTAAAATTTTCACTCATGATCAGTTCCAGAAATTCCCAAATTCTAACTCACATTCAATACTGAGGGTCAATTCTAAACTTTTCCAAACTTTCACTCATGGTCAACTCTCATGGTCAGTTCTATACTTTTCCAAATTTTCACTTTCTATACTTTGCCAAATTTTTACCTTCTAGAATTTTCCAAATAATGTAAATTCTAAAAATGGAAAAAAACTTATGAGGAATTATAATTATTTACATTATCAAAAATAATAATAAATTAGATCAAGGATCCAATTCAACATTCTATGAGATTTTTATAATTGAAAAATAAATGTTAATTCCAGAAATCTCTCCATTTTTAAATTGATCAAAAATATTTGTGGTTTAAAAATGATACCTTAAGATATATAGTTATCACTGAAAATAAAATTAAAATTTTAACACATAAATATCCCCCTAAATTATTAATAAAAAGAAACTAACCCTTCTAAAGTTATACCAAACACATAACTAGGCTACCCTAACATTTTCAAATAGAATGTGTGGACATAAAAATATACTTGTATATAATATATGACTTGAGGATACATGAGAAAATCTCAATATTTTTACTTAATGAATAAATTATTTTCAATTAGTTAAATAGTAATCAAGTATTTAATTGCATTCTAATGATTTAACAAAATAAAACAGATTCAATATACACATTGTCCAATTCGAACAGATTTAAAGTTTTATCTCAAAATCTGAGTCAAACTCCCCCAAAAAATATACTATAAGATTAAATTTCTGTCATTCCATGCTCTAATTTTATTTTATTAAAAATAGATAAATTCAAGGGTTTAGTAAATATATCATCTAACTATTTTTCTAAAGAAATAAATTCTAAACTTATATTTCCTTTTTGAATATGATCCCAAAGAAAACAATATTTAACATCAATGTGCTTAGTCCTAGAACGTTGTAAAGGATTTTTAGAAATAGAAAGAGTAGAATTATTATCACATAAAATAGGAATCTTAGAAAAACCATAACCAAAATCAAAAATAGTTTGATTAATCCATAAATATTGAGCACAACAAGATGTAGTGACTATATATTTAGATTAAACAATTGAAAGTAAAATAGAATTTTAGTACTTTTAATCCCATGAAACTTGATATTTACCAAGTAAATCGCACATACCTAAAGTGATCTTCTGATCCATATTTCATCCTCTAAAATTAGACTTATAATAGATTATCAAATCAAAATTAGCTATAGAGGGATAAAATGGACCAAGATTAAGATCACATTTAACAAATATAAAAATTATTTAATATATATAATCTAAATTTCCTTAGGTTCACTTTGATATCGAGAACACATGAAAACTAAAAACATAAAAACTACCCTAGAAGTAGTTCAATATAATATAATTACTATCATGCCTCTATAATTTTTAAAATCAATATATTTTCTATATTTATCTAAATCTAACTTGAAACTAGTACTCATTAGAGTATTTTCACTTTTAAAAGAGTCTAAACTGAATATCTTAACTAAATATTTAGTATACTTGGATTTATTTAGAAAAATACTACCACTTATTTAAAATATTTTCAAACCAAGGAGGAATTTTAATCACCCCATCATACTCATATCAAACTCATATTTCATTAATTCTGAAAATTTATTACAAATATTTTCACAAGAATATCCAAAAACAATACCATCAACATAAATTTGTACAATCAAGATATCATCACAACTTTTCTTAATAAATAGAGTACGATTAACATTTCATTTCTCAAAATTTTACTTTAAAATAACATTAGTTAACCTTTCATACTAAGCTATAGGATCTTATTTCAAACCATATAATACTTTAGAAAAGTTAAAAAATAATCAGGATGTTTTTTATTATCAAACCCAGAGTGTTTTCTAACATACACTTATTCATAAATATAACCATTAAAAAGAACTTTTAAAATCCATTTGAAATAATTTAAAACCATTAAAAGTATCATAATATAATAATATATTAATTTATTCTAACCTAAAAACATGTGAAGAGGATTCCTAAAAATCAATACCATGTTCCTAATAATAACCTTGAGTAACTAATCTATCTTTATTCTTAACAATATTTCTAGAATCGCCAAGTTTATTTCTAAAGATCCATTTTTTTCAAATAATATGAGAATAATTTGGTGTAGCTAAAGTCCACACACAATTCCAAGTAAACTCATTTAATTAATCATTCATATCCAAGATCCTATAGGCATCATCTACATCCTCATTAATATTATTAGGAAAAAAATCAAGAATAAAAGCATGATGAGCAAAAAAATTATAATATATTTTTTAGTTTGAAACATGGATTCAATATTACCAATTACATTATCTATAGGACGTTTTCTAAGAGTCTTACAAGATTTTTCATGAATACTTTTATATTGGGAAGAAATATTATCCCCCTCATATGTGAATTTTTATCTTGAGGTACTTCTTCTTCATAATTAAAATCTCTAAATCCATCCTCAAGTTTTTCAATATCGTTATCTCTTCTATTCAAATATTTTTCATCAAACTAAACATGAATTTATTATTTAACTACCATGGTTCTCTTATTGTATAATCTATAAGACTTACTATTATTTGAATATCCTGTAAAAATATTCAATGGATTTTTCATCAATTTTATCTAAAGAATCCCTTGTGTTAAGAAATAAACATTATATCCAGAGACTCAAAAAGATCCAATCTTAGGTTTTCTTCATTTCCAAATATCATAAGGTGTATTTTTCAACATGGGTCATAAAATAATTATATTTATAACATAACAAGATGTGTTCGCAAATTCTTCCCAAAAATATTTTGAAAAATTAAACTCATTTATCATAGTCCTAAGCAGTTCTTGAAGTGTTCTATTTTGCCTTTCGATTACACCATTTTGTTGTGGTGTTCTAGGGGCTGAGAAAGTATGAAAATATCTCTTTTTATTTACAAAATTGGATAAATTACAGATTCTATAATTCACCACCATAGTCACTTATAAAAAAAAGTTGTGAAATGATTATAAAATTATGTTTCAAACCTTCAATATATAATTCTTTATAAATAATTGTAATGTCCCAGATTCGGAAGCCACACAAAGATTGCCCTGAACCCAGTTGGTCACATGACCTCAAGCGCATTTCCCCAAATTCCAGAGGCTGCTGACTAGCAGCGAGGGCCCAGGTCTGATAGTGGGGAAACTATGCCCTCATTTTTCAAAGTGTAGCGCAGTGGAAAAGATATACAACAAGCAACAGCGGAAGCAGTAAACAATAGGAACTAGAAATGAACAACTGTAGTAAAAGATAACCAACGGTTATATATAATGATGCAGCATGTCACTATTTATATGAAAGAATCAAAAACAGAATACACTGCAATAAAATACAATACAAATCAAAGTACGAGGTACAACCAAACAAAACAAAGTAGAGTAAACGAAATACAGCAGCATCGCAAGCCTAAGCTCAGTCTCTGGCTCTCCTACTCCTCTGCTAAAATCATGTACCTATAAAGGGACCCTTTCTCCTGTCAACACCTGCAGCAATATAGTCTGTTTGGACCGAAAACATGACCCAAACAGGGTGTGAGAAATAAATCCCAGTAGGCACCCACCAAAGTCCCATGCCCAACTGTCAATGAAAATATGCAACAGTAGTGTGAAAAAGTAAATGCAGTAAACTAGTAAGTACTCAAAAGTAACTATCACTACCAGTTTCATTATCAATTTAATTATTACTTATCACCTCCAAGCTTGTTCTTTAACTTGGCAGGTACAACATAGAAAATCACCACAGTGAATATTCTAAATAGTCATGTCCTCGGATATACTATCCTTACCCTCGTGTAACAGAATCAAATACCTGCAGGTGCTTTCCCTCAGGAATAATGATCATTGCCCTAAGGCACACGTGATATTGCCCTCAGGCACAGAGAACAATGCCCACGGGCATAAACAAAGCTTACCCTCAGGCTAACCAAACACTACCCACAGGCTAATAGAACACTGCCCTCAGGCTACTAGAACATTTCCCTCAGGAAAAAGGAACCAGGATGAGCCCAAAGCATAACAGAAATTATATAAATTTTCTCTCAATAAAATTCAATGCATAATATAATCATGGTATACCCTAGGGTATCCTTTCCAAATGGCTAAACAGAGGAACACACCCCCAGGGTGGTCATAGATCCAAGCAGTGATCCCAAACAACAATTTTAATTTATCAATAGATTATCTATGCAATTATAGATATCTTTAATCAAAGGCCACAACCATACGACACCCCAACCATGGGTTCATAGCACAACATAACACAAATTCAACACAACAGTTGGAAATAAGCACCAGACCACCTACCTCGATCGTCTCTGATCAGTATACGTGAACGAAGCCTCCCTAATAGTCCAAGAACGACATAGATCTGGGATAAAACAATTCCCCTTAAAATGTAAATAACTTTCCTTAGAGGAAGAATTTGTAAGAATAGTGCAAGGATAGGGGAGGGTTTACCCGTACGGTCCCAACATGATCGATGGAGGTGGAATCAGATTCCTGGTGCGCGATCGGGTGATCCTCCAAGGTTTGGTCGTCCTCCCGAGCTCCAAAACAAACTCAAAGCCTCCTCTGCTAAATGGGGAGGCTACTGTCCATTTTCAACAGGGAAAAACTACAAGGTGTGTACTCTCAAGTAAACGGCGTGTACTTTTCAGTTTTTTAAATTGTTCCTCTCATTGATTCTTTCCACCGTGGCACTGTTCATCCGTTGACATGAGTACGGGGCGTATATTTCTGATTACACGGCGTGTACGGTTGCTTCGCTGGCGGCTGCATCCACCGCCTTACTGTTCACCAGACGACTGATTACACAATGTGTAAGTACCTAGTATATAGAGTGTAGTTGGTTTTTACACCTTTCATCGCCGACAGGCCTACACGCCCTGTGTACTCATCCCACACGGCCAAAGTACATGGCGTGTGGAAAAGTACACGGCATGTACCCACAAAATTTGGGATTTTTCCCCATTTCCCTTATTTTCTCAAAAACACTTAAGAAAAAAGAAAAAGAAGAAACTCGTACCTCAAGAATAAGAATCGGGTTCTTACAAACTTCCCCCCTTAAAGTAATTCGTCCCCGATTTTTACTTCCAAGGGTGGTGAAGATAAAGCTGTGAACAACTCCGGACACTGAGCACGTACGTCGGTCTCCTGCTCCCAGGTTTTGTCCTGCACTCAGCCATGCTGCCATAGCACCCGTAAAAGAGGAACTGACCAGCCTCAGAGAACCTTCGTGCTGCTATCAACAATACGAATCGGAAGCTCCTCAAAGGATGCATTATCCTGAAGCTCAACCTCCTCGGGCTGAAAGGCATGAGACGGGTCTGAGTGATAACGGCGTAGCTGAGATGTATGGAAGACGTCATGCATGTCCCGGTACCTCTGTGGTAACTGAAACCGATAGACAACTCAACCGAATCTCTATATAATCTCAAATGGCCCCACATACCTCATTGAAAGTTTACCCTATCTCATGATCCACCTGTGTCCCAACTTCGGTGAAACACGCAAGAAAACCTGATCCCCAACCACGAACTCCAAGGGTCGTCTGGGGGGGATCAGCATTAGATTTATGACGAGACTGTATAGTAGCCATCTGCTTATGAATCAACTAGACCTACTCAGAAGTCTCCTGCACGAGACGTGGTCCCAGTAAAGTTGCCTCACCTGACTCCAACCGGCACAAAGGTGATCCGAATGGCCTACCATATAAAACCTCGTAAGGTGCCATATCAATATTTTCCTGTAAACTATTATTATAGGAAAACTCGACCAGGGGTATATGCTTCTCCCAAGATCCCCCAAAGTTTAATATGCATGCATGTAGTATATCCTCAAGCACCTGTATCGTACGCTCTGACTGGCCATCGGTCTGAGGGTGGTAAGATGTGCTCAAAAGCACTTGTGTACCCAGTTCCCTCTAAAAATATTTCCAGAAACGAGACGTAAAGCAGGTGTCCCTATCTGAAATGATAGAACGACAGACCCCATGATGACGTACAACCTCACGGATATACAGCTTCCTGATCTTGTCAACACCGAAGGTCTCCTTGATCAAAAAAAAGTGATCTACCTTTGTAAGTATGTCTACAACAACCCACACGGCATCACTGGCTCGAGGTGACCTCGGAAACCTGGTCACGAAGTCCATCACGACATCATCCCATTTCCACTCTAGAATGGGTAATTGTTGTAACAGTCCATCTGGCCTCTGATGCTCCGCCTTCACCTGCTGACAGGTGGAACATCTTGTAACAAAACCAGCTACCTCTCGTTTCATACACGGCCACCAATACTGACGTCTCAAGTCACGGTACATTTTGGTAACCCCGGGATGAACTGCCCAAGAAGAAGCATGAAACTCCTGCATCAATTACTCATGTATATCCCCTAGAACCCACACTCATCTATGGATACACAGTACCTCATCATCTCCTATCGTCCAACCAGGAGGAGGGTCCTCACTTTCCACCGACTCCGGTAGAATTATGCCTTCTAAATCTGATAGCTGTCTCATTCTCACTCTATCCAGGAGGGTAGAAGTCACAGCTCAGGATGAAAGATATGTTTTCCCCTGACTATCATGAACCTCCAAATGCTTCTCAAAGAACAAATCCATAAGCTTCCACTCACCACTGGCCTCTTTCACTTCCCGTATATGATTCTCCCTACTCAGTTCATCAACAACTACATTACCCTTACCAGGTGTATAAGAAAGCTCAAATTCGAAGGACTGAATGTCTTCAACCCAGCTTTGCTATCTCAAATTCAAGTCATGCTGAGTAAAGATGTACTTGAGAATTTTGTGTTCTGTGAACACCACAAAATGTTCTCCTAAGAGATAATGTCTCCAACGGCGTAACGCATGAACAACTGCAGCAAACTCGAGATCATGTATCGCGTAATTCATCTCTGGTAGCCTCAACTGCCGAGACCCGTACGCAACTATTAGATCGCCCTACATTAGCACTGCACCCATCCCAATACCTGATACATCACAGTAAACCATAGAGCCCTTCTCTTGCTCTGGAAGTATCGGGACTGGTGTTGATGTCAACCTACCCTTCATCTCTTGAAAGGCTGTCTCACAAGCTCCTGACCAAATGAACTTCACACCCTTCTTAGTCAAACCCGTTAACGGCGCTACTAAGCGGGAGAATTCCTGTATAAAACGCATGTAGTAACCAGCTAGCCCCAATAAACTTTGTATCTCAAACACGTTCTTAGGATGCTACGAGGATACTACTGCTCTCAATTTCTATGGGTCTACCGCAACTCCTGCCTCTGAGATAATATAACCCAGGAAGTGAATCTGGTCCATCCAAAAGTGTCACTTTGAGAGCTTAGAATATAGATGTTTCTCTCTTAGTGTACTCAGTACGATCTCAAGATGGTTGGAATGGTCATTTCAAGTGTGATATTACACAAAGATATCATCCACAAAGACTACCACAAAAGAATCCAGATAAGGATAGAACACACAATTCATCAGAGCCCATGGAACCTTCCAGCGGAGCATGATGGGAGTATTCTCATACATGGTAGAGGACTTTCTTGAGGTATTCATGGATGACTTCTCTATGTTTGGGTATACATTTGTGGGATGTTTGAGGAATGTGGAGATATTCTTGTCAAGATGTGAAGAAAAGAATCTGGTCCTAAACTAGGAAAAATGCCATTTCATGGTTAAAGAGGGACTAGTTCTTGGCCATCTAGTCTCAGGTAGGGGGATTGAGGTTGATAAAGCCAAGGTTGACATCATTTTTCACCTTCCATCACCCAAAACTATCAAGTAAGTGAGTTATTTCTTAGGACATGCTGGTTTCTATAGAAGATTCATCAAGGACTTTAGTTCAATCCCTTGTCCCCTTTGTGCTCTCTTAATAAAGGATGCTCCATTTGTTTGGACAGAAATCTGTGAGGGTTCATTCTCAACCCACAAATCCTCTCTAAACTCTCCTCCCATTATGAAATCTACAAATTGTAACCTTCCTTTAGAACTTATGTGTGATTCCAGTGACTTTGTTGTAGGATCTTTGTTAGGAAAACGTTGTGATAAAACTCTTTATGTCATTGCTTATGCAAACAGATACTTAAATGATGCCCAAATCAAATACACCACCACTGAAAAAGAGTTACTTGCTATTGTGTTTTCCTTAGATAATTTTAGGTCCTACCTCTTAGGATCCCCCAGCACTGTGTTCACTAACCATTATGAACTAAAATACTTCTTCCAAAAACAAGATGCTAAGGCTAGACTGATTAGGTAGGTCCTTCTCTTGAAAGAATTTGACCTCACAATCAAGGATAAAAATGGGGTTGGAAATTTTTTAGCTGATCACCTCTCTAGGATGGAATTCAAAGACAACTCAAATCAACTTTCTGTGTCTGATTCATTTCTTGATGAACATCGATACTCAATGAGTGACTTCCCTTGGTATGCCAACATAGATAATTTCTTAGTTACAGGAGTCATTACAAAATTCTTAGGGACTCAAGATCGAAGGAAATTCATTTCTGAGGTTAGGCACTATGTTTTTGATGATCCATACCTCTATAAGTTCTGACCTGACCAAGTCATTAGGAGGTGTGTCCCAAAAACTGAACATGAGTCCATCCTTAAATTCTGTCGTAGTGAGGCATGTGGAGGTCACTTTTCCTCTAAGAAAACAACTTCTAAGATTCTTCAGTGTGGTCTCTTCTGGCCCACCCTCTCAAGGGACTCCTACACATTTTTTCAAAGATATCCTAAGTGTCAACAAGTAGTGTTAATCACAAAAGGGAATCAAATTCAACTCACTCCCATCTTAGGGATTGAAATCATTGACTGCTGGGGAATCGATTTCATGGGTCCCTTCCCAAACTCTAGGGGATACCTCTACATCCTCTTAGCTATTGATTATGTCTCACAATGGGTTGAATCCATTCCCATCAAGTCTAATTCCCATCATGTTGTGATCCGATTTCTGAAAGAGCACATATTTTCTCAATTTGGAATTCCTAGGGCTATAATCAGTGATCGAGGAACCCATTTCTGCAACCGTCCATTTTCTTCACTAATGTCTAAGTATGGGATTTCCCTTAAAGTTTCCACTGCATACCATCCTCAAACCAATGGTTAATCTGAGTTAGAAAATAGGGAGATTAAGAATATTATTGAAAAAATTGTCAATCCTTCTAGGAAATATTATTCTGAGAAACTCTTGGATACTCTTTGGGCCTATAGAACTGCATATAAAACCATTTTAGGAATGTACCCATATAGGTTGGTTTCTGGTAAAGCATGCCATTTTCTAGTGGAGATTGAACATAAGGCCTTTTGGGAAATTAAGAAAATGAATTATGACCTCTCATTGGCCAAAACAAAAAGGAATTTAGATCTCAATGAACTTGAGGAACTTAGGATGGAGGCCTATGAAAATTCAAGGATCAATAAAGCTAAAGTAGAAGCCTACCAATATTGAAATATTAAAACCAAACACCTTAAACCGCGTAAACATATTCTTTTGTATAGTTCTAAACTTCATTTACACCCAGGAAAGTTGAGGTCTAGATGGTCAGGTCCATACATAGTGCATAAGGTGTACCCCTATGGGGCTGTAGAAATTCAAGATCCCACCAATGGTCAAACCTTTAAAGTTAATGGTCATAGAGTCAAACCATTCATAGAACCATTCCAAAAACATGAAGTTGATGAATAATTGTGTGAAACTACCTTAGATGATGAAAATAATTAATCAATTAGGGGTCCAAGTTGAGCTAATATCATTAAACAAAGTGATGCATAGGAGGCAACCCATGGTTTTCAAGTTTCCAATCATTTTGTTGTTTTAATCAATTTTATATTTAAAATAGTATTAATGAATAATTTTGATATTTAAAATATATATATATTACTGACCTATTATTCTATTATAAGTATGGATGGGTACGAAATGGGAGATCCATATTCATTTGTGTCACATGGTGTGATCTTTGAGTAATACCTTACCCAGAAATTTAAAAAGGAGACAATGTATCATCAGTTCGTTTTATTTTTATGTGTTTGTAGGTTAAAATAAATATACAAAAAAAATAAAAATATATTAATAAATAAAAAAAAGGGCTACATCGTAGGTCGTGAGGCAAACCCCGTCATAACCGGCGAAGCCGTGGGGAATCTAACCCGGGACCGAAGGGAGACAGGGGAATGTGCTTACCACTGACCTACAGCTTTTTGTGCTTCCTTATTCTATAATTTATATATATATATACTTATATTTCACTTTCTTTATAATATAAATATATAGAGAGAGAGAGTTTTTTTTTTGTTTTGTTTGTTTGTTTTTTTCCTCCACTAGGGAATTCTCAAAGTGACATCGAGATCAAGGGATTAAAATGGAGCAGCAAGAATTTCAACTTCAAACACCAGGTGACTTCATTCCATGATCCTCATTTTCAATTTCCTTTTCTAACTTTCATTCTCTACCTCTTCCCCCTTATAAATTTTCTTTTCTTTAAACATTGGGGACAATGTTATTTTAAGTTGGGGGGAGATAAAATAAAAAATGCTTTTGTATTAAAAAAATGAATGATTTGAAAAAAAAATGTGTGTAAATGGAAGGTAAAATTCCTTTAACATTGAACATGTTAATACACATTTCTAACATTGAAACTAAATATCAAATAATTTAGCATACCCTGATTTTGATTTTAATCCTTGTATAATTTCATGATCATAGATTCTGGAAAGTGTGGCTTTCCAAGGTGATATTTCATCATTTATATTTCCATCCAAAAAAAGATCACAATTCATGTCCTTTGGATAGTGGAGTATTAGTTTGAGTTCATGGGGTCCCCAAATAAATAGCATAGGGTTTGTGATCATTTTAGTTTTAATATGATTATTCAAAAAAAATAAAAAAAACAATAAATTTTCACGTAGAGCAATTAAATGACCTAATGTGTGGCTTTCGGCACTTGGGGATCGTGACTCCATAGTTGTCTGGCCCAGAGTTACAAATTTTGTCTCTATTTTTGGTAATTTGAATTTTTTTGACTAAGTTAACTTGAGATGATGCCCGATTATGTGGGCTTTACTTGGTACCCTAAGCTCTTTGAGCCTGGGAGTCATCAGCAAAGTCTCACTATAGGGGATTGACTCTTTCGAGTGCAATTTAAATTACCATAGAAAAATTGCAAAAAAAAAGAAAACAAAAAAAAATATAATACAATAAAAAAAATTGAATACACATCTTAATATTGAAATGTGATTCCACCTAGATCTTCCGTCATTTCCCCCTTGAATAAAGAAGAACCCACATGTCTATTGTGATACACAACACATCCTCATACTTAATTGATATTGGATGAAATATGGCAATGAATTTGAACAAAGGAATGGGCTTGGGATTGGGATCTGCTTATGAAACTATCATGTATTAAAATATTTTTATGGGTTTCATTATTGTTTGGTATAAGTTTTTTTTGTGATCATTAGGTATTAAAATGTTTTTGGAAAAGGGAATTCGAATTTCATATTGTTGAGATATATTTTACTCGGGACTAGAAAAACTCAAGTTGGGGGTGTGATTAGCCACTAAATGAGGCTAATATTCATTGTTAATATATATAATATTCATGTACTTTATTATTCATAAACACCATTTTTAGTTCATTTTACACTTTGAACATCATTTCACATTATGATTGTAATTCCTTATTAAAATGTACTATTATGTGGTACATTTTTTAACATCATTTAAAGTACCCAATGATTCATCTGATTTTAAGGAATGTAATTATCCATATTTTAATTTGATATTTTGGGAAATTGATCTATACTTCAATATTAACATGTTTAATTCAGGGATCAATGGATAATTCATGGAAGAAGATGGCGATATTTTGTGATGAAAGGAAACAATTATGGAGAAGTCAGATTGGACACCAGCCCACTGATGAGAATGTGGGGCCCAACTTACAGGCCCAATGAAGCCCAAATATTTTGGGATGCTAGAATAAATGTATAGGAACAAATCCTTCTTTATGAGATAGTGCTAATATAGCCTCCATGGTGGTCATTAAGGTGTACCAATTTGGAGATAAAATTCTAGGTCTGGTTCTACGGCCCAGTAAAAATCCTACCAATATAATCATATCTCAGAATCCACAACTCCAAATGGGCCCAAATTTTACAGTAGGTTATGAGACATCCGGGGATCAATTTTCTTCTTCTATATCCCACTCTAATGTGTCCATATATAATTTATTTCATGTGCGTCTGTTCAGTGGTTACAAGATGGATGCCACCTTGGGTCAAGAGTGGAAAAGTCCAAGTTCCACAAGCTTTCCACCACCCTAGACCTACCATAATCAAGTGGAATGCTTTTTACTATTGGAGGACAGACCCAAGGCTCCAAAAATATCTATTTAATGTGGTGGTGGTGGAGTATTTTTTCATCTTTTAGCTTTTTTTTCATCTTAATGTTATGCTTCCAATTGGTCTTTGTAATGTTCTTCCTTCACATGTAAGTTGTTTTAATTCATTCTAGTTTCTTAATAAAAGTTATTCTTCTCCTATTATTCTGTTTTTTTCCATATAACTTTGATACTATCACTTAAAGGTGTGAATTTATTCACACCAAAACTTGTGAAATTATTCACACAACGGTAGAGTGATCATTTTCTTTTTATTGTTTTCTTTACTTCTTCAATTCCTCCCTCATGAGTCTACTTCCCGCTTCCATTGAAACCATAACATCAATGGAGTGATAATATACTTATGGGTTGATCCAAGGGAGTATAAAGTGGTAGTATTGGATGTTATTTATCAATATATTAATTTCTAATCACTTACTTTAATTGAGATTTTTATTTGATGATTTTTAAACTCCATCATCCTTGTGTAATTTAAGGCCACACACTTCAAGTGCTAATACGAACCTTTACCTTGAAGTGCTCAAAAATTTGATCCTTCAAGTGTATAGGTGATTAGTATTAAAGTGTTTAGGTATTAAAACAAAAAGTGAGGATTTTGTTTTAACTTCTTAAATTAACTCATCTCAAATATTTGAAATTGAAATAGTTGAAGAAAGAATTTCATCCAATCCACCTCGAGTGATAACCTAGGATCAACTCATTATTTTAAATTGAATTCACCAAAATCTGTTTAATATCCTTTAAAACCATCTAAAATCAATCCAATTTGGCCACTTTATAGCCAAAAACAGTCCATAGAATGTACGTGTCTGTAGGTTACTTCTTAGGTCTCTGAGGATTTGACAACCCAAGCTACACTACAAGGACCGTTCTACCTTCTTCTCTTGGGTAAATTTGAGCGTGAATCAAATTTTGGCACTGTTTCTAAGGACCCAAGTAATTCATCTAAAACCCCATTTTATTCTCCCACGTTTCTTCTTTTCTCATCCAAATTCTCTTATCTTGTCCCTTTCTTGTGTTTTTTTTGGCGCATGTCTGCCTACACCCGCGATCAATCAAACCGTCTAGTTAGGGTGGATAGTCCTGGGGTTGTGGAGTCAAGTACACCAAGGGAACTCTTTCTATTAGATCCAAATCTTTCTAATACTCCAGAGTCAAAAATTGAGCCTATTTCAATGGAAGGTATTCAAAGAAACCAACTCATAAACCCGAGTGAGAACCAAAATTGAAACCCAAATGAGGCAGCCCCAAACTTGGGGAATGAAATTTATCAAACCATGAATGACTACCTCACACCGTCCTGGACCAATGCCCCCTCATTCATTAGACACAATTCCCTAGGAGATTCCAACTACATCTTTAAACCCCATGTCCTAAACCACCTTCCAACATTCCATGGAATGGAGTCTGAGATGCCCTACCTTCACATTAAGGAGTTCAATGATATTGTAGAAACCATGTGTCCCCCACATCAACTAGAATCAGCTAATATGAGGATATTTCCTTTTTCTTTAAAGGATCGTGCTAAAAATTGGATAAAAAATTTGATACCATCATCCATCAACTCTTGGGACCAACTACAAAGAGAATTCTACAAAAAATACTTTCCCCAACACAAAACAATTGCATTTAAAAAGAGCTTCCAAAACTTTTTTGAAAAAGAGGGAGAGTCATTTTATAAAACATAAGAGAGGTTCAAGGACACTCTAAACATGGTTCCATACCATAGTTTTTCTATTTCATAACAAGTGAGAATTTTCTATGAAGGGTTGGTTCCGGGGAACAAACAATTCATTGACATGATGTGTAATTGTACCTTTAAAAACAAAGCCCCAAATGATGCTTACGAGTATCTAGAAAGCATTTATGAACAAAACCAAACATGGGGAACTTAACCTTATTCTAAAAAGCCACAAAGAACTACTGGAATTAATAAACTTAGAGAAGAGGAAAGCCTTAGGGCTAAACTCGTAGCACTCTCTAGGAAGGTTGAAGAGATAGACCTTAGAAATGTCCATGAAATCCAAACTGTAGACCTTGTTTGCACAATTTGTGAGAAACATGACCATAATACAGACAACTTCCCAACCATTCCATCCAACAAGGATGTTATTTTAGGAGGACCCCAATGGAAGTAAATGCTTTGAACTTTCAAAAGCCTCAATACAAAAACACCTTCAACTCAAGGTATAATGACCACCCAGGCATCCGCGGGAAAGATAACCAATAACCTAGCCAACCACAGGGACAAAATCCTTACCCCCATCAGAACTACCAAACCCATAACCAGTTCCAAACCCAACCTATCCAATACCAACATCCATCAGTCCATTTTCAACAAACCATCCCTCCTCCAAAATATCCCCCTGAGATAAACCAATCTTTTCAATCACCAACCCAAACTGTTCCACAAAGCCTACTAGAACAACTCTGCAAACAAATGGAAAAAATGAACTCGGAAGTCTCTTCCCTTAAACAAGAACTTCAAACCATAAAAACTGGAAAGGCACCCATGCCTACTCAGGTGGTACCATCCTAAACTTTAAGGGGAGAGTCAAGTTTCAATCAAACAACTCATGAACAACTAAAGGTTGTGACTGTTTTAAGAAGTGGGAAATAAATTGAGAAACCTGAACAATTACTTTAGAACCCACATAAAGATTCAAACTTGGATTAAAATTCAAATGAACCAAATAATCAAACTGAAAAAATATGATAAAATTGTCAAAGAAACAACTCTTCAACAAACTACCCAACAACCTCCACCATTTCCTCAATGCATGAGGGGGAAAACCAAGATTAAATTGAGTGAAACATTGAGGTAAATATTCTCACAAGTCAAGTTGAACATTACCATTATCTATGAAATCCAAACCATACCTGCCTACTCAAAGTACCTTAAGGACTTGTGCACTTTTAAAAGAAAATTTTCACATAAAAACCAAGTACTTTTGGCTGATAATGTGAGTAACACCATTCAAGGGAGCATTCCTCCTAATTTGAAAGACCTGGGTTGCCCTTACATCAATGTTAAACTAGGAGAGAGAAAATTTGTCAAGGCCTTGTGTGACCTAGGTGCTAGTGTCAATCTCATTATCAATACTGTGTACTACCAGTTAGGCCTAGGAGAACTCCAACCCACATCTGTCACACATAAAATTGCTGATCATAGCATTAGGGTTCCAAAGGGTATTTTAAAGGACGTTCTGGTAAAGTTTGAAAACTTCATCTACCCTACTAACTTCATTGTCCTTGACAACCATCCAAACTTAGGAAATAAGAAACAAACACCAATCCTCCTTGTTCATCCCTTCCTTGAAACCATCAACTCTGTTATCCGAGTCCGAAATGGGAACATGACCATCACCTTTGGAAACATGAGTCTAGACTTGAACATCTATAATGAAACCTCACAAATAGGGTATGATGTAGACATTCATAAAGTAAACATGATAGGAATCACTGATAATGAATCCATAGAACATCAAGGAATATTTGATGGATGTTTAAGTCAGGATGAGATTGATTTCCTTTGTTCACATGAAGTAATTTTATCTCCTTGGCTTGAATCATATTCAAATTTCTCTTATGTTGAAGTCATAGGTCCAAAAATTAGTGAAACCTTTTAGGAAACCACTTTTATGGAGACCACTCCAACTTCCTTCCCTAAATCTGATCAATCCAATCTAGTAGCTGAAACTTCTACATGTGGGGAATCAATCCTATATAAAACTTTAGGAAATAAAATTGATCTTGATACAATGTCCCAATATTCTGCTGAAATTCTGAACCAACCTGATCTTGAATTGAAGGAACTTCTTGCTGCACTCAAGTATGCCTTCCTAGGGGAAAATCAAACACATCATATTGTCATCTCTTCTTATCTTGATGCCAATCATGAGAGGATGCTTCTATATGTCCTTAAAAATATAAGAAAGCCATTGTTTGGACCCTGACTGATATTCCTGGGATTATCCCACTTATCGGGACTCATAGGATTTTTTTGTAATTTGATTCAAAGCCATGTCGTCAACCTCAATGATGACTCAATCCTAATATCATGAAGGTAGTAATAAAAGAACTTCTGAAATTGTTAAAAGATGGTATCATATATCCCATAGCTGAGAGTGAGTGGGTTAGCCCAATCCAAGTGGTTCCAAAAAAGGCTAGAATCACATTGATAACCAATAATGATGGAGAGATTCTTTCAACAAGGGTGAGTAGTGTCTGGAGATTCTGCATCGACTATAGGAAGCTAAACTCGTTTACCAAGAAGGACCATTTCCCCTTACCATTTATTGACCAAGTCCTTGAGATAGTGGTAGATCATGCATTCTACTATTTTTTAGATGGGTACTCGGGGTATAATCAAATTGAGGTCTCCCTAGAGGATAAAGGGAAGACTACATTCACATGTCCATTCAAAACCTTTGCTTTCAAATGCATGCCTTTCAGGTTACGCAATGCCCCAGGAACCTTCCAGCGGTGCATGATGGGAATATTCTCAGACATGGTATGGGATTTTCTTGAGGTCTTCATGGATGACTTATTTGTGTTTGGGGATACATTTGAGGGATGTCTGAGGAATGTGGAGAGAGTCTTGTCAAGATGTGAAGAAAAGAATCTGGTCCTAAACTGAGAAAAATGACATTTCATGGTTAAAGAGTGATAGTTATAGGCCATCTGGTCTCAGGTAAGGGTATTGAAGTTGATAAAGCCAAGGTTGACATCATTTTTCACCTTCCATCACCCAAAACTGTCAAGGAAGTGAGGTATTTATTAGGACATGCTGGTTTATTTAGAAGATTCATCAAGTACTTTAGTTCAATCTCTTGTCCCCTTTGTTCTCTCTTAATAAAGGATACTCCATTTTTTTGGACAGAAAGCTATGAGGGTTCATTATCAACCCTCAAATCCTCTCTCACCTCTCCTCCCATTATGAAATCTCCAAACTGGAACCTTCCTTTAGAACTTATGTGTGATGCCCGTGACTTTTCTGTAGGAGCTGTGTTAGGAAAACGTTGTGATAAAACTCCTTATGTCATTTCTTACGCAAGAAAATCCTTAAATGATACCCAAATAAAATACACCACCACTGAAAATGAGTTACTTGATATTGTGTTTGCCTTAGAGAATTTTAAGACCTACCTCTTAGGATCCCCCATCACTGTGTTCACTGAACATTCTACACTAAAATACATCTTCCAAAAACAAGATGCTAAGGCTAGACTGATTAGGTTGGTCCTTCTCTTTCAATAATTTGACCTCACAATCAAGGATAAAAAGGGCGTTGAAAATTTTGTAGCTGATCACCTCTCTAGGATGGAATTCAAAGACAACTCAAATCACATTTCTGTGTCTGATTCATTTTCTGATGAACACCTATACTCTATGAGTGACTGCCCTTGGTATGCCGACATAGCTAATTTCTTAGTTACAGGAGTCATTCCAAAATTCGTAGGGACTCAATATCGAAGGAAATTCCTTTCTGATGTAAGGCACTATGTGTTTGATGATCCATACCTCTATAAGTTCTGACCTGACCAAGTCATTAAGAGGTTTGTCCCAGAATCTGAACAAGAGTCCATCCTTAAATCCTGTCATAGTGAGGAATGTGGAGGTCACTTTTCCTCTAAGAAAACAGATTCTATGATTCTTCAGTGTGGTCTCTTATAGCCCACCCTTTCAAGGGACTCCTACACATTTTTTCAAATATGTCCTAAGTGTCAACAGTTAGGGTCAATCACAAAAAGGAATTAAATTCCACTCACTCCCATCTTAGTGATCGAAATCTGTGACTACTGGGGAATTGATTTCATGGGTCCCTTCCCAAACTATAGGGGATACCTCTAAATCCTCTTAGCTCTTGATTATGTCTCAAAATGGGTTGAATCCATTCCCACCAAGTCTAATGGCCATCATGTTGTGATCTGATTTTTGAAAGAGCACATATTTTCTCGATTTGGAATTCCTAGGGCTATAATCAGTGATCGAGGAACCCATTTCTGCAACCGTCCATTTTCTTCACTCATGTCTAAGTATGGGATTTCTCATAAATTTTCCACTGCGTATCATCCTCAAACCAATGGTCTAGATGAGTTAGAAAATAGGGAGATTAATAATATTCTTGAAAAAAAAAATTTAATCCTTCTAGGAAGGATTGGTTGGAGAAACTCTTGGATGCTCTTTGGGCCTATAGAAATGCATATAAAACCATTTTAGGAATGTCCTCATATAGGTTGGTTTATGGTAAAGCATGTCATTTCCTAGTGGAGATTGAACATAAGGCCTTTTGGGAAATTAAGAAAATGAATTATGACCTCTCATTGGCCAAAACAAAAAGGAAATTAGATCTCAATGAACTTGAGGAACTTAGGATGGAGGCTTATGAGAATTCAAGGATCAATAAAGCTAAAGTACAATCCTACCAATCTCAAAATCTTAAAACAAAACACATTAAACCAGGTAGACCTATTCTTTTGTGTAGTTATAAACTTTATTTACACCCTTGAAAGTTGAGGTCTAGATGTTCAGGTCTATACATAGTGCATAAGGTGTACCCCCATGGGGCTGTAGAAATTCAAGATCCCTCCAATGGTCAAACCTTTAAAGTTAATGGTCATAGAGTCAGACCATTCATAGAGCCATTCCAAAAAAATGAAGTTGATGAATAATTGTGTGAACCTACCTTAGATGATGAAAATAATTAATCAATTAGGGGTCCAAGTCGAGCTAATGATGTTAAAGAAAGCACTGCATGGGAGGAAACCCATGGTTTTCAAGTTTCTAATCATTTTGTTGTTTTAATCAACTTTATATTTTAAATAGGATTAATGAATCATTTTGATATTTAAAAAATAAAAAAAATAGACTGTTGACCTATTATTCTATTATAAGTATGTATGGGTATGAAAGGGGAGCACCATATTCATTCGTGTCATGTGGTGTGATCCTAGAGTATTACCTTATGTAGAAATTTAAAAAGAAGACAATGTATCATCAGTTCGTTTTATTTTTATGTGTTTGTAGGTTAAAATAAATATACAAAAAAAATAAAAATATATTAATAAATAAAAAAAGGGCAACATCGTAGGTCGTGGAGAAAACCCCATCACAACCGGAGAAGCTGCGGGGAATCGAACCTGGGACCGAAGGGAGAAAGGGGCGCGTGCTTACCATTGACCTATGTCTTTTTGTTCTTCCTTATTCTATAATTTTTATATATATACTTATATTTCACTTTATTTATTATATATATATATATAGTTTTTTTTGTTTGTTTGTTTCCTCTACTAGGGAATTCTCAGAGTGACATCGAGATCAAGGGATTAAAAGGGAGCAGCAAGAATTTTAACTTCAACCACCAGGTGACTTCATTCCATGATCCTCATTATCAATTTCCTTTTTGAAATTTCATTCTCTACCTCTTCCCCATTCTAAATTTTCTTTTCCTTAAACACTAGGGACAGTGTTATTTTAAGTTGGGGGGGATATAAAATAAAAAAATGTTTTTGTGTTAAAAAAATGAATGATTTGAAATAAATGTGTGTAAATTGAAGTAAAAATTCCTTTAACTTTGAACATGGTAATACACATTGCACAAATTGAAATTTAATATCAAATAATTTAGCATGCCCTGATTCTAATTTTAATCCTTGTATAATTTCATGAGCATAGATTTTGGAAAGTGTGGCTGTCCAAAGTGATATTTCATCATTTATGTTTTCATCCAAAAAAAGATCACAATGCACGTCCTTTGGATAGTGGGGTATTAGTTTGAGTTCATGGGGTCCCCCAAATAAATATCATAGGGTTGGTGATCATTTTAGTTTTAATATAATTATTCAAAAAAATAAAAAAAACAATAAATTTGCACGTAGAGCAACGAAATGACCTAATTCATGGCTTTTGGCACTTGGGGATCGTGACTCCATAGTTGTCTAGCCCAGAGTTAGTAATTTTATCTATATTTTTGGTAATTTGAATTTTTTTGACTGAGTTAACTCGAGATGATGCCTGAGTATGTGGGCTTCCCTTGGTACCCTAGGGTCTTTGAGCCTCGGAGTCATCGTCAAAGTCTCACAATAGCGGTTGACTCTTTTGAGTGAAATTTCAATTACCATGGAAAAATTGCAAAACAAAAAAATATAAGACAATAAAAAAAATTTAATACTCATCTTAATATTGAAATGTGATTCCACCTATCGCTTCCGTCATTTCCCCCTTGAATAAAGATGAACACCCATGTCTATTGTGATACACAACACATCCTCATACATAATCGATATTGGATGAAATATGGAACTGAATTTGAACAAAGGAATGGGCTTGGGATTGGGATATACTTATGAAACTATCATGTATTAAAATATTTTTATAGGTTTCATTATTGTTTGGTATAAGGGATTTTGGTGATCATTGTGTATTAAAATTTTTTTGGAAAAGGGAATTTTAATTTCATATTGTTGAGATATATTTTGCTCAGAACTATAAATACTCAATTTGGGGGTGTGATTAGCCACAAAATGAGGCAAATATTAATTGTTAATATAGAAAATATTCATGTTATTTATTATTTATAAACACCATTTTAGTGCATTTTACACTTTGAACATCATTTCACATTATGATTGTAATTCCTTCTTAAAATGCACTATTATGTGGTACATTTTTTAACATCATTTAAAGTACACAATAATTCATCTGATTTTAAGAAATTTAATTATCCATATTTTAATTTTATATTTTGGTAAAATTATCGACACTTCAATATGAACATGTTTCATTCAGGGATCAATGGAGAATTCATGGAAGAAGATGGGGATATTTTGTGATGAAAGGAAACAATTCTGGAGAAGTCAGATTGGACACCAGCCCACTAATGAGAATGCGAGGCCCCACATACAGTCCCAATGAAGCCCAAATATCATGGGATTCTATAAGAAATGTATAGGAACAAATAATTCTTTAGGAGACAGTGCTAATTCGGCTTCCATGGTGGTTATTAAGGAGGCCCAATTTGGAGATAAAATTTGGGGCCAGATTCTGCGGGCCAGTAAAAATCCTACAAATATAATCACATCTCGGAATAAAAAACTAAAAATGGGCCCAAATTTTACAGGAGGTTAGGATACATCTGGGGAGACATTTTCTTCTTCTATGGCCTACTCTAGTTAGGCCATATAGAAGGTCTTCCAGGCGCGTCTATTCAGTGGTTGTAAGATGGCTTCCACCTCAGGTCAAGAGTGGAAAACTCCAAGTTCTACAAGATTTCCACCACCCTAGGCCTACCATAATCAAGTGGGATGCTTTTTACTCTTGGAGTCTCGACCCAAGGCTCCCAAAATTCCTATTTAAGGCAGTGGTGGTGGAGTAGTTTTTCATCATTGAGCTTTGTTTTCATCTTAATGTTATGCTGCCAATTGGTCTTTGTAACGTTCTTCCTTCACATGTAAGTTGTTTTAATTAATTCTAGTTTCTTAATAAAAGTTACTCTTCACCTATTATTCTGTTTTTCTCTATCTCACTTTGATAATTTTTCCTCAATATTTGATTTTATTCATGTTAAACCTTGTGAAATTATTCACAAAATGGTGGAGTGATCATTTTCTTTTTATTGTTTTCTTTACTTCTTCAATTCCTCCCTTATGAGTCTACTTCCTGCTTCCATTGAAACCATAGCATGAATGGAGGGCTAATAAACTTATGGGTTGATAAAATGGAGTATAAAGGGGATTTATTGGATTTTATTTATCAATATATTACTTTCTAATCAATTCTTTTAATTGAGATTTTTATTTGACGATTTTTAAACTCCATCATCCTTGTTGAATTTAAGGCCACACACTTCAAGTGATAATATGAACCTTTACCTTGAAGTGCTCAAAAACTTTGATCCTTAAAGTGTATTGGTAATTAGTATTAAAGTGTTTAGGTATTAAACCAATAAGTGAGGATGTTTTTTTATCTTCTTAAATTAACTCATCTCAAATATAAGAAATTGAAATAGTTGAAGAAAGAATTTCATCCAATCCACCCCGAGTGATAACCTGGGATCAACTCATTCTTTTAAATTGAATTCACTTAAATCTATTAGATATCCTTTAAACCCATCTAAAATCAATCCAAGTTGTCCACTTCATAGCCAAAAACAATCCATATAATGTACGTGTCTGTAGGTTACTTCTTAGGTCTCTGAGGATTCGACAACCCAAGCTAGACTACAAGGACCATTCTACCTTCTTCTCTTGGGTAAATTTAAGCGCGAATCAAATTTTAGCACCATTGACGAGGACCCAAGTAAGTCATCTAAACACCCATTATATTCTCCTCCATTTATCCTTTTCTCATCCAAATTCTCTTATATTGTCCCTTTCTTGCTTTTTTTCTTTTGGCGCATGTCCGCATACACCCGCGATCAATCAAACCATCTAGTTAGGGTGGATAGTCCTGGGTTGGGGAGTCAATTACACTAAGGGAACTCTTTAAATTAGATCCTAATCTTCTTAATACTCCAGATTCAAAAATTGAGTCTTTTTAAATGGAAGGTATTCAAAGAAACCAACTCATAAACCTGGGTGGGAACCAAAATGGAAACCCAAATGAGGCAGCCCCAAACTTGGCGAATGCAATTGATCAAACCATGAATGACTACCACACACCTTCCTGGACCAATGCACCCTCATGAATTAGACACAATTACCTATTATATTCAAACTACATCTTTAAACCCCATGTCCTAAACCCCCTTCCCACATTCCATGAAATGGAGTTCGAGATGCCCTACCTTCACATTATGGAATTCAATGAATTGTAGAAACCATGTGTCCCCCACATCAACTAGAATCAGCTAAGATGAGGCTATTTAATTTTTCTTTAAAGGATAAAGGTAAAATTGTCTAAACAATTTGATACCATCATCCATCAACTCTTGGGACCAACTATAAAGAAAATTCTACAAAAAAAACTTTCCCCACCACAAAACAATTGCATTTAAAAAGAGGATCCAAAACTTTTTTGAAAAAGAGGGAGAGTCATTCTATGAAACATGGGAGAGGTTCAAGAACACTCTAAACAAGGTTAAAAACCATGTTTTCTCTATTCCAGAACAAGTTATGATTTTTTATTAAGGTTTGGTTCCAGGGAACAAACAATTCATTGACATGATGTGTAATGGTACCTTTAAAAACAAATCCCCAAATAATGCTTATGAGTATCTAGAAAGCCTTTCTGAACAAAACCAAACATGGGGAACTTCACATTATTCTAAAAAGACACAAAGAACTAGTGTAATTCATACACTTAGAGAAGAGGAAAGCCTTAGGGCTAAACTCGTAGCACTCACTAGGAAGGTTGAAGAGATAGACCTTAGGAAAGTCCATGAAATCCAAACTCTAGACCCTTTTTGCACAATTTGTGACAAACATGACCATAAGACAAACAACTAACCAACCATTCCATCCATCAAGGATGTTATTTTAGGAGGACCCCAGCGGAAGTAAATGCTTTGAACTTTCAAAATCCTCAATACCAAAACACCTTCAACCCAAGGTATAATGACCGCCTAGGCTTCCGTTGGAAAGATAACCAACAACCTAGCCAACCACAGGGACAAAATCCTTACCCCCATCAGAACTACCAAACCCATAACCCGTTCCAATCCCAACCTATCCAATACCAACATCCACTGGTCCATTTTCAACAAACCATCCCTCCAATAAAATATCCCCCAAGGATAAACCAATCATATCAAGCACCAACCCAAACTGTTCCACAAAGCCTACTAGAACAACTATGCAAACAAATAGAAAAACTAAACTCGGAAGTCTCTTACCTTAAGAAATAACTTCAATACATCAAAACTGGAAGGGCACCCATGCCTACTCAGGCGGTATTATCCTCAACTTCAAGGGGAGAGTCAAGTTTCACTAAAACAACTCATGAAAAACTAAAGGTTGTGACTATTTTAAGAAGTGGGAAATCAATTGAGAAACTTGAACAACTAATTCAGAACCGACCTGAAGATTAAAACTTGGATGAAAATTCAAATGAACCAAATGATCAAACTGAAAAACACGATAACATTGTCAAAGAAACAACTCTTCAACAAACAACCCCACAACCTGAACCATTTCCTCAACGCATGTGGGGGAAAACCAAGCCTGAATTGAGTGCAAAATTGAGGGGAATATTCTCACAAGTCAAGTTGAACATTCCCCTTCTCGATGCAATCCAAACCATACCTACCTACTCAAAGTACTTTAAGGACCTGTGCACTTTTAAAATAAAATTTTCACATAAAAACCTAGTCCTTTTGCCTGCTATTGTGAGTACCACCATTCAAGGGAAAATTCCTCCTAAGTTGAAAGACCCGGGTTGACCTTACATCAATGTTGAACTAGGAGAGAGAAAAGTTGTCAAGGCCTTGTGTGACCTAGGTGATAGTGTCAATCTCATTCCCTTTACTGTGAACTGCGAGTTAGGCCTAGAAGAACTCCAACCCTCATCTGTCACACTTCAACTTGCTGATCATAGCATTAGGGTTCCAAAGGGTATTTTGAAGGACGTTTTGGTAAAGGTTGAAAACTTCATCTACCCTGCTGACTTAATTGTCCTTGACAACCATCCAAACTTAAGAAATAAGGAACAAACCCCAATCATCCTTGGTCATCCCTTCCTTGCAACCATCAACTCTATTATCTGAGTCTGAAATGGGAACATGACCATCACCTTTGGAAACATGAGTCAAGACTTGAACATCTATAATGCAAGCTCACAAATAGGAGATGATGAGGACATTCATGAAGTAAACATGATAGTAATCACTGATAATGAATCCATAGAACATCAAGGAATAATTTATGGATGTTAAATTCAGGATGAGATTGATTTCCTTTGTTCAAATGAAGGAATTTTATCTCCTTGGCTTGAATCATTTTCAAATTTCTCTTATGATGAAGTCTTAGGTCCAACAATTAGTGAAACCTTTCAGAAAACCACTTTCATGGAGACCACTCCAAATTCCTTCCCTAAATATGATCAATAATATATATTAGCTAAAACTTCTACATGTGGAGAATCAATCCTATCTAAAAATTTTGGAAATAAAATTGATCTCGATCCAATATCAAAATCTTCTGCTGAAATTTCAAACCAACCTGATCTTGAATTGAAGGAACTTCCTACTGTACTCAATTATGCCTTCCTAGGGGAAAATAAAACACATCCTGTTGTCATTTATTCTTCTCTTGAATCCAATCATGAGAGGATGCTTCTATATGTCCTTAGGAAACATAAAAAACCAATTGGTTGGACCCTATCTAATATTCCTGGTATTAGCCCACTTATCAGGACTCATAGGATTGTTCTGGAATCTGATTCAAAGCCATGTCATCAACCTCAACGATGACTCAATCCTAATCTCATGAAGGTAGTAAGAAAAGAACTTTTGAAATTGTTGAAATTTGGTATCATATATCCCATAGTTGAGAGTGAGTGGGTCAGCCCAGTCCAAGTGGTTCCAAAAAAGACTGTAATCATAGTGGTAACCAATGAGAATGGATAGATTCTTCCAACAAGGGTGAGTAGTGGCTGGAGAGTCTGCATTGACTATAAGAATCTAAACTCGTTTACCAAGAAGGACCATTTACCCTTACCATTTATTGACCAAGTCCTTGAGAGAGTAGAAGGTCATGCCTTCTACTGTTTTTTAGATGGGTACTCGGGGTATAATCAAATTGAGGTCTCTCTAGAGGATCAAGGGAATACTAAATTCAGATGTCCATTCGGAACCTTTGCTTTCATGCTCATGCCTTTCGGGTTATGCAATGCCCCTAGAACCTTCCAGCGGTGCATGATGGGAATATTCTCAAACATGGTAGGGGATTTTCTTGAGGTCTTCATGGATGAATTCTCTGTGTCTAGGGATACATTTGAGGGATGTCTGAGGAATGTAGAGAGAGTCTTGTCAAGATGTAAAGAAAAGAATCTGGTCTTAAACTGGGGGAAATGCCATTTCATGGTTAAATAGGGACTAGTTCTAGGTCATCTGGTCTCAGGTAGGGGGATTGAAGTTGATAAATCCAAGTTTGACATCATTCGTCACCTTCCATCACCCAAAACTGTCAAGGAAGTGTGGTCTTTCTTAGTAAATTCTTGTTTCTATAGAATATTCATCAAGGACTTTAGTTCAATCTCATGTCCCCTTTGTGTTCTATTAATAAAGGATGCTCCATTTGTTTGGATAGAAAGCTATGAGGTTTCATTCTCAA
Source organism: Viscum album (assembly GCA_963277665.1). Classification (NCBI taxonomy): domain Eukaryota; kingdom Viridiplantae; phylum Streptophyta; class Magnoliopsida; order Santalales; family Viscaceae; genus Viscum; species Viscum album. The sequence continues at coordinate 786,951,170 of OY728166.1, read as the reverse complement.
CCCTCAAATCCTCTCTCACCTCTTCTCCCATTATGAAATCTCCAAAATGTAACCTTCCTTTCAAACTTATGTGTGATGCCAGTGACTTTTCTGTAGGAGCTATGTTAGGACAACATTGTGATAAAACTACTTATGTCATTGCTTATGCAAGAAAATCCTTAAATGATTCCCAAATCAACTACACCACCAATGAAAGGGAGTTACCTGATATTGTGTTTGCATTAGAGAAGTTTAGGTCCTACCACTTAGGATCCCCCATCACTGTGTTCACTGACCATTCTGCATTAAAATACCTCTTCCAAAAACAATATGCTAAGGATAGACTGATTAGGTGGGTCCTTCTCTTGCAAGAATTTCACCTCACAATAAATGATGAAAATGGCGTTGAAAATTTTGTAGCTGATCACGTCTCTGGGATGGAATTAAAAGACAACTCAAATCACCTTTTTGGGTCTGATTCATTTCCTGATGAACACCTATACTCTATGAGTGATTTCCCTAGGTATGCCAACATAGCTAATTTCTTAGTTACATGAGTCATTCCAAAATTCTTAGGGACTCAAGATTGAATTAAATTCCTTTATGATGTTAGGAACTATGTGTTTCATGTACCATAACTCTATAAGTTCCGTCATGACCAAGTCATTTGGAGGTGTCTCCCAGAATCTGAACAAGAGTCCATCCTTAAATTCTGTCATAATGAGGCATGTGGAGGTAGATTTTCCTCTAAGAAAACATATTCTAAGATTCTTCAGTGTTTTCTCTTCTAGTCCACCCTCTCAAGGGACTCCTACACATTTTTTAAAAGCTGTTAAAAGTGTCAACAAGTAGGGTCAATCACAAAAAGGAATCAAATTCCACTCACTCACATCTTAGTGATTGAAATCTTGGACTGTTAGGGAATTGATTTCATGGGTCCCTTTCCAAACTCTAGGGGATACCTATATATCCTCTTGGCTGTAGATTATGTCTCAAAATGGGTTAAAGCCATTCCCACCAAGTCTAATGACAACCATGTTGTGATCCGATTTCTGAAAGAGCACATATTTTCTCGATATGGAATTCCTAGGGCTATAATCAGTTATAAAGGAGACCATTTCTACAACCGTCCATTTTATTCACTCATGTATAAGTATGGGATTTCTCATAAATTTTCCACTACGTACCATCCTCAAACCAATGGTCAAGCTGAGTTAAAAAATATGGAGATTAAGAATATTCTTGAAAAAAATGTCATTCTTTCTTGGAAGGATTGGTCCTAGAAACTCTTAGATGCTCTTTGGGCCTATAGAACAGCATATAAAACCTTTTTAGGAATTTCCCCATATAGGTTGGTGTATAGTAAAGCATTCCATTTCCCAGTGGAGATTGAACATAAGGCCTTTGGGGCAACTAATAAAATGAATTATGACCTCTCCTTGGCCAAAAAAAGGAAATTAGATCTCAATGAACTTGAGGAACTTAGGATGGAGGCTTATGAAAATTCAAGGATCAATAAAGCTAAAGTAAAAGCCTACCAATCTCTAAATATTAAAACCAAACACATTGAACTGGGTAAACCTATTATTTTTTATAATTCTAAACTTCATTTACAGCCGGGAAAGTTGAGGTCTAGATGGTCAGGTCCAGACATAGTGCATAAGGTGTACCCCAATGGGGCTGTAGAAATTCAAGATCCCTCCAATGGTCAAATCTTTAAAGTTAATAGTCATAGAGTCAAAACATTCATAAATCCATTTCAAAAACATGAAGTTTATGAATAATTGTGTGAACCTACCTTAGATGAGGAAAATAATTAATCAATTAGGGGTCCAAGTCGAGCTAATGATGTCAAACAAAGCATTGCATGGAAGGCAACCCATGGTTTTCAAGTTTCCAATCATTTTGTTGTTTTAATCAACTTTATATTTTAAATAGGATTAATGAATCATTTTAATATTTAAAAAAATATATGCTATTAACCTATTCTTCTATTATAAGTATGGATGGGTAGGAAAGGGGAGTGCCAAATTCATCTGTGTCACGTGGTCTGATCCTTGAGTAGTACCTTACCCAAAAATTTAAAAATAATACAATGTATCATTAGTTCATTTTATTTTTATGTGTTTGTAGGTTAAAATAAAAATAAAAAAAATAATATATTAACAAATGAAAAAAAAGGGCCACATTGTAGGTAGTGGGGAAAACCCTGTCACAATCGGCGAAGCCATGGGGAATCAAACTCGGGGCCGAAGGGAGACAGGGGCACGTGCTTACCACTGACCTACGGATTTTTGTGCTTCCTTATTATATAATTTTTATATATATACTTATATTTAACTTTCTTTATTATATGTATATATATAGTTTTTTTCCTCCACTAGGGAATTCTCAGAGTGACATCGAGATCAAGGGATTAAAAGGGAGTAGCAAGAATTTCAACTTCAACCACCAGGTGACTTCATTCCATGATCCTCATTTTCAATTTCCTTTTTGAACTTTCATTCTCTACCTCTTCCCCCTTATAAATTTTATTTTCTTTAAACACTGGGGATATTGTTATTTTAAGTTGGGGGAGATAAAATAAAAAATACTTTTGTGTTTAAAAAATGAATGATTTGAAAAAAAATGTGTGTAAATGGAAGGAAAAATTTCATTAACTTTGAACATGGTAATACACATTGCACAAATTGAAACTGAATATCATATAATTTAACATGCCCCGATTTTGATTTTAATCCTTTTATAGTTTCATGATCATAGATTTTGGAAAGTGTGGCTGTCCAATGTGATATTTCATCATTTATATTTTCATCCAAAAAAATCACAATGCGCGTCCTTTAGATAGTGGGGTATTAGTTTGAGTTCACAGGGTCCCCCATATAAATATCATAGGGTTTGTGATAATTTTAGGTTTAATATGAGTATTCAAAAAAATAAAAAAAAATAAAAAATTTCACGTAGAGCAATGAAATGACCTAATGCATGGCTTTCGGCACTTGTGGATCGTGACTATATAGTCGTCTGGCCCAGAGTTGGTAATTTTATCTCTATTTTTGGTAATTTGAATTTGTTTTTGAATGAGTTAACTCTAGATGATGCCCGAGTATATGGGATTCACTTTTACCCTACGGTCTTTGAGACTGGGAGTCATCAGCAAAGTCTCACTACAGGGGTTGACTCTTTTGAGTGCAATTTCAATTACCATGGCAAAATTAAAAAACCAAAAAAACCAAAAAAATATAATACAATAAAAAAAATTAAATAACCATCTTAATATTGAAATTTGATTCCACCTAGTGCTTCTATAATTTACCCCTTTAATAAAGATGAACCCCCATGTCTATTGTGATGCACAACACATCCTCATACTTAATTGATATTGGATAAAATTTGGAAATGAATTTGAACAAAGTAATGGGATTGGGATTGGGATATACTTATGAAAATATCATGTATTAAAATATTTTTATGTGTTTCATGATTGTTTTGTATAATGATTTTTGGTGATCATTGTGTATTAAAATGTTTTTGGAAAAGGGAATTTGAATTTCATACTGTTGAGATATATTTTTCTCAAGACTAGCAAAACTTGTGTTGGGTGGTGTGATTAGCCACTAAATGAGGATAATATTCATTGTTAATATATATAATATTCATGTTCTTTATTATTAATGAACACTATTTTAGTGCATTTTACACTTTGAACATCATTTCACATTATGATTGTAATTCCTTCTTAAAATTCTCTATTATGTGGTACATTTTGGAACATCATTTAAAGTACCCAATGATTCATATGATTTTAAGGAATTTAATTATCCATATTTTAATTTTATATTTTGGTAAATTGATCTACACTTCAATGTGAACATGTTTCATTCAGGGATCAATGTTGAATTCATGGAAGAAGATGGGGATATTTTGTGATGAAAGGAAACAATTCTCTAGAAGTTAGATTGGACACCATCCCACTGATGAGAATGTGGGGCCCAACATACAGGCCCCATTAAGCCCAAATTTCTTGGGATTCTAGAAGACATGTAGATTAACAAATACTTATTCAAGAGATAGTGCTAATTCGGCTTCCATGGTGGTCATTAAGGCGGACCAATTTGGAGATAAAATTCTGGGCCAGATTCTGCGGCCCAGTAAAAATCCTACCAGATTCTAGGCCAGATTCTGTGGAGTGATCATTTTCTTTTTATTGTTTTATTTACTTCTTCAATTACTACCTCATGAGTCTACTTCCCGCTTCCATTGAAACCATAACATCAATGGAGTGCTAATACACTTATGGGTTGATCCAAGGGAGTATCAAGGGGTAGGATTGGATGTTATTTATCAATCTATTAATTTCTAATCACTTATTTTAATTGAGATTTTTATTTAATGATTTTTAAACTCCATTGTCCTTGTGTAATTTAAGGCCACACACTTTAAGTGCTAATACAAACCTTTACCTTGAAGTGCTCAAAAATTTGATCCTTCAAGTGTATAGGTGATTAGTATTAAAGTGTTTAGGTATTAAACCAGTAAGTGGGGATTTTGTTTGAACTTATTAAATTAACTCATCTCAAATATTTGAAATTGAAATAGTTGAAGAAATAATTTCATCCAATCCACCCCGAGTGATAACCTAGGATCAAATCATTATTTTAAATTGAATTCACCAAAATCTATTTGATATCCTTTAAACCCATCTAAAATCAATCCAAGTTGGCCACTTCATAGCCAAAAATAGTCCATATAATGTACGTGTCTGTAGGTTACTTGTTAGGTCTCTGAGGATTCGATAACCCAAGCTAGACTACAAGGACCGTTCTACCTTCTTCTCTTGGGTAGATTTGAGTATGAATCATTCATTAACATAATGACCATTCATCTGAAATTTAAAATATGTCGTAGTAGATGTACTTACTTTACTTGTTTTATCAAAGAAGGTCTTATAAATTTTAGGTAAATTATTTTCCTAACCAATATCATATCTACTTTTTTCATTTTATTAAAACTCATCATTTTATCAAAAAATTATCTACTTTGAAAAAAAATGGACAAATTTGAATTTAAACTATCTACTTCATTTTTTTCAGTTAATTATCTTTAATAATATTATAAGAACTTCCTATTTCAGCTTCATGATACTTTTATCTGAGATAAACTTCTATTTTCAATTTATCTTTTTCAGAAAGAGAAAAAATTATTTTTTCTTGAGAAATTTCCAGATCTATATGTGTATATTTTAGATCTTTATTTTCATAATTTAATCCTTCTTGGATAGATTTATTTATTTTTCATTATCCTTAAGAGCATCATTATGTTTTCCCTTTAGGTTCTTATATAAACTAGTGATATTCTCAATTTTATGTTCAATACTTTCAATTTATTTAAGCAATTCTTCAACATTGGATTTTTTAGATTCAGATTTAAAAGATGAATAATAAGTAGAATAACTTACCTAATTTGATTAATCCACTAAACACAAGTTTGATACATCCTTTTCAGATTAATATTCTTCATTAGTACTTGAATCCTTTATAAAACTCCATCTGGATGTCATTTCCTTCTTTTCTTTCTTTTATTGATTCTTATTTTTTTCCCTTATATATCCTTGGGAAATCGAGTTTTATGTGCCCTATCTTCCTACAGTCATAAAAAATTACATCTTGGGTATCATTAGAAATAAAATTATATTTCTTCCTATCCTTATGATAATCCTTAGGATATCCTTACTAATATCTACATAAGTATCCATTCTTCCTTCTATATCCACATTTTGTAATATAGGTTGTATCATTAATGTCTTTACTCTATAACTCTAAATTAGAATAGTAAGTAGATTTTTTTAATTTAAAATCAATTCCATTATTCTATGAATTATATTCTTTAGTAAGATTTTTAAGTTATAACTCATATTGTAATAGTGAACCAATAAGTTCATTAATATTTTATTCCTTGAAATTATTACTTTCATCTATTGCTACCTTTTTAGCATTCCAATTCTTAGGAAGTTCTCTAAGTACTCTATCAATTAGAAAATTGTTTTCCAAATTTACTCCTAAATAACTTATACCATTTACAATACTAGTAAATCTATGAAACATTTGATTAACGGTCTCATCTTCACCCATTTTATACTCTTTATATTCAACTCTTAATATGCCCAAATTAGTTCTAATAATTTTATTTGATCCAAGATGTATAGCTTGTATAATTTTCCAGATGTCATGTGTAGTTTTACATACAGAATAATAAATATATACAATTATATTTATTGCATAGTATAAAATATTCATCACCTTGTAGTTAAAAATATAATTTACAACATCATTTCCAAATAATGATTAAATTTAACCATTGGGTAGATTTTATGGATTTTCCATGACCATCCAATGATCAATTTTATGTTTCTTTAAGAAATATTCCATCCAAGATCTCTAGTATCCATAATTAGTTCTATCAAAATGAGGTAGTTTTTGAGTTACCCATCCTTCATTCATGATATTCCCTACTAACTTAAACAAGATATTTTCCCCTTGTTGGTTAAGTTAAGAATTTATTATCATAAAAAATATATAGAGATCTAGGGAACATTCTATAATAACAATTGTTGGTTCAGTTTTAATATGAAAAAACATATAAGAGGGGGTGATTTGGCCTTTGAAAATAAATTAATTTAATTTTAAAGTTATATCAAACTTGTTAAAGATATATGTAGTGAGAAATAAAAATAAAAAGTGAAAAGGATATTTTTTTAGTGGTTCAAATCTAAATGATCTTAATTTACTCTTCACCCCTCTCATGAACTAAGAGTGACGAAACCCACAATAACCAATATAATGGAATCTTACAATGAATTTTTCCCTCCTAGATTCACAATCTAATTAAAAATACTTTTTCCTCTAGAGGCTTAAACCTAGATAGACCTTCCTTTTTTTAACTGGTGGCACAACCCAAACTAGTTGTCCTATTCCCCTAGAGGTACAACCCAATTCTTGAATTTTTTTAGGAGTCAAACCCACAATACAACCTTTTAATGGATAGTATAATACCTTAAAAATACACACACAAAAAGAAATAAAAAGATGTAAATCCACAAAACCAGATGAAATTTTCATAGTATGAGAGTTGAGGATACAAAATCTCTTTAGCAATATGGATAAAACGATTGTAATTTAACTGATAGCTGTAGTTGATCACCAAAGTATGTCGCACTTGTACAATTCATGAATATCCTCAACCTCATGTCCTCTCATCTAGATATATCTAACTCCATGTATATGGAGTTCCCTTTTTCATAGTAGCTTTCAAATTTGAAATTAATTGTAGATTTTAAATCCCAATGATGTATGTAATTTCTTCATTAAATGTGTCCATATAATATACTCATGTGGGTTACATCAATAATTTGTAAAGTTAAAAACATGTTCACTAGTGATAACACGTAAGAGTAATGAATATAATTTAAATAAATAGTTATAATCAATAATAAATCCCCTGGAAAACTCCCATAATGTGTGTGATATAAACTACTCATATTGCAACAAAATTTAATTTAGAACTCTTTTTTTCCGAAGAAACAGTGTTAAAAAATATCCCACATGATGATAATTTAATCCTGCATAAAATTATTCCATATAAAATTCCACTGTATTAAAATAAAAAAGATATATTTAAGGAATAATTAAATTCAGGTAATCATGTGAAATAAACATGAATTAATTTGAAATATAAAAATGTAAATACAATAGAGCATGTTTTGATCTAAAATATGATAAAGGAAATAAGTTTCCATATATAGATCATAAAGTACGTTCAACACTTTTTCAAAGTTCAACTTATGGTCAATTAATTTTTTTAAATTTGGTAGGTACATTTTTTAATATGGTAGGAACATTTTTGTTCATGTAGTTAGTATAGCCTTAGCCAAATTTTCACTAACAGTTAGTTCCAGACTTTTCAAATTTTTAACTTATGGTCAGTTCTCACAGATAGTTCCATACTTTTCCAAATTTTCACTCACGGTCAGTTCTCACAGATAGTTCAAGACTTTTCCAAATTTCTACTCATGGTCAGTTACTGATTATAAGATTTTCACTCACAAATAGTTCCAAACTTTTCTAAATTTATACTCATGGTTAATTATAGACTTTTCTAAATTTTTAGTCATGGTCAGTTCTTATGGTAAACTCAAGACTTTTCCAAATTTTCACTCATAGTTAGTTCTAGACCTTAACAAAATTTCAATCATGGTCAGTTATAGACTTTGAAAAAAATTCACTCATGTTCAGTACTCACTATCATTTATATACTTTTTGAAACATTCACTCATGGTCAGTTCTCTTGTCCAATTCCAAAATTTTTGAAAATTTGACTTTCTAGAATTTTCCAAATTTTCACTTTCTATACTTTTCCAAATAATGTAAAAACTCAAAAGGGAAAAATATTATGATGACTTAAAATATTTAAATTATCAAAAATACTAATAAATTGGATAAAGGATCTAATTCAATGCCAACTTACTCTGCTTTCTCAACCAACGGTTTCCCAAGCGAGTTGAAACTCGTCGAAAAATCTGATCACCAACCTCAAACTCCAACGACCAGCATCGAAGATCTGCATAGGATTTCTAAAAACTATATGTCATGACCAATCTCTATTGGATAAACTTCACCTTTTCTTTCGTCTCCTGAATAAGGGTCAGTCCAACAAGGTACCACTCTCCCAACTCTGCACAGCATAGTGGAGATCTACATGGCCACCCATACAACGCTTTGAAGGCCCCCATTTTAATCGAAACCTAATAACTATTGTTATAGGAAAATTAGAATAGAGAAATATTCTTTTCCCAAGAACCACCCAAGTTAAGAACACATGCTCAGAGCATATCCTCAATAACCTTAATAGATCTCTTTGTCTTCCCATCCATCTTTGGATGACATGTCATGCTCACACTACAATAAAAGCGACTCAAAGCGGTGGTTTTTTATATAGTGGTGGTTTAAACCACTACCAAATGATTCTACAACGGTTTCATAAAACCATCGCTAAATTTGGTGTCAGCATCCAATATGTGGTGGTTTCCTTAATTTAGAATCTTTTTTGGGGAATTTATGTAGTAAAAATATTTAGAAATGGTTTTGGTGGTTTTATCAGTGGTTTCATGTGAAAAAATGGAATATTTAGTAGCGGTTTAAACCATGAATAAACCACCATAACTGCCACCAAAAAATAATGCACATTTATTTATTGATGGTTTTAACCACTGTCATTTGGAGAATATAAAACTATAATAGTGTTTTAAAATTCCATGAAATATAAACCACATCATCAGCAGTGGTTTAAACTGCCACTAAATGTAGATTTACAAGTAAAAAAGCAGCAGAATATGTAGCCCTAGCACCAGTGCCCTGAAAAAAAAAACTATTTCCAGAGAACATAAAACATAATAATATAAACCATCTAATAATGTTCAATAGTCAACAATATAATAATGTTTCATAAAAAACATTTACATAGAACATATAACAGAATAATCTAAACCATATCATCTCAACCATCTAACATTGTTTCATAGATCTAAATCTAATACTTTAAACTATATAGAACCAAAATTTTAGTTATAATCCTTCAGACTACATATCACGAACTTATAAGATGTATCCCTGAGCTATCCTAATAAGGATGATTTATTCCAGTGCTCAGGATAACATTGTAAAAAGAATTGGGTCCGATAGCACTAATGATTAGTTTTAGTTTAGACTTTATGTTTGATATAAATGAAGTTCTTAAACATGACTCGGTAAGAGAATCACGGATGCGTCTATCAGAAAAACTATACTATAACACTTGTAATAGGATGGTGTATTTTCAATCCAGGTTTATGATTAATATAAGTTTGTTATCCTAGTTTTGGAACCGCATTCAGTAGTGGATGAAGCATGTGCAATGGAAAGTTTTTTATTTCAATAAAATGTTGCCCAAGAAATTCCTAAGGTGGGGAGAATGATTAGTATTATGGAAACTATGTCCTTTCATGTAGAGGGAAATAACTATAATGGATCAATTGGAAATTTTCAAAATTACTTCTTGAAGCCGATGAGTAGGTATATTTAATATTTCATATCTCAAACATGATGATGAATTTTAAAACCTTGGTTTGATTTTAAACTAATTCTAGATGATAGATACATGCTTGAGATAAATAATCAATCCATGAGTTTTATCGGTCAGTATTGCATCTATGAATTCATGGAAACACGATGGAAAGTTGGTTAGTTTATTACCCAAACATTTATGAATGATGATATTCATTGTTGGAATTTTTTGGGTATGCATGAAATAACATGTTATCATTGGGATCTAAAGCTGTATGATCAATACCTTGATTAAACCACCAACTATTAAGATGGGAATATCTTAAAAAGTGTAAGTCTGGAGTGCCTTGATTGATGCTTTAGTGATCAAATTTTGAAGGGGATATAAGCCTTCCATCTATGCATCATGTTAAATATGATATGAACTTTTTGGTGTGTAACCATTTAAAGATATAACATAGAAGTACAATTAAGGTTTTAGGGTGAATTGAGGTGGTTGACACATTGTTGGACCTAGTCACACATCATCGAGAGACGTAGAATCAAGGTTCAGTTCAAGGAAAGTATAACATGTTTTTTATGGAGCATGTATCAGAAGATTTAAACAGATCTATCAATATAATTTTTCAAAAATGTCAGGATGTTTTTATTTGTGGACCAGTAATGGGTAATGTTTATCAACTTGGTGTACTCCTATTCTAGATTCATTTATTCCCAATATATTTACATAATTATAAGTATGTTGGGAGAGTTTCTACAAACCAAGATAAATAATTAAAACCAATACCTTTTTTTTGGATGGAAGGATTCTATGGGAGGTTTACACAATGATTGATTTATATAAATCCTTAAGATATGGATTATAAATGTCAAATATTAGAGGGTAACACTCATGTTAGTGTTGGACCGATTGGTGGATGGTTGTTTTAGTTTTTCAGTTTCTTGACAACTGGAACTGGGTACTATTCTATTCCACATAGAATTCCATGTACTGGTTCAAATACATACTTTGGAGATTCTCGAGTCTAGGAATTAGGCTTGGGATACCTTTGGATTATCTAGGTGTGTTGGATCAGGAATACACTAGAATTTTTTTGGAATGGCGACATAAACGAGTGAGATTTTGTAAGATCAAGAGACGTCACTGAAAGTTGGTTAAAAGCAGTGGTGAGCATGATCAAAGTGATATTGGGGTACCCTGGATAAAAGGTGTCATAATATGGATTTAGAGATGTCGAATATTAAAGTTGAGTTTTTCACAAAAAAAATACTCAACCAAAAGCAGTTCAATATGATTTATTTCTAAAAGTAGTATGTGGTCAGTGAGGAACCACTTCAGGCACGTGGTGAGTTTAGAGAGGTTCATTTTAATGGTTTCTAAGAGATTTTAAAGGAAATATAGTGTGAACGGTATGATCTTGGTCAATTGGATTTCAAAAATTTCAAAAAAATTGAGGACCAGCGGTAATATCCTCCTAACTATCATATTAAATGTGTTGGGAGCACCATTTGGACATTGTGGTATTGCATAAATAATAAATTGTGATAGTGGGATTATCGCAACTCGGAATTGGCCATTAAAATTTAAAGTTTATTATGGGTATATCTATATTATATTTGATAATATGATGATTACATGATCATATCTTCTATATGTAGACTCACTCAATGTGCTCAATCACATAGTGGTGTAGCTCCCAATTTGGATCTCCATCATCCTCCTAGTATTATTCTCCCCTGTAGTGATGGTGCACGGCCAAAATCAGCTCGCCTACCATCTAGGGCACGCACCTCAAAGTATCTCTTGTGATAAGTGATCATTCCCATGTTTCGGATGTGGTTAATGGTCAACCCAACATTTTTGGGCCCCATACTCGAATGACACGGTTGTGGGGCTTGTGTCTCTAACATGAATAAAATAAATCAAATAAACAACATAGTAGTTAGACCAAAATACTAATATACACATCCTAACATAACTCAAATGAAACTATTAAATATCTCCATCTTCTATATGGAACATATATTACTTCATACTTCACCAATTCAAGACTCACTACCTTACTAAATCATCAATCCATATCAAATTTCAGTGCCTTCATCAAACATGGGGAATCATGAAAATGTTAGGTCATAAAAATGTTAGGTGACTACTCTATTCCACACATGATACATGATACATGAAAAAACCCTATGTTTCCATATTTTTCTAAAATATAAAAAAGACCACTAATCACTGTCTGATGATGAACATTTCTTCTCACCCTCTCCACATCCATCTCTACTTCCTACTGCCAGAACCTGTAAGACAATTATATTGAAAATTAAATAATGTTTTATATTTATATTTAAAATTAAAACCAGTAAATTTTTTCAAACTAAATGATTTTGAATTTGTGTGATTTACATACTCAGCACCCGTTATCGATGTAATATCACCAAGGATAGATCTGATCATCTTTTAATCTTAATCAACCAACGCTTTCTACAAAGAAGATATATGAGCCCCCTGTTCCTGAATTGTGTTTTTCATAGAAACATAATATCTCTGAGCATCTTGACTACATCTAGGATTAGATGCAACTTCAATCCCAAATGACCTCTTAAAGACCTCAGATGGTAAGGGTCCCAAACCAATCCTGCGCACTCGACCAGGATACTCCTTCCCAAGCACTTTACCAACTTGTTCATCCTAGGAGACTAAGTAGGACTACGTGGGATTGGCATCCCATAGTTCTTTAATTTTTACCTATAAATCAAATATGATTCATATTATAAGAAACATATATTAACATAGTGACGACTGATAATAAGTTATTATAATGAAAAATGAATTCATACCCCAACTTCTTTAGCAGGCTTATTAACAAAACTCTCATCATATTTTTTATGAACATCCAACCACACTTCTGTTTGGGATTATTGTTATCCAAAAATTTGTGACTATATTAAAAAAAATGAACAATTTAATATATTAAAGAGATAATATTGCCTTATAAATATTTAAACTAATGAAAATATTACCAGAGTAGATCAGCTTCTAGAAAAACTCTTTGACCCCGAAGTGTGAGGGATGGTTTTCTTAGCCTAGATCGATGCATTATTCCTTGAAAGATCCTAAAATAAATAAAATATAATTTAATATTAATGTATTCAATGTCATATCCTCTTTATATACATTTATAAATGTAAAATGAGATTAATATAATAATATATATTGAAATACCACGTGCTTCTCATCACGATGTCTATCAATAAAAAATTTACATTTCTCTCTAGGTACCCCCATTGTGTACCTTGTCATAAATCTCTTGGGTACTCAACAAAGTATCATTCAGATTTCCCCATAATCTCCATTTAAATTCTTTCTATTTCTTGCCCATATTTTTCAATGTCCACTTTTTTTATAGCACATCAGCAACCATAAAGTGGAAAAACATCTGTACATAGAAATTCATTTCAAAAGTATTAGAATTTAATAACATATTGACATTCAATTACACCATAATGTATTAAAATTGCCTTTATTTTTTAATCAAAAACTTTATTCTTCCAAGATGAAGTCATATGCCTCCAATCATCATACGTAATCAGAAGGGAAACTAGCTTCATGGCTAGCTGACCTAGAATCTGTCCAAGTAATCTTGTGGCGTCATCCGTAGGGACCCCATAGGAATCAAATGGAACAACTATATTTAGTCTATTCAGATTCCATACATCTAAAATTTTCATATTTTTCTCCATAGATGCATTGTTTCCATCTTTTATGAATAAACGATTAGTATAAAAAAAGTGAAATAAATTTATTCATATTAAAATTTGTACCTATAACACTAAATCTCCAGTATCCTCATGAACAACTAGGAGTGGCGCCCTTCCCCATCACTAATGTGGCTTCTGAATGGGAAGGTGACAACTGAGCTACTGATGGGACGCTCACTGAGGGTGTGAGAGATAGTGTAGAAAAGAAAAACAATGGTGTATCATATGCTATAGGGAGGGAGATAGAGGGATTGTCATCTGTTGATGCGGTCGATGGAACAATATAGAACTTCCTCTTGGGAATTCCTGTTATTTGATCAAATAAAATTAAATTCAGAACATATAATTCAAAAAATTCAACTTGTGAGAGAGTTTGGATATTGAGATTCTATCCTTAAAAATCATGTTGTACATGATGGACTTTCTATATGATTAGAACTGGCTATTGTGATTACCTTCCCTTATTATTTATATTATATGGTTATTACTAGATATTGAAGTTCCATTATCTGATGGAACTCTAATGACTTGTGGATACAATAGATGTATTACTAGAATTGATCGAAATAGGTGAGGTTAAGTGTTGGGGTAACCTGGTTAGCACCTGATGACCCAACATGGATTCTAGAAGAAAAGTTTAAAGATGAAACATATAAGATAATTTCCAAATGTTTCATATGATATTCATAAAAAAATAAAGGTTATACATGTGAAATTTAAAATAAGGAAACCTAAGGTAATCATAATAAAATAAATTAATGAAATAAAAACACAAATTTTTCCATATTTAGACACTAAAAATTCCCTACATCATAACCACAGACATACTTCATATCAAAACAATAAACATACCCTATATTAAATAATTTTACATGTTTAATATCAAAAAATATATATTATTATAATTTATTTATATCAAAAAAATAAACATGCTACAAAGGAAAACATAATGCACCTACATCATGCAGAATATAATTTATTCTATCATCCATTTATTTCTATCCTCAATAAACTTAATACATGTGAAGTACATTTAATTTGAGAATGATACTTTTAAATCAATCTATAACTACTTGTAAACATCCAAGACAATACAAAACCCCACACATAATTCATATACCAACTTCATGCTCTTGTATCACACATCATCACCACAACCATGATCATCACACAACTATATCACACATCATCCAATGCCAAATCTCATTCCAACCAACCATTTTTCAATGAACAACACACTATAACTCAAACCAATTACCACCACTAATGGTAAAATCCCCACAGGGACCACGTGAAGCACAAAAAATGCATCAATCACATAAACATATAAATGATATTTCATCATGCACAATACCAGATTTCAAAGGGGATTCCTATGTGGCTAGATAAGAGTGGGATTAAGGGAGAAATGGTTAAAAGGATCAAGATGGGGTAATTGACCAAAAATCCTCACATTAAATATATAAATATATAATGTTTATAAAGTACATTTTATGGGGAAATGGGGTCTCTGGTTTCACTCTTAGGATACTCGGGACGCTTATAAGTCCAACGTTAACTATTTAACTCCCACCATGTACCCAGTGTCGCCTATAATTGTAAAATATAGGTGGAAACCCATTTTTGGTACCGTAAATCCCCAATTCACATACCAAACCACAAAATTCATTAAAAAATAACTTAGAATGTAAACTAAATAACCTAAATAAATTTTAAATCCATTATCAAAAAAATACACCTCAATCAGAATCAAAAATTGAAACTATCAAATTCTTTTTCCATTCAATTTTCCAACATAAGACCTTAATGACACCATAATCAAGTAAATAAGGTAAAAACATTATATCCTCCCAAAAATATCACTTTTCAATATAGATAAGTCTCAAGAAACATCTATTAAAGACTCATTGCCTCTATATTGGAAATAAATAAACTGAGGAATCTATTATATCAATAATAATAATCATTTAAACTCACCTCAAATCCCCAAAAATAACCAACTCCAGATAGCGAGGCATGGTGAGGGTAGGGAAAGGCTTGGGACCGGTGATGGTAGGGCGAGGCTCGGGACCGGCGATGGTTGGGAGAGGTTTGGGACTGGCAGTGAGGCATGGAAAGAGTAGGGCTTCGGGGGGTCAGGGGGTCACGGGGGTTGGGGGAGTTGGGATTTAGAGGGGAAGTGTCGGGTTTTTGAAAAAAAATAAAAGTTTTAGTGATTGTTTTTAATAAACCGCATCTAAATTATTTAAAAAAATTAATGGAGTTTTAGTAAACGACCTCTAAAAAACCATCGCTAAACACTAATTTTGGTGTAGTGTCAATTTAAACTAGAAACCCATAACGTCTTCCAAACCTCTATAGAACCTAGATGTTAACCTTTGTTACCTATTAGAAACAATCTCATAGGGAACCCCATGAAATATGAAAATCTCTCAAACATACAAATGATCGAGCTATTCCACCTTCATCTTCTCTTTGATAGGGAGGAAATTAGCTTATTTTTTAAATCAATCAATGATAACCCAAATTTCATCACTCACACTAGTATTCTGAGATAAACCAATGATGAATCCATGGAAATATCATCCCACTCCAATACTAAAATGAGAAAAGGTTTTAGAAAACTAGAAGACCTCTGGTGCTCCGCCTCAATACTCTGACAATTTAGGCACCATGACATGAAAGTTTCAATCAACTGCCTCATCCACAACCACCAATATTGACATTTAAAATCATGATACATCTTGGTAGTGTTTTATTTTGTGTCTTAAGACAAACTATTTTTACTTTTATTATATATATATTCTATTTATTGAATATTAATAAAACTACTTATTTTATATTCTTCATTTTTTTTCATGACTATAAAGTAAATATTTTCTTGGGTATACATCACATTGATAAGGTCATAGTAGTTCCCTACTATGATGTGAACCTTCTTGTGCTTAGATGATATTATTAAATAATGTTTTTTGTTTGGATAACATACTATGATGGGACACATAGTACATAGACTATCAGGTGAAAGTACTCATAAGTAGATGAGGCTTCTTCTCATGAAGTTTTCACTTGGTAATCGCTAAGATGATAGATTATGAGAATAGGTCAGCCAGTAGAAATTCTATATGTTTTGGTGTCATAATATATTTCTATATACAAGAATGTGTGATGGTCCTTACACTTTAATATTATTAGTAATTCATGTTACAACTTTCATAATTAGATGTATTTTGTAAACCATGATGATAATAGTTCATGGCGAAGTTGGATACATTGGGTGTGTCATGAGTGACATGTCATCAATGAATAAGTTGAGGAAGGATTTTTCCCCTCATTATTTATGTAAATTGATATATTTTCCCTTTTATTGAAATAGAACTGCCACATTAAATTACATGTTTAGAGTATAACAACATGTTTATTTTAGATAGTCAATGAAAGATATATCGAGAATATAGGTTGGTGACATGGATGTGCAACCTTCTTGGTTAGATATTGTGACAAAGGGATTATATTACATAGTGAGAATTCGTATGTGTTTGTTGATGTTGTGACATTAAGTTATTTCTCTTGGGTGCCTTGATCCTTTACTAGAAGGTAAAATTAGACTTTAGGAAAGCCCGCCTAATGCCAATGAGAAATAATCCTAAAGGGTCACACAATAAGTGTTTCTATTTATCTCAATTAAATTCTTTTTGAGTTTAATTAATGGAATAAAATTATTCTCAAGTCTAAGGAATAATTTTATTTGAGTTATATTGATCTCATAAATTAATTAAATATTTATTCTTTGACTTGTGAATAAAATATTTATTTTATTTATTTAATATTTTAATAAATATTTATTTGAAAGATTGGGAATAAATTTTACAACAAAATATTTATTTAGTTGTTCAATAAATTCTAGAGTAGTTCGAACTAGCCAATATCGACTCTGGTGAAAAATATTAATTGACAAGACCGTTACAAAATATCTGTTACTATATATGTTGGTGTACATCACAAAATAATAATATAATTTTAATTATGTGACATGGGGTTTATTAATGGTAATAAAAGTTATTTAATGGTTTATATTAAATTAAATAATATTTTTACTTAAATCCTAACTATATAAATAGTAGGTTAATTCTATCGTGTAGAGCATAAAAAAATTGAGAATAGAGAATTTTTGCGCACAATATATTCTCTCTCAAATCCTCCTTCTCTCTCCCTCTCAACAATGAGAAGTACAAGAGAGGTTTATTCAATACTGAAGAATAAGAAATCTAATGCAAACAAGAAAATACATTTGATTCACCCTGCTAGCACCCAATGATCGAGTGTTTTTTCTCATAGATCATTGGAGCATGTTTGGATCACCACTAGAGGGATTCTATCCTTGGATCCTCGTAGCGCAAAAAATAAAATCTGAAAGGGTCTTTTCATACTATCAACAATCATTAATAAGAAATTTCCTAAGCCTGTGTTTTTATTTATTTAGATATTAAAAAATATATATATTTAATGTTCATGATCCTCACTCATAGTTTTAGACAATGAGTATTAAAATAAATTTTAATATATCTCCCACCAATGTATGCTTCTATTGAACCCAGAACTAACAAGTGGTATCATAGGGTTCGTATTTAAATTTATAATTACTTATCTGATTGTTGATCTATGCACAATTGTGGTTATATTTTCATTTCATGTTATTCCTTCTTTAATTCTATTTGAATTAACATGTTATTGATATATTAATTATGCTCATTCAGTTATTAATTTTCTTAAAGGTTTAATAACAAATGAAGAATAGATGGAGATGATATCAGAAGATGCCTAATCTTTGGCCAATAAAACTGGATGACATGGCATATATCAAGAGAACACACTAGATACTCATGCAAATTGTACCCAGATGCTCCGAACAATTAATTACATGTGGTGATTTTATTGAACAACATGTGTTGACTGGTCCAACCTAGCATATGGAAAATGGATACAGGGCATGTGGCTAACATGTAAATTCCTTGTATTCTAGCCGAGTTAACATGTCTAAGCCCCAAGTGTGTGACTTAGATACATAGAAAATGAGTTACATGGTGTGTAGATAGATGTATACACCATGTAGTCTCTCATTAATGTAAAAAATTAAAATTACATTAAATTTGAAAATTTTATCATTAAAACCTTATTTTATAAATTGGAACACCATTTTATGTTTGACAGTTTAATAATGGTTTTAAATAATTTTAAATGCTCAATTAATTTATTATAATTAATATGTCATTATTGGTTATGTTATTTATTTTTCATAAATTCCATAAAATATGGGTATATCTAATTAAGATTATATTATCATTAAGATGAAATGGAATTAATTAATTAATTAATACAAGCACGTTTATCTTAATAATAAATAATGAATAAATAAATGAATACTTGTCGATTACTTTTTCATATTCATTTCATGTATGGTCGATCATGAGCTTGAACAAGACCCAGGTATGTGTTGTAATTTATTTAATTTAATTTATTGTATGATTTTTCAATTATTTTATATTAAATTAAATGATGGCCTATGATTCATCCCTCCCTCCATTATAATGTAGGACCTACGTGTCTAATGATATTTATGTAATTTCCTTTATCCAATCATTTGGTTACCCTCACCTATGAGTGAGTAATATTTATAATTAATGGACAATCCTAAGGCATGTGGAGGTAGTTCAAGATGGAACCCTAATGATAACAATCCAGTTTATATATAGGTGGATAAGTGGAATGTTGTAACTCATGCCAAGATCGACAATGGGAGATACTTTCCCTAGGTCAAAGGTTGATTTAATGTCTGGTCATTAAATCAAGCATTAGACAAATATCAAGAATGGTTCATTTAATTATTTATTTATTTTTTTCTATGAAATTATTTATTTTATGGATTCAAGGTTGTGATCACATAAATAAGTAAACTAATGTGAAAATATAGAAATTAAATAATTGAATTGTGCATAAATTTTTTATCCAACAAAGTTAATTAATTAAGTAACATCCACTTAATATTAACATGACATGTAATGGATAAAAAAAAAGATAAAATTTAGGAATAATAAGTTAAAATACCTCAATTAAATATTAAGTTAGACTAATCCTTCCATTACTTGATTGGGAATGAAACCATAGAAATAAGTGTAGTACATGGCGAAATTTTGAACACTTGATTTTATAGGGGAGTTCTCATGAGAGTTTTGGGATGACTTAACTGAAATTATATTTAGTTTAATAACCAAAGTCTATTCAATACAAATTTGGAGGAAAGTGTTGAGAAAATATAATTTAGGATTCTAGGATGGGGGAATCCACTCAACGGATCAAGGAGTTGCAAGTCCATATTTGGAAAGACTGAATACCTAATTACTTTATTATGATTTTCATGGAAAAAGTAGAGATCATTAAGAAAAGTAATGGGGATCCTTTCCACTAGAATGTTAAAGAAATTAGACATTCCATGTTCAAAAGTGAGGGATATTGGGACTTGATAAAATAGTGGCAGATTTAATAAAAAAAATTAATTAATTATATATCACTTATTTTATAATCAAGAAAAGTACTAATAATATACTCTTTTTAATTATAGAATGAATTGAAAAGTTCATCATCCACACTATACCTATGATTAATATTGGATAAATACAACCTCTTAACTAGTAGTAACTTCTAGGAGTGGTTTAGAAGCCTTCGAGTTGTGCTAAACCATGAATAAAAATCTTACATGTTAGAATCCTCAATGCCTAATCCACCTACTAAAGAGGTGAGTAATAAAGAGTTCCTTGTATATGAAAAACATTTGAGTTACGCGATCTATGTTCAATGTTTGATGATTTCATTGATTTCTAGTGAACTAATAAAGTCTCACAAAAACATGGATGTGTATAGAATGCTTGAGAACCTCTATGTTATTTACCATGAGTGATATAGACAGAAGTAGTTTCAGATTTATAAGGTACTATTTCATAGAAATCTTGAAGAAGGTTCCCCAACTAGGCCTCATGTAGTCAAGATCATTGGATTCATTGAGAACTTAGATGTTCTAGGGTTAAAACTCCCTAAAGAACTGGCCACCAACCTCATTCTGACATCACTCTCTCAGATCTTATCTAGATTTTTATGAATTTTAATATAAACAACATTGAGAAGTCTCTTCCAGATATTATTAATCTTCTTTTACAAGTATATAAGGATACGAAGAGTGAAAAACATTCCATACTTATGGTGAAAAAATAGAATGGGAAATTGGATAGCTTTAATCCCAAAGCATCTTCATACCCTTCCAAGAAAAAGAAGATCAAGGGGAGAGCAAGGGAATGAGATGATGTCTGTTTCACATGTGGAAAGAAGGGAGACTAGAATAAAAACTACACCCATAAAGAGAAGGAAGGGGAAGATTTAGGTGCATTTATTTTTTAGTTAAATTTATCTATTTCTAAAAAATAAGTATTAGATATAGCCTATGGTTCTCACATAAGTATTAAAATATAGGAACTATGTAGATTCATAAATATTTATTAAGGAGAGGTAGATATTTGAGAAGCCAACTGAGATAAAAAAAATTGTTGTAACTATCAGGGACTACCACCTCATATTGCTGACCAAAAAGATCTTGATTTTAAAGGGTTGTTATTATGTTCCTTTAGTTACCAAAAACATTATTTCTCCATCCGTACTTGATACTGATGGATTTATTTTTAAATTTAGGAATAAATTTTTCTTATTTTATAAAGATATAATTTTTTATGGTATGGTAAATTGAAATAATGGTATTTATGTGTTGGATTACATGAACCGAGTAATGGAAATAGATAATGAATTTACTTTACTTGACTCATACCACACCCAACTTTGGAATCACTAGCTAGGTCATGTAAATGAAAAGTACTTGACTAAATTACATAAAGATAGATATTTAGATTCTTTTGAACTAAAACTACTTTGTGTATGTCACGCATGTTTACAAGGAAAATGACCAAAGACATATTTATTATGAAAGGTGAAAGGGATAAAGATATTCTTGAATTAGTTCATACCAATGTGTGTGGGCCATTTCCTATTAAAGAAAGAAGTGGGTACTCATATTTCATAATTTTTACTGATGATTTTAGAAGACATGGATATATATAATTAATGTGGTATAAGTAAAATTATTTTGATGAATTCATAGAATACAAGAATGAAGTTGATAACCAGCTTGGTAAGAATATTAAGAAACTACCCTTGGACTATGGTGGAGAATATCTTAATCAATACTTAATTGATTATTTATGGGAGTTCAGGATATTATCTCAACTCACTCCTCCTTATATTCCTCAGTGGAATGGTGTAAGAGAAAGGAGGAACCGCACCTTGTTGGAAATGGTCAGATCAATGATGATTCATGCAATTATTTCATTCTTTATTTGGGGATACATGTTACAAATAGCAGCATGCGGACTAAACTGAGTACCAAATAAAGTGAAAGATGGTACACCACACCAATTATGGAATTTAAAGAAACTCATATTATCTTACTTATATGTATGGGGTTACGAAGCATTTTTTAATGCCTATTCAGGTAAAAAGATTGTATTATGAGGCATAAAGTGTATCATTATAGGATATCCAAAATAAAGAAAGGGATGCCACCTATAAAATCCTTTAGACAAAAAGGTTTTAGTTGACAGATGTCCCACATTTCTTGAGGAGGATCTTATCTCTAAAATAGATAGTGGGAGTAAGATAGACTTCGATGAAGTCTGGGATCAAGATACATAAGAGTTGGCAAAGTAACAAATTCCACAAAGCCTCATGGAAGAAGAAGAAATTATTCTAGAGATACAATTACTATGTATAATTACTAGAGATAATAGAGAACTAGAATGGTATGGTTTTCTATTCACCAAGGATACTGAATCATTATTACTAGATAATAATGATATTATAACCTATTAAAAAGAAATAAGTGGCACATATATTACCAAGTGGGAAGAAGCCATGAATTTTGAAAAGGATTCCATATACCAAAAACATGTCTGGATTTTGGTAGACCCTCCAGTAGATGTAAAGCCCATTGGTTGCAAATGGGTATTAATGAAGAAATTAGATATGGAAGAATAATTCAGTACCTATAATGTGTGACAAGTTTCAAAGTGGCATCAATGCATTGACTATTAAGAAACCTTTTCACTAGTTACAATGCTTAAATCCAAAATAATTCTACTTTCCATTGCGGCTTTCCATGATTATGATCTTTGGAAAATGGATTTCAAAAAATCCATCCATAATGGGAACCTTCATAAATATTTATATATGATTTATCATAAAGGTTTTGTGACTCTAAAGGATTCCAAAAAGGTATGAAAGTTAAAAATATCCATTTATAGATTAAAGAAATCATTTGGGTCATGGAACATTCATTTTGATGAGTCCATAATAGAATTTAGTTTCATAAAGAATGGATGTGATCAGTGTGTCCATAAATGGTTTAGTGGGAGTGTAGCTATTTTCTTAATAGTATATGTTGATGACATATTACTCATTGGAAACAAAATAACAGTCTTAAATTCTGTTAAGGTGTGGTTTAATAAATTATTCTCAATGAAGGCCTTGGGTGAGGCAGCATATATTCTTGGGATCAAGATCCATCATAATAGATCCAATAGGTTACTCGGCCTAAGTCAAAGTACATACATTGAAAATATACTGAAGGGATTTAGTATGGAATAATCCAAGAGGATATTTTTTACAGAATTATATGGCATTCATCTTTCCAGTAAAATGTGTCCTTAGAAACATCAAGAAATAAGTAGAATATAAAAGATTCCATATGCATCAGCGATTGGGTTAGTCATGTATGATATTTTATGTACTAGGATAGATGTCTCCTATGCATTAAGTGTGGTAGTAATATATAAATATAATCCAGGTTACTATTATTGGATGGTAGTCAAGACTATCCTTAATTATGAGGCGTAATAAGGATATGTTTCTTATTTATATAGGAGATGAGGAACTAGTCATCAGAGGATATGAAGATGCTAGTTTCCAAACTGATCAAGATGACATGAAGTCAAAATTGGGTGCATCTTCACTTTAAATAGAGGTTTTATGAGTTAGAAGAGCTCAAATAAGGCTATGGTTGTAGATTCTACAGTAGACACCAAGTATATTACAGCTTCTGAGACAGCTAAAGAAGTAGTATGGATGCACAACTTCATCCAATTTCATGATTTGGTATCTAGAAATAAAGATCCTATCACACTCTATTATGATAATAATATAGTTTTGGCTCTTGGAAAAGAGACAAGATCACATCAGTGGATAATGAACTTTCTTCAAAAGTATTATCTCTTGAGTTATTTTTCTCAAAGGGTTGCAGTTGTAGTGAGCAGTATTTCTGTGGAAGACAATGTAGCGGACCCCTTAACTAAAGTATTAACTTAGAAAAAACATGAATATCATGTGAGGTCTAGCAGAATTAAGGTCATAGGTATTTTTCTCTAGTCTAAGTGGGAGTTTATTGGATTTGGTGTCCTAAGACCAACTGTATGTACATTGATTATATGTATATTCAATATATTGAATATTAATAAAACTATTTATTACATATTGTTCATTATTCTCCATGACTCTAATGTAATAATTTCCTATAGTATATGTCTCATTGATAAGGTCATAAAAATTCCTCGCTATAATGATAACCTTGCTATGATATGAAGATATTCTTAAATAATTTTATGTGGTTGGATAATGTGCTATAATGGGAGACATAGTACAAAGACTGTTAGGTGTGAGTACTCATAAGCATATGAGTCTTCTTATCATATATTTTGCACTTAATAATCTCCAAGATAAGAGATTATGAGAATAGACCCACCAATGAAAATTCCACATGTTATGGTGTTCATAGATATTCCTATCTACGAGTGTGTGTATGATGGTCCTTGGACTTTAAGGTTATTATTAATGCATGTTACAACTCCCATACTTAGATGTATTTCATAAACTATGATAATAACAGTTTATAAAGAAATTGGATACATTGGGTGCATCTTGAGTGATATGTCATTAATGAATAAGTCAAGTAAGTATTTGTCTCTTCCATCTTTATAGAAGCTAATATTAAGTCCCTTTAATTGTAATATAACCATCACATTAAATTCCATGGCCATGGGGTAACAATGTGATTATTTTTGATAGTCAAAGAAAGACATATCGAGTATTTAGGTTGGTGAAACAGATTTTCAACCTTCTTGATGAGATATTGTGACAAAGGGATTATATTACATAGTTTGTGTTCGTATCTGGTTGTCGACATTGTGACATTAATTTCTTTATCTTGGGTGTCATGACCCATTGCTAGATAGTAATCTTGGACTTTAGACAAGCCCACCTAATGCCAACAAGAAATAATCCTAGAGTTTCACACACTAAGTGCTTTTTTTGATCTTTATTAAATTATATTTGAGTTTAATTAATGGAATAAATATTATTCTCAAGTTTGAGGAATAATTTTATTCAAGTGATGTTGATTTCATAAATTAAATAAATATTTTTCCACCAGCATGTGAATAAAATATTAATTTTATTTTTTCAATATTTTAAAAATATTTATTCTCTAGATTGTGAATGAAATATTTATTTATGAATAAAATATTTATTCAATTTTTTAGTAAATTATAGATGATTTTTAATAGACCAATACCAATTCTGGTGACAAATATTAATTAACAAGACCATTGCATAATATTTTTTATTTCACAAGTTGGCACAGGCCAAAAAATAATAATAGTAATATAATTTTTCTTATTATGTGAAGTGGGATTTATTAATGTAAATAAATGTTATTTAATGGATGGTATGCAATTAAATAATTTTTTAACTTTAATCCTAAATCTATAAATATAAAACTATGTCTATTGTATAGAGTATCCAAAATTGATAATAGATAATTGTTTCACACAATGAATTCTCTTTCAAATCCTCATTCTCTCTCCCTCTCAAAGATGAGAATCAGAAGAGAGATTTCTTCAAGATCGAAGAATGGGTGATCAAGAAAGAATAGCACAAGACATTCGATTCACTGTGTTAGCACCCAGTGATCGAGTGGTGTTGTTCATATATCATTAGAGCATGTGTTGATCACTGCTAGAATGATTCTATCCTAGGATCCTCACAACACAAAAAATAAAATTTGAAATGGTATTTTTACATGATCAAAAATCATCAACAAAGAAAGTTCCTACGCTCATGTGTTTTTTTATTTAGATATTACCATGAAAATCCAAGACCTGGACAATTTGGTCCTAAAATTTTATTAAATAAAATAATCATGAAAAGTCAAGAAGTACTGGGGGGGTTTACAGAAATGGGAGTGAGTAGCTCCATGCATGTCGCCACACACCATTGGTGTATAATAATACAGAACTCTAAAGGTCCACATTGTGCTTGTTTCCATGACAGCCCTTTTTGATAGAGCATCCACCGCCTCATTAGATTCTCGATAGACATGTGAAACAGTCAAATTAAGATGTTATGTATGATAAATATAGTTAATCCACTGAGGTAATAACTTCCAAGGAACAATACTAGTTCTCACCTTTAGAGACATAACATTCATTTCAAAGTCAGATTCTAACCAAAGGGAGTTCAAACCATACCGAACAACATATTTAATAGCATAAATCATAGCCCACAAATCTGCTTCATGCACAGATCCAATTCCAATATAATGAAAAAAAAATCCTTAACAAAGTTGTGATGGGTTCAGAAAATACCTCCACAACCCAATGGTCTTGGCATGCCAGAGGATACACCATCGACATAAACCTTAATCCCTGATGATATTGGAGGGATCCATCATATGTACCTAAGAAACCGGGGCTTTATGGGTCTTCCCAACACCCCAAGTCTTCTCGAAATTTGAAGATCAATGGTGTTGTTACTCATGGTGATAGTTTGAACCTTCAAGGCTGAATATACCTCTCTGTACAGTACCAGTATACTTATAGAAGTGAAGGTAATATGATTATCAAACAATCTTTCATTTTGAATAGTTCATATGTGAGAAATGATCGAGGTGTCTAAAGCCAGTAGGAGTTGTTTTACTTGATCATACTACCCGGAATTACATATGAAGCTCATGTGTTCTCCAAACAACCTGTTAATAGTAAAATCAAATCCAAATTTTTTGGCTGCATGAAACCAGGGAGATTGAGAAAATTCACATCCCATAATGAGTTTATGGGTATTCTATTCATATTTAAGACATAGATAGCAGGCAAATACAATGTGTTGGCCAGTTTTTTTAAGCTGGTCATGAGTAGGTAGCTTGATCTTACACACTTTTCAAAGTATAACGAACCTTGAGGGTTGTATGAAGTGAACCTTAAATTTTATTATCCATGCTGGAGTTACAATCGGTCATTCATATTGTAACCTGTAATGATCTTTGACATTGAAGAGACCATTAGTATTAGGCTTCCATGTTAAAGTGTCATTATCAAGGAAAGAATAATTTTGGATTTCCAGCATAATCTATACAGGAATAAAATCAAAATTTTTGAACTGCATCATGAACTCAGAAATAGTCATGTATAAACTATTATAGGGGACATTCACACTATTAGTAAAAGGCATGTCCAGCCAAGGGGTATTCCAACAGTTAAGGTCAGAATTCCTATTTACAACCCACTTTGCATTATGCATAATTGCATTAAAATAGTATTTGATGGAGGACCAAACCGATGAGGCAAGGTAGTATGGGTACCCATCAAGTAGTTTCATTTTAAATATTATTGAGTGGAACTCACAAGAGGATTCATTAAAGACTAAAATATTCCATGTGAATTTTCTAATGAGATCCTCATTAAAGATCCAAATATCTTTAAAACCAAGGACCCCATCTCAAGAGTTTTGATGCATTCTCTTCATGCAATAATGAATAATTTCTTTTCATACATAGACCAAATCCATAAAAAATTATTGATCATGCATTGAATCCCATTGATGAGGTTTCTTGTCCACCTATAAAGATGGAAGGAGTATAAAAATTTAGATGTGATGAATTAATTGACAAGGAAAATCCTTCCTTCTTAAGACAAGGATTTCCCTTTCCACTTAGAAAATTAATTAATGATTCAAGAGAATATCACTTGAAATTAATCTCTCTTCACTTTTCCCCAAAACAAAGGGATTTCAAGATAATTGATGGGAACATATCCCTTTTTCACTCCAAGCCTTTTGGTGATTCTATTTGTCTTTCCAACCAAAATTAAATCACCCAAAATAATTGATGACTTTCTTCAACTAATGGCCTATCTGGCCACATCCTCATAGTGAGAAAAGAGAACTTTAATGTAAGAAATGGTTTTATTTGAGTCCTATCCAAAAATAAGTATGTTATCAATATACAAGAGGTTTGATGGAGTGAAAAGGCCTCTCCCAATCTAAATGACTTATACGTGACTACTTGAGTAAGATCATTAATTCATCTACTTGAGTAATCTTTGGAAATGGAAAATATAAGCCCTGAGATAGGATCCACTTTCCTAACACCACTATTATATTGAGAAAACCCCCCAGGAGACCCATTAATTAGAATAGATAGACTTGCAGAATTAAGGATTGTGTGAACTAATCTAATTAAGGAATTGGTGAAGCCATATCTATTTAGGAAAATAAATAATAAAGTCCATTTGAGAGTATCAAAAGCCTTATAAATGTCAATTATGAGTTTAAAGTTTACTTATTTTTTCCTCCTCTTCATTATATTGACACTTTTTTATGCTCTGAATAAGTAATTTTGAATGCTTCGGCTGGGGATAAATCCAAATTGATTTGAAGTAATGTGATCCGTAATAATCCATCCCATTCTGCTCAAAATGAACTTATTAATAATTTTAGGGGCAGTGTTCCCAATAGAAACTACTCTGAAGTCCCAAATATCAACACCATTCTTCTTTTTGGGTATCAATACAATTAAGTTCAAGTTAATCCCATGTGAAGTGGAAGCATGAGTGAAAAATTCCTTGATTTCACTAATCAAATAATATTGTAAGATATCCCAATAAAATATGAAAAACTTATTTGTGAAACTATATGGACCATCCAAACTCTTCATATTAAGAGAGAAAGGGTCTTATTTAACTTCCTACTTGGAAGGTTCTATGGTAAGTTCTTGATTATGATAGTCCTAAATGTAATATGTAATGTTTTTAACCATTTTTAGTGATTTATCTAGCCCATCATCAGCATAAATCTCCTTAAAGTACTCCAAAACAACCCTTAAAATGTCATTTTTAGAGGTGTATAAACATCCATTAATGTTTATATCATTATTCCCCATTCTATCCCTCTTCTCCTTATGAATCCTATAAAATAATTTTTAGTTCCTATCACTATCCTTTAGCCATTTAACATTCATATTATTTCTATCCAACCTTTCTTTGATCATTAGGAGATTATCCATCTTAGAATGTGCTTGAATTTTCTCTCTAGAAGGGGTGTCTTGATGTTGATTGTTAATTTGTACATAGGTAAGTTATTCTTCAGCATCCTTGATCTTTATATCAAGCTTAGAGGAAGATTTTCTTCTCCATTCCCTTAGGAGTTCCTTAGTTTGCTTTAATTTTCAAGCAAGCCTTTTAAATGGATTTACAACAGGTTCCATCTTCCATGCCTCTAAAATAATTTCAATGAATCTGAGAATAACAGCCCATCCATTATTGAAATAAAAGGGAAGATAAACTGACCTTACCAAATGAGAAGAGAAATCAACAACAATAGGATTGTGATCTGAATGGTATTTAGGAAGGGTGGAGCTTGAGACCCCATTAGGATCACTTCTATCATCCATTTTCATAGTGAATCTGTCCATATTACTTGCTTTCATTACATTAAAGGTATACCTGCTCTATGTAAAATTCTCTCCAATAATTGGGATTTCAAAAAAAAATTGTAGTTGTCAATACAAGAGGATGATTCCAAGGCTATAATTTTATTAGAACTGGATCCAATTTTCTATTCCTGAATGAGGACAGTGTTGAAGTCCCCCATGACCAACCATTTGTGATTCATATTCTTATAAATTTCTTCAAGATATTCATATAATTATCTTATCTTAATGTATTAAGTGGAATCATATAAAAAGGATACAAATATAGGACAATAGGAAATATTAAAATAGATAGAAATGCTCTAGGATTTTTTTAATATAAGTGTTAATTTGAATGATTTATGGCTGAAAAATACATAGATGATTCATTATAAGACTATTCATATTATGAGAAACAAATTTTTACCCAATAGAATCCCATTTGAAATTATTCCAGCTTTCAAACAGCATATTTGGTTCATAAACCCCAATAAGTATAGGTTTTTGGTCCAAAATAAAGTGTCTAAGGGCCTTGGACATTAGGGGATTACCTATCCCTTAACAATTATAATAGAAGAACTTCATTGCTTGAGGACTTAGACTCTTATCAGAGGCCTTTATTATTGATTTACATTCCCATTCCATCTCCTTTTTGTCCCTTTTACTTTTTTCTTCCTAACCCTTGGGTTCTTATCCACTTATGAACCCTCCATCTTCCCATCAGTCAAAGGTGTATTATGAAAATCAATTTCCTAGTATCCATCAATGTTTTTAGTCTCAATTTACTTAGGATCTTGATCCTGAGACTTATTATCCCAAAAGGTAACACTCAAAGGAGTGAACTTATTATTGGATTATAGGTTCTTAATGATATTTTTAGTGGGTGTGTATCTTATTATAGCCTTAGAGGAAGAAACTTGTAAAAATCCACCCTCCAAAGCAGTGTGATCAGTATGTTTTCCATGCTGATTCACCTTACTATAAAAATTTACAGCCCTATCAGGTGTGTTGTGTGGGAACTAATGTGAGATACCATAATTTTACAATCCTACCCCAATTGAACCACATTCAAAATGCTACTAATTAGATAATACAATTGTTTTCAACATAGCAATCTCATTAGAGAAAGCACCTGGGATGGACTACCCAGGTGGATTAACAATATTTAAAACCTCTACTAGAGTTTCTACATTAGTTTCCTACATAGGTTCACAATAGGTATCCTCTAATGTGATGGTTACATGCCTCTTTGATATGCCCTGAGTAAAACTAGTAGGCTCCTGGTTTTCCTTCATATCCCTTTCACCATCAATGATGTCAGTTCTCATAGAGTATAGAGGGGGTTACACAATTGAGGAAATCACCTTTTATTCCTCATGTGAAGAGCCATCGGTGCTCCCTCACACAATTCCATTATTGTGGATAGGAAGGAAATCAATGTTCTCATCATATATAGATTGATTCTAATTAACATCAAAAACCCTCTCAATAATCAGTTGGGGGTGCTCATGCTTTCTACAAGTTCCTTCCATAGGATTATACCCTAACTACCCATTCACTGGCACATGGGATGCTCCAAAGGATATAATTCCATTCATATCAGGAAAAAGGATTTTATCCATTCCCTTCCCACTTCTACAAGTGGAATCATTATGACCTTTTTCTTTAAAAAACAAAAATTCTTTATCCCTGTTACATTTAGTGATAATATGCCCAAAAAACCAGTATCTCATGTAGAACCTACGTTTCCTACCATATTGGATGACAAGTGTGATGCTATCATCCCTTGTTCTTAGCACCACCTCTTCCACTAAGGTTCTAGACATATCAACCTCTACTAAAATTATATTATAATGATTGAACCTCATATTATCTGTTTGTTTGTCTATTTAATAATATTCCCAATAGAAGATTATATATCCCATAGAATCTGTGGATACTAATACAACCAATTTAGCTTACAAATCTGAATCCAAAGCTGGGTATGAGAGTTCCTTACATTTCCAGGGTCTAAATTCATATCCCATTAATGAATTCTTATAAATCCAAGCATAAAGGAAACTAACCCCATGATCCATTCTCTTAAATTTAAATCATCAAAGGTGAAAATGACATGGTAGTAACCCCGCCCCATTGTTGTCATTTTCTAATCATAAAATCCCCTAAGCTCCACAATTTGTCGAGTGAGAACATAGAATTTCCACAGCTTCTCACCTTTAGATACGAAAATGTTCACAATAATGGAGTACCTATATAAGTTGACTCGCTCCACCACATACTCCTGATTGGATGAAACATGCACTTTTCTAAGCTTATTAATAATCCTTTCATGGGAGGAATGTCAAAATTTAAGAAGGAAAGACCGGAAGCGGATTTAACCACATCTACAAAATTCTTCTTCAGACCAGCATCATCAATGGGATCTCATCTCTCCAAACCTATTTTTATTTATGTGAGATTAAAAAGCTTCTTATTCCCAACATGATCAAGCACAAGACATTCAGATATATCTGCAGATTTAGTTCTTGTATTGAGTTCAATATCCCTAGGGTTGGGATTTTTTCTATTCCCCCTTACTCTACCATCTTTTCTTATTCATATATTTAATAAATTAATTATAAATTTAACATGTATGATCCTCACTCATGGATTTGGGCAATGATTATTAAAAGAAATTTTAATATATCTCCCACCACCGCATGCTTCTACTGCACCCAGAACCAACAAGTAGTCCCTGGGTGTACAAACCAAGAAGACTTGTGTTCATCATCCATCAACTCATACCTCATAGATTTAGTAATAACCATCCTGCCTTAAAATCACAAGGCACCAATGGGAGACTAAAACCTATCTAATGAGGTCTCCCCACCATTTAATATTTTACTAAATCACTGTAAAACAATGTTTCACACTTTGTAAATCCAATCCAAATCATAAAATGATGATTCAACCTTCATCTAAGCTAAGAAAACCTATCCACCAGCCTATTCCACTCCCAATATCATCTCCGAAAATAAATTCATCAGTGACCACTCCTCCAATGATTCCTCTAAGGCCTGAATTGGAAATTTTCTACTTAATGAATTAGCTACCATATTCCCTTTACCATGAGTATAATTAATATAAAAATCAAAATTCTAGAGACACTCAACCTAACATATCTATCACAAGTTTAGATCCCTCAGAGTGAAAATATAATTCATACTTTTATAATCAAAATATACCATAAATTGATTCCCAAAGAGATAGTTACACCAAATTTTGAGTACAATCATAATTGATACTAACTCAAGATCATGGTAAGGGTATTCATCCCAATTTTATTGAATTTATTAAAGCGTATGCACTCAGTCTGCATCATTTCAGGACCCCTTAGGTTCTTTCATGGTAGGGGGTTCCCCTGTGTCTTTATTTTGTATGTTTTACTTCATTCAATATAAAATTACATGATGATGATGATGGTAAGGGTAGTTATTCTTATGGGGGTGTAACATGAGAGAGCCATAAGCCACCAATTTCTTTATATGGATCAAGACACAACCTAATACCATACCTTAAGCATCGTAGAAAACATCATAGCCCAAAAAAAGTTCTGAAGGAATCATAAACCGATCTAGATTAAATATCACCTTTATTCCCTAAAATGATATCTAAAACTTGTCATTCTAATCAAAATTTATACCCTTATAGGTTAAAGATATCATTATAGATGAAATCTTGGTTAATTCCTAAAAAACTACTTGTAATAACCAACAAAACCCAAGATACTCTGAATATAAAACATATTTATGGGATTCTCCCAAGACATTACCACTTTTATCTTTTCAAGATACACCAATATGCCCCTCTCAGATATAAAATGCCAAAGAAATTTCAATTCTTAGATCCAAAACACACACTTGTAAATCTTACCATACAAACGATGTTCTTTCAGGGTTCCAAGGATGATATATAAATGATCTCGGTGCTCCTCCTATGACTTTGAGAACACTAAAATATCGTCCACAAACATGACTTTGAAAGAGATATTTTTTCTTAATGGTCACCTTATTTAGCATCCAATTATCAATGAAAATCCTAAGGCTTCCATCCACTTTCTTTGAAAGGTGAATTGGAAAATCCCAAGGTGACATGCTAGGATGAATAAATCCTTTAGTCTCAAGGTCTACAAGATATAACTTAAGGTCAATTAACTCAGAAGGTGTCATGTGATAATATGGAATAGAAATAGGCATCTTACCAGGGAGAAATTCAATGGTAAACTTGGACTATCTCTGTTGTGGTAATCCAAAAAAATCAATAGGAAATACCTTATGGTATACATTAACCACTTCAAGAAGTGGAGTACTCAAGAAAGATTCAATGGAATCAAGGAACTTCCTAGATAACTAGTATGAGATCACTCTAGCATAAGTAACAACATGCCTTTCTCTCCCTGATATAGAATCCCACTCACCATGAATGGTGTGAGTGACTCTGTCAAGATATATAAACTGAACTCGATAATGATAACAATCGATATGAGCCTTTACACTGCTCATCCAATATATTCCAATAATTAATTCAAAGATTTCAATATCAAGAACCAATAAATCCTATGTCACTTAAAATTTGGATATCATCACCTATCATGTGGTATATTTGAAACCTTTTTTGGACCTCTTAACCAAAGGTGTGGAAAGATCCAATAAGAACAGCATAA
Organism: Viscum album; assembly: GCA_963277665.1. Taxonomy (NCBI): domain Eukaryota; kingdom Viridiplantae; phylum Streptophyta; class Magnoliopsida; order Santalales; family Viscaceae; genus Viscum; species Viscum album. The sequence goes on along the minus strand of OY728166.1, from coordinate 786,916,741 downwards.
GCTCATAACACAATTCCAACCCATAAATCAAATTTTATGATATAAAAGGGTGAGTATCACACCAGTATCAAATAAATTCAGTACTATAGAAGATAAAATAAACATTGTACTTAAATTAGTATCTATCCCTACATCAGATTCCTCTGGTGTATACTTCACTACATAAAGATGCTCGGCCTCAAATCCTCCATGAGCCTTGTTAGTTATAAGAACATCCCCCTTAGCTAGAGGATAAGATCCACCACCTTTGGAAGCTTCGTAATGAACCTATGAACCCATATTAAGAGTGTATCTCGCCTTACTAACTTGGAAAATCCTTACAAAAATGATTTAGATGACCAGATTGACCACAATGATTATAATTTTTGGGCACTTCCATACAATTAGGTTTGGTATGACTATTCCTACCACATTGATAGTAAACAACATGTTGTTGTTTGAATGAATCCCCTAAATCTAGTCCTAAATAAAACGAAGCACCCTTTCATTTATTTTTATGGATAGAAGAAATAGCCTAGATAACATATTCACCAACCAAATCTATAACCAAATATATTCTCCCACATATTTCTACCTTAACCATATCAACTTTTTCAAAAAATTACAAAAAGGTCAAAAGGCATAAGAGAATCAAAATCAAGCGAATATCAGCCCTCAGAACCATGTTGAACCTCCAAGCCATTAAAAATAATTTTCAACAAGTTTAGGTGTTAAGAGTAATAAATCAATGAAATGGGTGGAATACTCCAAAACTGTATGCTCCCTCTACTCTAAGGTCAAACATTCTTGGGTATTTTCCGCATGAAACGTCTCAGGGTAAAATTTTTGATTTAATATTTTCTTAAAAGAAGTCCAGGTGAGATCCTCATGCAACTTATCTTTCATGATAGAGTCCCACCATCTCCTTCCAGGCCCCTCAAGAATATACATAGAAAAACCCACCCTAGAGTCCTGAGGAGTTTTCAAAAAATTGAAGATCATTTCTATCTGCTCAATTCACTCTTCAGATAACTAGGGTCCTTTGTCACCATAGAAGATAGGTGGAATCATCTTAGTAAATCTCTATCCATAAGCTACTACTCATCCCAAGGATCTGACACCCACTTATCCCTTAGTCTTAATAGTGTGTATTATAAATTCTACCAAAGATGGTTCCACCATAGGATTCACCTATGGAAATTTTCGCACAGCTTCCTCACTCTGATTTGGAAGATCTCTTCTATGATTAATTATCAAATAAACACCAGACAATAACCAATCATCTTAGGATCAGTTTCCAAATCAGAATACTAACTTCCATAATACATATAAATTCCTTTAAATAATAGGAATCTAAAGTAATCACATGTCCTTTTAATGATATAAAACACTTTAATAAGGAACAGGTTTATTTAAATAAACCCTAAATCTAGTTTATTCAAATAAACTCAAACATTAATTCTCAATCTTGGAAAAAATCTCAGACCACCCATTGTAACATGAGTTCATACATGGAATTGTGCTGAAAAGGAACCCACCCATACTTACTATTCAAATTAAAACATCTGTAACTCCTATATTAAAAATACCCTAAAACAAAACTAGGATAACACTTTAGGTAGGGTATTCCCTTTGATAATATTTTGTAACGAACTATCCTGAGTTGATCAAACACATCACCAAAGTTGGAACAACATGGAAGATGGGAACCAACAAACAACCAAAATATTCCCATGCATAACTAAAGAAATGTAAACATACAATGTGGAAGAAAATAACATAATCATGAGACATAAATATCCAATAAAAATATCTAATCCCAAAAGGAAACTAAGACAACCCAAATCTAAAGCTCTATGGGACAATATGTCATCACCAAAATATCCCTCCAAGGAGATGATGATACTCAAGATAAGTTAGCTCACTACATGATTCCCTTCCCTTCACTTGTGTCCTAAAAACCCACATCTACAAACACCCAAAGGAAAAAGTAGGGTGTGATAATAATACCCAGTAGGATTTCACTAAAGAATCTAGACAATGTCTAATATCAATAACACATTTATTATAGATTTGAAACAATTATAGATTATAAAAATTTATAAAATAAAACCATTTTTGTAAAACAACCATTGGTTTTCATAAAATAATTTCCATATTATAGTAATCAATAAATATAACAAGTATGTAAGAAAACAGGTGTTCATAATCAAAACCATCCATAGATATTGTAAAAACCCCGGCCCCAATTGCCCGGAGTCGATGTCATACATTATTACATTGGTATAATAAATAAGGAATTCACATACCAAAGGAAAGAATAGTTTAGTAGCTTTGGAAAACCAGATACAAACATAAGTTTTACATTATAACTTTTAAAGGATAAACAATATAGAAACTCTACTAGAAATACCCATAAACTCCTAGATTAACCTTGTAAGTCACTCATAATATACATCTTTGCATCCTGGGGAAAAATAGAACATAATAAAGGGGTGAGATAAGATTCTCAGTAAGGGTAAGTAATATAGAGAAATATAATATAAAAAAAGTCATAGTTAATGACTAAAAACACGTGCCATTAAAATATAATCTTGAGAATAATATGGCAAGAATAAAAGGTGAATAAATAATGACATGTAAATAATCACATGAGAATGAAGCTTAACCAGGGATATTATACTAGTCTAATATTCACATGTATAGTCAATTACAAATCATAATGATCTAATTCATATGTTGGACATCATAAACATACCTTTGAGGCCTCATCCAAGACACCTAAAAATAAATGGTTAAGGACTCTTCCAAAATCCATTTTTGTTTTATCTCATGAGACCTACCGATACATCGAGGGGATACAGAGGGTCTCACCCATCAGTTTCTAAGTATAATTAATTACTCATATGAATGGAGTTAAACATAAAAACATATAAATATTAAATGTAAATAACTTTCCCTAATCTAAAAACATAGTCACTAACCATTCTGAGTAGTATGGTGAATTGTATCAAGATAGAACATCCATAGCCACACTAATAATAAACCATTTAATAAAAAATGTTAGATTATAATCATAAGAGATAAATGTCAATAAATAATAAAATTCAATGGATGTTTATAAATTGATGAAAATACTATAATAAAATCATCGAGCAATTCTTTATAGAAATACCCTTTTACTTTACAAAGAAGAGTTCTTTTGGAAAATCATTTTTATTTTTTATAATTGTTTGTATGAAACCAGAAATGAACAAAAATAGTTTTTCATCAAAAAATTAGTGATTTTATAAAAATAATGGTGTCTTAAAAAATATTATGGATAGTACTTGAAAATGGGTAAGAAATCGAGATGTTCCCTTTAATCGGGCTTGCGTATTGGGAAGAATTCAGAATTGAACCTTGTAAAACATGTATTTCCCATAAAAAAGTATTAAATGATATTGATACATGATTTTTTAATTTATAAACTTAATTTAGAAGAATTATATAAAAATAATTAATAATTACATTGGTTTATAGAGGGAGAAATCATAACCCAATGAAAATGGAGGTTTGGGAAGAAACCATTACTTTATGTCTGAAAGTGTTCTGAACTTGACCTTAATGTCTTAGATAATAAAATTAAATATATTAACTACTTAATTAATTATTAAAATTTTCTACATTTATTTTATTTATTATAATTTTATTAAGTTCATTTATGGTCTTTTTTATGAGTTATAAGATACAATTTTATCATTCGGGAGTATTCATTTCCCAGGTTTTCATGATCGATTTTCTTGTATATGATATTAGATGTTCATATAAAATGGGAATAGATATCCAGAATTGAATTTATATGTTATTAATGAACATACATAAGATTAAATGGTTATATAGGTCATTATGTTATTTGGGGTGATGATGAATCATTAGATAAGATGTTAGTGGTCATCATTTAAAGTATTTTGGCGGTTTTTCGATCATTACAAACTAGTTTTGTTTTATTAATTAAAATCAAGTATATATAATGGTTTTAGACTAATAAATAGGTTGTAATACATATATTATAATTTTTTTAACCATAAAAATGGTTTTATGACCATCCATGAAGGCGTTAATGGAAAATGAAAATGCACTGTCCATGATGTCAATAAATTGACACATCACAGGCAATGTTTTCATTTATAGAATAAAAGAGAGAGATAAAGGATTTTGATGATGGATATTCCATTAAAATGATATAATTATAGTATATAAATTATACTAAAGTTATCGTGTCACTTTGGACTAGGGAGGTGAGGGAAGGAAAAGAAAATAAAATATATTGAAAAAAAATAAAAGAAAAGAAAGAGGATTTTTACCTCTTGAATTATCCTCCTTGAGATCCTACTTAAGGGGATTGGTTTTGGTATTTTTTTTGAGACCAAAGGTTCCTGGAAATTAGGGAGGTTATTTTAAAGATTATTGGGGAGAAATTTGATGAGGATCAAATTTTGGAATGTGTGAGTATAAGGGGTTGTGAGGAGTGGTATTTATAGTGAAGGAGAGGGGGGGGTTTGAATATTTTATTCATTTCTTTAGTATTTTGGATCAAGAATATAAATTTTTTTGAGTATTATCACAAAATATATTAAAATAATTAAGTATATTTAAAGATTATGGGCTTACATCATCCACACATCACCTATGTGTAAAGTCCCGAGTTTTTGGAATGGGTCAAAATCCCGACCCTATTTGAATTTTTGACTTGTTTATGAGAAAACTGGGAAAATCTGGGAAGTTTTAGAAATTTATAGATTTACACACCATGTACTCCAAAGTACATTCTATGTGTGTATTAGGAATGTACCAGCCACGTGCTCATCGATTACTTGTTGTGTGATGACCGTGTAATAATTTCTTACTAACCCGGTGTGTAGTGTTATTTAACACGCCATGTATTTTTCTTTCTGCATACCGGTTGAATCCTAGTCGTGTGTCGACCTGTGTGGCCCATCCAAGTCATGTGGCTTCCTTTTCATAAGTCATAGTATGGAAAATTCAATAACACAACGTGTAGTCCTTTTACACACCATGTATTTTTATTTTTATTCACTTAAATGAAAGAGCGTTGCGGCTTATTTCATAAAATATCTTATTCTTACCCAACTTCAGAACAGTCCCATTCCAAAATCCCGAACTAAAAAACTTTCCCTAGATTCTTTATAAGAAGTTAATTCTTCAATTTGTCGGTGGTTGTAGGATCACATCAGCAAGGCTAAACCCACGCACCCTCTTTCATTCCAGTTTCTTTGCCTCATACACCATAGTTTCCATCCGAGCAGAATTGTCGAGATTTGATGCAAACATAGATCTACAAAGATCAACTTTGAATTGGAGTTTTATATCAGACGTTACTATATCTATGAGTCTCAAGTAGGTGGTTTATACCTCTTTTTTTGTTTTTTTGGTCATTTGGGTGGTGCGGCTTTTAGCGTGTATTTGGGTATTTTGAGTGTGACCATGTTTTACCTAACATTGCATATTAAATTGTTTATTTGACCAAGGGGATTCCTTTGGGTATGACATGTTTTCTATTTTTCTTGAGCAGTGTCGGGCGAGGGTACATTTCTCATTTGGGGAATTTTGGTCGGGGGTTCCAAAATGGTATAAGTTGATTTTATGTGATTAGACTACTGATTTTAATTGTTTAAGTCATGATATGAATTGTTAGAGGCTTCCAAGACCTTGGTGCTGGTATGGGAAAACACATAGTTAGTGAAATTCAAATTTTTAGTTTGTTGCCTATTTTAAGTATTTCTTTTGATTAAATATATATGTGATGTGTGATATTGCATATGTTGGAACCTTCGGGTTGTGTTAGGCATGGCCCGAATATTCTTGAGTGATACTGATCATAGGTTGGGCATGGCCCGGGTTACATTGGGTGGTTCTGACCATAGGATTGGGTGTAATGGACATCAGCTTGAGGCAGTGTGACTGTCAGGTCGGGCATGGCCTAAGTTACTTGGATGGAGAGGCCATCAGACTTGAGCGACATGGTCACAGGGACATGAGGTGTTAGAGACATTGTGTCTTGGGTACTATTTTTCTGATTACCTCTCACCCAGAAACTTTGAGTAGTGTGCACACAGAGAGACTCTGTGATGAGGTGGTTTTGACCACTCGTGTGTATAGAGGCCCCCATTATTTGCGGTTTAGGTACTATTGGTTTGGGGGTACTTACTGTAGGAATCCACATGGAAGGTGAGGAGCCTTCAAGGGATAGAATTGATGCAATCGAGTTGGGGGCAGAGGCTCACTATGATTTGAGGGCAGACATAGTTGTCCATCTGGTTACTTATTTGAGTACAAGCATCATTGTTCCTCCGAGTTACCACTTCTTGGGAATGCCTTCAAGACATCGGTACTTGAGACATGCGGTGTCATGGGGAACATGGTTTCGGGTTACATGATAGAGATTCCGACATTGGTTGAAGCAGGTGACACTCCATGGTAGCTACTGAGCACCAGTGGAGTTTATGTTTATTTGTGCAACATATTGTTTATTGCTTTCCTTATAAATGCATGTCTGCTTAAACACTTGTATTAGGTATGCACCATTGGGTGGTATCCTACTGAGATTCTTCTCACACCCTGCACGGGCCCTTTGAGATGCATGAAGACTTTATGGATTTATGTGTAATAAAGAGACCGTCTTCAAGAGCTGGATTGTATTAGCTGTTTCTAGGAGATGGTATGGACCTTGAGGTATTGCATAGCTTGAGTTTACTTGTTTTTCTTTATTTCATGTACCAGCATGCTTACCTTGTTTATTGTATCTACTGTTGGTTAGATATTATCACCCTTTTATAGGTTGACTTGATATGGATGCATGATTTTTATACTCTAGTAGTTGTTATAAGTGGTTCGGTATGATATTGTGTTTACTTTCTTTTGCTATTGTTTTTATTTATTTCTTCCACTGTTTATTGCTATTGATTGTGCTTCTGCTATGCAGATCTGGTTCGAGTCTGCAGAGTCTTATAATTTTATATTATGCTCAGACCAATACCATTATTATACTCTGAGAGGGTATAGCCTCACCATTATACCTATAAGACCCACACTGCTAGTCGACAGCCTTTGGCGTTCGGGGAGGTGAACCTAAGGTAGTAACACCCGACCCATTTATCACTGTTCGGGTGGCTTATCGAGTCTGGGATGTTACAAAGTAGTATTAGAGCAGTTCTTGATAGGGACTTAGTATTAGTATTTTTCTGGATACAAATGAGATTGAGACTTCTCTTTTTATTTCTGTTGGTTTTACTATTTGTGATATGGTATACTTGAGATAGGTTGTTACTGGAACTGGGTTTCTAGCTTGTGTTTGGGTGCCTACAGCCCCAGGTATGAGGGATGGATCAAGTTTCCATGGGTGGGAATTGAATTTTTCTTTTTCTCAGATTATAGTTTATATGATTCCCACCTCAGTGGGTAACTTGGTGTGTGATGTTATTGATTGTGATATGTAACCCTTAACCTGGTGTGGTAAAGGAGAATTGGACCTTGGTGTGGTATAGAAAGGCATGAGTGTTTGGATTTTGATAGGCACATTTTTAGGGTATTTCAATTTCATAACTGCATGTATGCTTCGTGAAGTGATAATTCCATGTGAATAATATCAATTTCCATGACTTTTATGCTTTCAAATGTGAATATGTGAAATTACTGATAGAATTTCTTATTTATTGCAATGTATTATGCCATGCTTTATATATTTTTATAATTGCATGTGGTAGGGTATTTGGGTCTGGATATTATAAGACAAAGCAGTTACTATGTTTGAGGATATTTTGATCATCAGGATTGAGCGACTCAGTCATCGGTTTGAGGCAACATTGGTTGTCAGGATTGGCATGGCCCGAGGTACTTTTGATACTTGATTCTGTTGAGGGCGGGTAAGGAGGCCATGAGGTCGGGATGCCGTGAGCATGGGTTGCGGTGGGGGAGAGTAAGGGTAGTAGTTATTTAATACCTTGTAATTATTTTCCTATTTGTGTAAATATATTGGTATATATAAATGGGTTGTCTAACCATTTATGGTATTCAGTAGGTTTATTTTAGACGACTCAGATGGAGAATCAGGCGGAAGATGGTACAGTGTCGCAGGAGCAGGGTCAGATTTAGGATCCAGTGCAGGGAGTGCATCATCCGCAAGTATAGGCTCGGGGACATGATCAGGTTCAAGATTTAGTGTAGTCATGAAAATATCCAGGTTTATAAGCGTTCGGACTGTGGCTCGACGATAATCTTCGGTCTCGTCTGGTATGTGTCTTGCAGGGGATCGACAGAGCCGCACAGGGTACAGATCCATCTATGCCATATCTATTACAGGAGTTCCAGTCGTAGCACCCACCGCTTTTTCAGGGTGAGGGTGGTCCATAGGCGGTTGAGAATTGGATAGAGAACATGCAAATGATCTTTGAGCAGCTTGAGACACATCCAGGGTGGATGGTCAAGCTGGCGACATACATGCTGCAAGGACCGGTGAAGAGTTGGTGGGATTTATAGGTTCAGGCTCACAAGCATGAAGGAATATCATATAAGGGCTTAGAGGATAGGTTTTTCAATAACTTTTACCCAGATACACTAAGGGCCAAGAGAGCTCGAGAGTTCTTGAGCCTTCATCAAGGGGACATGTCCATCATGGAATATGCAGTTACTTTCACTGAGTTGTCTCGATTTGCACCTGGTATGGTAAGAGATGACTCAGCAAGGGTGGGGTTCTTCGAGGATGGCTTACGACACACCATTTGGATCTAGGTGAATATCTTCAGGCTGGGATCGTTCTTAGAGGTGGTGAATCAGGCACTCATAGTGGAGGGAAACCAGAGGGATAGGCCCTAGGTTGGCCAGACAACACCTTCAGGTGATGGTTTGGATAGCAGGAAGTGAGGACAGGATGAGTTTTAGTAAGGTAGTTAGGCCAAGGACTCATCTTGACCACCTCATAGCAGTTACTCAGTGGTTTGATTTCATTGTGGACAGCCAAGGCATGTCCGAACTCAGTGCGATAGACCTCCAAAGGAGTGCCAAGCATGTGGATAGGTTGGGCATCTTGAGAGGTTATACAGGAAACTTTCTTAGATGGATGGTAATCAGGGACCAGGATAGATTTTGGCATCTAGAGTAGGTCCAGGTTTGGTACTAGGAGAGGGTATCCGAGTTTCAAATGCACGTGGAGGACACGACAGAGACAGTGGCACCTAGCTAAGGGGTTAGTGGCCGGTGACTGGAACAGCACCACGGGGAGGTTAGGCATCAGGCGGTCGTACTTTAGGCCAGGTGCATGTCATGGAGCTACTATAGGCTGAGCATGCCAGTGAGCCGATTATGGTTAGAGGTACACTGCGGTTGTGGCCGTGATCTATTTTTTTACTTGTTTTGGCATGGCCTTTTGGGGCATGTCCTCTTTGAGTGCACGAGGTGCACAGGATTTATGTGGACTGACTAGATGTTGGTCAGTGGGATTGGTTCCATATCAAGTGAATGATATATTTATATATATATATATATATATGATATGCATAGCATCATGAGCATCGAGGATGAGGGTTACTTGAGGTTCTGTGGGCATCGGGTCATCGAGGATTCGGGTTACTTGAGGTTCTAGGAACAAAGTTTGTTTTGAGCATCCATGGAATGCAGGACCTCATGGAGGCGGACACCGATGTAGTGCAGGATACGTTTGGGTGTCAGAAATGACACGGGATCACCAATGAGGCTCAGGGGTAATGATGCTTCACAAGAGGACCATGGGTCCGGAAACATGTTAGTGAACCATTTCCTGATTTGAGTGTTGTCGGTTTGAGACTGAGTTAGGAAAATCCTAAGATGGAGATCCCTTAAGTAATTTATCCAGAATATTTAAGACCGGGGTAGTTTGGGTTACTTTGATCGGGGTGGTATGTTTGGTACTATATCTAGGTTTCGTTTGATATATTGGGGATGAGCTATTTAACGTGGGGAGATTGTAAGAACTTGGGTTTTTGGAATGGGTCAAAATCTCAACCCTATTTGAATTTTTGACTTGTTTCTAAGAAAATTGGGAAAATCTGGGAAGTTCTAGAAATTTCTAGATTTACACGCCATGTACTCCAAATTACACGCCATGTGTGGGTTAGGAGTGTACCAAAGGTGTGCTCATCGAGTATATGTTTTGTGATTACTGTTTAATAATTTCCTACTAACACGGCCTGTAGTGTTGCTTGACATGCCGTGTATTTTTTCTTCGATGACCGACTGAGTCCTAGCTGTGTGTTAACCTGTGTGGCGCATCCAAGTCATGTGGATGCCTCTTCTTAAGTTGGAGTATGGACAAGGCAATAACACGGCATCTAGTCCTTTATACATGCCATGTATTTTTATTTTTATTCGATTAAATGAAAGAGAATCGCATCTTATTTCATAAAATATCTTCTTCTTCCCCAACTTAGGAACAGTCCCATTCCAAAATCCTGAACTACATACCTTGCCCTAGATTCTTCATATGATGTCTGTTATTCAATCCGTCAGTGGTTGCGGGATCGCATCAGCAATGCTAAACCTATGCACCCTATTTCGTTCCAGTTTCTTTGCCTCACACACCGTAGTTTCCATCCGATTAGAATTTCCAGGATTTGACTAAAACGTAGATCTATAAAGATTATCATCTAATTGGAGATCGATATCGGACATGCCTATTTCTACAAGTCTCAAGTAAGTGGTGCATACCTCTTTTTGTGTTTTCATGGTCATTTTGGTGGTGCGGATTTTAGCGCGTATTTGGGTATTTGTGTATTTTGAGAGTGACCCTATTTTACCTTCAATTGCATATTAAATTGTTTATTTGACCTAGGGGATGCCTTTGGGTATACCCTATTTCCTATTTTGCTTGAGCGGGGCCAGGCGAGGGGTCGTTTCTCATTTGGGGAATTTTGGTCAGGGGTGCCAAAATGTTATAAGTTGGTTTTATTTTATTAGACTACTAAGTTTAATTGGTTAAGTCATGATATGAATTGTTAGAGGCTTCCAAGACCTTGGTGCTAGCATAGGACAACACATGGTTAGTGCAATTAAACTATTTAGTTTGTTTCATTTTTTAAGTATTTATTTTGATTAAATATATATGTGATGTGTGATATTGCATATGATGGAACCTTAGGGTTGTGTTGGGTGTTTCCTGGATATTATTGAGTGATGCTGATCACAGGTTGGGCTTGGCCCGGGTTACATTGGGTGGTTCTGACCATGGGATTGGGCGTCATAGACGTCAACTTGAGGCAGTGTGACTGTTATGTTGGGAATGGCCTAAGTTACTTGGATGGAGAGGCCATCATACTTGAGAGACATGGTCTCAGGGACACAAGGTGTCATAGAGGTTGTGTCTTGGGTACTATTTTGGTGATTACCGCTCACCCAAAAATTTTGAGTAGTGTGCACACATAGAGACTCCGTGATGAGGTGGTTTTGACCACTTGTGTGGGTAGAGGCCCCCGTTAGTTGCGGTTTAGATACTACTAGTTTGGGGGTGTTTTCCACAGGAATCCACATGAAAGGTGAGGAGCCTTCAGGGGATAGCATTGAGGCTATTGGGTTGGGGGCAGAGGCTCACTATGATTTGAGGGCAGGCATCGTTGTCCCTTCGGTTACTTATTTGAGGATAGTAATCATTGTTCCTCCAAGTTACCACTTCTTGGGTGTGCCTTCAGGACGTTGTTACTTGATACACACGGTGTCAGGGGGCACATGGTGTCGGGTTACATTACAGATATTCCATCATTGGCCGAAGCAGGTGACACTCCATGGTGGCTATTGATCACTAGTGGAGTTTGTGTTTATTTGTGCATCGTACTGTTTACTTCTTTCCTTATAAATGCATGTCTGCTTAAAAAATTATATTAGGTATGCACCATTGGGTAGTATCCTACTGAGATTTGTCTCACACCCTGCATGGGCCCTTTGAGATGCATGTAGAATTTATGTATTTACGTGCAGGAAAGAAATCAACTTTAGGAGCTGGATTGTATCAGCAGTTGCTTGGAGATGGTATGGATCTTGAGGTATTTCATAGCTGGAGTTTACTTGTTTTTCTTTCTTTATTATACCATCATGCTTAAATTTTTTATTTTAGCTACTTTTGGTTATCCATTGGCACCCTTTTATATATTGACTTGCTATGGATGCATGATTTTTCTGCTCTAGTAGTTGTTATAAGTGGTTCAGCATGCTGTTGTGTTTACTTTATACTGTTGTTGTTTGTATTTATTGATTTTGCTGTTTATTGCTATTGATTTTGCTTCTGCTATGTGGTTCTGGTTAGAGTCTTCAGAGTCTTCTAATTTTATATTATGCTCAGACCAATACCATTATTATCCTCCGAGAGGGTATAGCCTCCCCACTATACCTATAATACCCTCGCTTCTAGTCGGCATCTTTTGGCGTTTGGGGAGGTGTAACTAAGGTAGTAACACCTGATCCATTTAGCACTGTTCGGGTGGCTTATCGGGTCCAGGGTGTTACACTATGAATCAATAATTCATGCATTTAGCATTTATCATAAATTATCGTATTTTACTATTCACTAAAATATTCGAGTATTTTAGAAAAATCAAAACCTTCACTCTAACCATTTTTCAATATATATAATTCAAAAATGAACTTCATTTTATGAAAATAATTTTATAAATACAATAAATTTAATTTTTAATTAAAAACATCATTTACTTGGAAAATAAAAATTTTAAAATTATAGCTGATTTTATAACATTCTGAAAAATTAAATATAAAATCATTAAATTATCCTAAAATTGTAAGACAAAAAAATATTAATTTATTAATAAAATTTATGAAAATAAAATTTATTTTAAATCATTTTATTAATTATAAAATTGTAATTAAAAATTTATGACTTACAAAAATTCTAATACTTAATTAATAATTTTTAAAATATTCATTTATTTATACTATGACATAATTATATCATACTTTCATTTATACAATGCTTAAAATTTATTTATAATTTCATAGGTAACGTTGCCACTCATTTGGCTAGTTTACTATTCATAAGAGTTATATTACTATTCCTAAGGTCAAGTTACTATTTCATTGGTATAGGTTCCTTAACTTCTAGAAATACAACTTATTTTATTCATTCTTCATTTATAATGTTTTTATTGTGTTATCTAAGTGATTTTATGTGATTTATACTATATGAGATAATTATAAGAAGGTAAATTTCATTGATAGATTTTTGGGTCATTAAATTCTCCCCTCCCATAAAATATTTCATCATTGAAATTTATTGAATGTTATCTCATAAAAAGATTTGGGTAGTTCTTCATCATAACTTTTTTTGGTTCCCACATCACCTCTTCAATTTTATGATTTTTCTAAAGTACCTTTACCAGCCGAGTCATCTGATTCCTCAACACCTTCTCTTTAGATTCTAGAATCCAGATAGGCTCTTCACAGAAAGATAAATCATGTTCCAATTCTATTTCTTCATAAGTGATTCTAGAATGTATTTACTTAACAATGATTTGTGTAACACATTGTGTACTTTAGAAAGTATAGGAAACATCACCAAATGATAATCCATAGCTCCAATACTCTCGAGGATTTAAAAATGACCAATGTTCCTGGGGCTTAGTTTTCCTTTCTTTCCAAATATTATAACACCCTTCCAAATTGATACTTTTAAGAAAACATTATCTCAAACTTGAAATTACAAATCCATCATTTGATTATCAGTATAGATATTTTTCCTACATTGATCTACATTGAAATAGATTTTAATAGTCTTTACCTTTTCCATTTTTTTCTCCACAAGCTCTGGGCCTACAAGCTTCCTTCCATCAACTCCATGCCAACAAGTTAGTGTATGACATCTCTTTCCATACAATTCTTTATATGGTTCCATTTGAATACTTGAATGGAAACTATTATTGTAGGAAAATTATACCAAAGTCAAATACTGATCCCATATACCTTGAAAGTCAAGTGATCATGATCTCAACATATCATCTAATGTTCGAATGGTCCTTTCAGACTGCCCATCGGTTTGAGGGTGATAAGTAGTGCTCAAATGAAACTCAGTATCCAAGGCTTTCTGAATAATTTTCTATAATTTTGATGTAAATAGTGGATCATGATCATAAAAAATTGAAATTTTTTCACCATGAAGTCTTAAAACATCAATAATATAGATTCATGTAAGGCGGTCCAGTGGAAAATCCTCCCTTATAGTGAGGAAATGTGAAGATTTGGTAAGTCAATCAATAATTACCCATATTGCATCACTCTTTCTTGTATTCTTTAGTAATCTAATGAAAAAATCCATAGTAATGTCATCCCATTTCCATGTAGGAATAGGTATAGTTTTCATGAGTCCTCTAGTATATTGTCTTTCAGCCTTCACTTGTGGATAGACTAAATATCTTGATACATAATCAGTAATTTCTCATTTCATATTATCCCACTAGAAATGTTCCTTAAAATCTCTATACATATTAGTGTTGCCAGAGTGTATAGAGAAATTAGAGCTATGGGCATCATCCAATAACGCCATTTTTAGATTATTTATAGAGGGAACACATATCCTCCTCCCAAATTTCAAAATTACATCTTCATACATGAAGTCTTACAAATTTCCATCTTTCACAGCTTTAATTTTCTTTTGAAGATTCTCATCATCAGATTGAGAACTTTTAATTCTTTCCAATAAATATGGTTGGGCAACCAATTGAAAAATTAATAATGTTTCACCTTCTTTGATAATTCCCATATCCATCTCTACTATATCTAAGAATATAGGATCCCTTTGAATCCTCATTTTGTTTATAACTCAATGATCCTTCCTACTCAATGCATCAGCTACCTTATTTTCCTTCCCTAAGTGATAGTGTATTAGACAATCATAATCCTTGAGTAGTTCAATCTATCTCCTTTGCCTCATGTTCATTAATTTCTGTGAGAAGATATATTTCAAGCTCTTGTGATCTATATATATCTCACATATTTCACCATATAGATAGTTTCTCTATATTTTCAAAGAAAAGATTACAACTTCAAACTCAATATCATGAGTTGTATAGTACTATTCGTGAGTTTTTAACTACCTTGATACTTGGTCAATAACTTTATCTTTCTCAATAAGGACATAGTCAAATACTTATGCCTATGGGCAAATGAATTCCTCTAAGGCCTATGGTCCATGTAATACTTACGCCTACGGGCCTTGTAAGGGTTCTACCTCATCCCTTGAAAGGTGGATTATCAAAAATCAATAAAAAAGGAAGGCCTTCGGGCCACTTGAGGACATAGTCAAATACTTTCTTTGATGCATCACTATAAATCACAAACCCACCATTTTCTAATAGTAGATTCAAGATTGTATCATTCACTAATCTCCTCTTCAATTCTTCAAAAAATTCTTCACATTATTTTTTCCATACAAACTTAACCCCTTTATGAGTAAGATTGGTTAATGGGTTAGCTAATCAGGAAAAATATTGAATGAAACATTGATAGTAACCTACTAAACCAATGAAACTATGTAACTCAATTACATTTGTTGGTGTAGGCCATTCTTAAACCACCTTTTTCTTTATAGGATCAACTAAGATTCTATATTTAGAGACAATATAGAAAATAAAATAAACTTTTTGAAGAAAGAATTCACACTTTCTAAACTTCCCATATAAATCTTTTGTTCTAAGAGTCTCCAGAACAACCCTAAATTGGTTCTCATAGTCCACATAGCTTTTGGAATATATCAATATATCATCAATAAATACCACAAAAAAATAATCAAGATATTCCTTGAACACTCTCTTCATTAGATCCAGGAAAACATAGGGTTCATTAGTCAGTCCAAATGGCATTATTGTAAACTCAAAATGTTCGTACCTGGTTCAAAATTCTATGTTTGGAATATCTTCCTTCCTCACACAAAATTGATGATATCCATATAAAAGGTGAATGTTTTAAAAATATCAAGATCCATGAATTTCATCAAATAAATCATCAATGTGAGGAATAGGATACTTGTTCTTCATTATAATAGCATCAATTTAAATATAGACAATGCACAGCCTCATGGATCCATCTTTCTTTTTTACAAAGAGAATAGGGGTTCCCCATGAAGAAACACTGGGGAGAATAAATCCCTTATCACTCAATTCCTCTAGTTGTTTCTTTAACTCCACTAATTCTAAAGTTCTCATTCTATACGAATTATTTGATATAGTTCTTACACTAGGAATTAAATCAATAGATAACTCGACTTCCTTATCTATATGATGTCTAGATAAATCCTTTGAAAATACATCAATGTATTCTTGAAAAATAGGTATATCTTAAATTTAAATATCCATAGATGATGTTTTCTCTTCCTCTACAAGAATTTCATTTAGAAGAGATATTGGAGGTGGATCTGGATAAGAAATTGATGATGAAATTTCTTCCATAGAGATAAGGCATTCTACATATTTCTTATAAATTATGAATTCCTTACTCTTAAAATATATTTCCACATTATATTTTGAAATCCATTCTATACTGAGGATTATATTTAATTAAATCATAGGTATTATGACAAGGTCAAAAACTAAATCATGTTTATGTGTCATAAAGGGGACTGACCAACACATCTTTATTGTAATGATACTTCCCTTAGAATTTTTTACTGAAAAATACTTTATTAAATCAAAATAGAAATTCCTAATTTTCTTGGAAATCTGGGAAGATATAAGAGAATGAAATGATCGAGAATCAAATAAATAATTGGCTAATTTTGAGGAAACAATTAAAGTACCTACCACCACATCATTAGGGACATAAACCTCTGCATTTGTGATCGCATAAGCTTGGCCTTTCTCCCTTGGACTTTTTTAGCATAATTTGACTTGATTATTAGGAAAATTATTTATTACCCTTGTAATAATAGGCTTGGTGGCATTTTTCTCCACACTTGTAACAAACTATTTTTCCTTTTAAGTAGGCACCAGGGTGTTTCTCACCATAAGTATTTCATGTTGGAAAATATGTTTTCTTATTCTTCCATTTATCCATCCATTCCTCCACCAACCTCTTCTTCTCTAATTTTAACTTAAATTCATAAGGCTTATAGAATTCTTTCTTTGTCTTGATAGCACATGAGACTATATCTTCGTATGATGATAGATTTTGGGATATTAGTACCCTTCAAAGGAATGGTTTTAAACCATCAAAGAATCAATCAATATTACTCCTTGGATTGCATATGTAGTTTATGGAATGCCTTCATAACCTTGTAAAATTGTCTTTATACTTCATAACATTTTTATCCTCTTTTTGTTTTAGACTCAATAATTGTCTCTCCATATCCACTCATTGTTCATGAGGAAAATATTTCTTTAGGAAAATTTCCTTAAAATATTTCCATTCCATATTTTTCATTTCTTCCTCCTCCTTTAGGTTTTAAATAAATGATCACCATTGATCAAAATCTCCAAAGAGATGATAAACTACCATGATAACCTTATCCCTATGATTACTTCCCAAAGAGATAAAAATCTTCTCTATAGAACTTATCCACTACTCCACTACAAATGGGTTTGTAGTCCCATTTAATGGTGGAGGTTTCTGTCGCATAAAATGTTTTAACATTGCTCCTCCACATTGTGGATCAGGATTCTCCATACGGGTAAGGTTATTGTTCATAACCTGAGTCAGCTATCCTAGTATAGTTATAAGCTTCTGAGTATCAGCCACAACTCCAGTACCCACATCATTATCCTGCATAGGAGGTCATTCCCTACATGGTATATGAATTTTTATATGGTTTATATTCCTTCCATTATGAACCATTTCTAAATAATGGCATACACTAAATTAGGTTATCAATCATAATGTATAACTTCAAACTAGAAAAACAGTTAACATAAATTGTAATTTATGCTTAGTTAATCTCATAATCATAAACATGGTTTCTTTGGGGAAATATTTACTTTTAAATCCTTCATAATGGTTTGTAAAGAAAATTTGAATTATCCTAATCTTATCCACCAAGAGTGTCAAACTAGGTGCATAGAAGGCCCATTGTCCTATACCTGGTTACCCTTAGTTAGGCTCGGGACACCTTGTTATAGTTTTTACCCCTAGGTACATTTGTTCCAGAACCATGTCCACTTATAGTATTCAGATAGAGATGTATTTCTAGGAAGACCAACATAAGTTCTAACTTACCAAAATTCTAGGACAGTGTTCTATTCTTATCCTCAAAGTACATCTTAGGGTTATGTTTCATAAAATATGTTATCTAAATCTAGTTTCCAAGGTTTCTATTAAACTTCCTCTGATACCAACTATAAGGACCCCGACCCCAGTTTCCTGGAGTCGGTGCCTTACTTTATTACATTGGTGTAATAAATAAGAAGTTCACATCTCGAAATACCTAATATTTTAGTATATTTTGAAAACTAGATACATACATAAGTTTTACATTACAACTTTTAAAGGATAAAAAACATAGAAACTCCATTGAAAACACACATAATCTTCTAGATTAACCATGTAAGTCACTCATAATATACATCTTCTCATCTCGAGGAAAAATAAAACATAAGAAATGGGTGAGCTCAGATGCTAAGTAAGTTTAATTTATATATATATATATAATATAAATAAAAATTCATGGTGAATTACTAAAAACACATGCCATTATAACATAATCTTGAGAATAATATGGCAATAATAAAAGCTGAATAAATAATCTGATATAAATAATCACATGAGAATGAATCTTAACCATGGATATTATATTAGTTGAATATTCACATGGATATCCAATTACTAATCATAATTATAGAATGAATATTCCAAATATCATAAACATATCTTTGAGCCCTCAACCAAGACACCTGAAAATAAACAATTAAGGCCTTAGCCAAAATCCATTGTTGTTTTGTCTCATGAGACCTACCGATGCATAGATAGGATATATAGGGCCCCAACCATAACATTCTAAGTCAAATTCATTCCTCATATGAACATTGTTAAACATAAACAACATATAAATATGAAATATAAATAACTTTCCCTAATCTATAAACATAATAACTAACCATTCTGATTAGTATGGTGAATGGTATCAAGATAGAACATCCACAGTCAAACTCATCATAAAAAATTTAATAAAATATGGTAGATGATAATAATAAGATATAAATCTAAATAAATCATAAAATTAAATAGATTTATTGAAATAGATGAAAATACTCTAATAAAATCATCGAGGAATTCTTGAGAGAAATGCCCCTTTTACTTTTCAAAGAAGAGTTCTTTTGGAAAAATCATTTTTATTTGTCTTAATTGTTTGTATAAAACCAGAAATGAAAAAAATATATTTATCCATGAAAAAAATTATTAATTTTATAAAAATAATGGTTTCTTAAAATAGATTATGTATGGTACTTTAAAATGGGTAATAAATTGAGACTTTCCCTTTAATCGGGCTTGCATATCAAGAAGAATTGAGAAGGGAACCTTGTAAAATATGTATTTACCATAGAAGAAAGATGGAATGATATAGATATATGAGTTGTTAATATATACACAAATTTTTTAAGAATTATATAAAAATAATTAATAATTAAATTGTTGTATAGAGGGAGAAATCATAACCTGAATAAAAATGGAGGTTCGGTAAGAAAATTTTACCTTATATCTGAAAGTGTTCTACACTTGACCTTAATGTCCTAGATAATAAAATTAAATCCATTAATTAATTAATTATGATCATTTTATACATTTATTTTATTTTTTATAATTTTATTAATTTCATTTACGGTCTTTTTGATGTGTTATAAGAAACAATTTTATCGTTCTACAATGTTCGTTTCATTGGTTTTCATGATCGGTTTACTTGTATATGAGTATGGATGTTCATGTAAAATGGGAATAGATATCCAGAATTGAAGTTATATGTTATTAATTAACATACAGAATATTAAATGGTTATAGAAGTCATTTCGTTAATTGGGTTGAGGATTAATCATTATATAATATGTTAGTGATAATCATTTAGATTATTTTGGTGGTTTTTCAATCACTGAAAACTAG
The DNA here is from genome assembly GCA_963277665.1 of Viscum album. Lineage (NCBI taxonomy): Eukaryota > Viridiplantae > Streptophyta > Magnoliopsida > Santalales > Viscaceae > Viscum > Viscum album. Next base: position 786,896,653 of record OY728166.1, on the reverse strand, counting down.
ATTTGTTTTATTAAATAACATTATGTATATATAATGGTTGTAGAAAAATACATATGATATGATAAATATATTATAATTTTTTTAACCATAAAAATGGTTTTACGACCAGCCTTGAAGGTTTTAATGGAAAATAAAAATTCATCGTCTATGATGTTGGTAAATTGACACATCACGGGCGATGTTCTCATTTATAAAATAAAAGAGAGCGAGAGAGAGAGAGAGAGATAAAGGAGTTTGATGATGGATATTCCATTAACATGATATAAATATATTATATAAATTATAATGGATTCATCATGTCACTTTGGACTGGGGAGGTGAGGGAAGGATAATAAAATAAAATAAATTGAAAATAAAATAAAATAAAATAAAATAAAGAGGATTTTTACCTCTTGAATTCTCCTAATTGGGAACCTTCTTAAAGGGATTGGTTTTGGTCTTTTGTTGAGACCAAAGGCTCTTGTACTTAGGGTAGGGTATTTTGAATAGTATTGGGTAAAAAAATTACAAGGCTCAAAGCTTGGAATGTATTTGGAGAAGGGGTGATGAGGGTGGTATTTTTAGTGGCAGAGGGGAGTGTTTTCTAAGTATTTTATTCATTTGTCTATTATTTTTCCTGAAGACTATGAATATTTTGATATTTATCACAAAATATATTAAAATAATGAAGGATATTTTGAGATCATGGGATTACATCATCAATACATCACATATGACTCAATAATTCATGTATTTAGCATTTATCGTAAATTATGGTATTTTACTATTCACCAAAAATTCAACTATCTTAGAAAAATCCCAAAAATCTAAACTAACCATTTTTTCAATGTTTATAATTAAAAAATGAACTCTATTTTATGAAAATAATTTTATAAATATGATAAATTTAATTTTTAATTAAAAACATCATTTACTCAAAAAATACAGATTTTAAAATTATAACTAATTTTATAACATTCTAAAAATTGAATAAGGTCTCATTAAATTGTATTAAAATCATAAGAAAATAAAATATTAATTTATGAAAGAAATTTATGAAAATAAATTTTATTTTAAATTATTTTATTAATTATAAAATTGTAATTAAAAATTTATGACTCACAAAAATACCAAAAATTATTATACTATGATATAATTATATCATAATTTCATTTATATAATTCTTAAATTTTATTTATACTTTCATGGGTGAGGTTACCATTCATTTTTCAGGTTTACTATTCATAAGGTTCATATTACTATTCCTAAGGTCAAGTTACTATTTCATAGGTATAGGTTCTTTAACTTCTAGAGATTCCTCTAATTTCATTCATTATTCATTTATAAAGTTTGTATTGTGTTATCTAAGTGATTTTATGTGATTTATACAATATGAGATAATTATAAAAAGGGAAATTTCATTAATAGATTCATGGGTCCTTATATATACATCATAAGATAAACATGGGAGTAATCAAGCATGAAATATACCATCATGCATCAAACAAATAATAAATGAAAAATCACACTTTTTAGGCTCTAGACTATGAGAATATATACTAGATATAAAATAATCCTACACCAGGCATATGTTGGATCCGACCAATATCAATTCCTTCTATAGTATGTTGGTATCACAAAACCTCTAGTGGCGTTACATACACTAAAGTGACATGTCTATTTTTGATGCACCCAAGGCTCCTAATGTGCTATGATTTTCAAACAACATTTTAAAAACATTCTTATATTTTATAAATCATTTTCATAGAAAAGCATTACCTCTTCTATGATTGAAAACGACATTTTAAAATCAAACCCATTTTTAAAACCAAATCCCTTCGAAAACACAAATCTCATGAAGAAAACCCACTTTGATATAAAATCCAAACTTTTCATAACACAAAATAAGGAATTGAAAAAAAAACATCAAGTTATTCAATAATTAGAACCTTTTACAGAGAAACATTCCTCAAGAATGAAGGGAAAATACCAAGAATTGATCTCCCAAGGCCTAGAGTTGACTCTGATCAAGAAGGTATTCAAAGGAATTCAATAATCCCCTTTAGGAACCTAGAGTTTGAGATAAAAAATTGGAATAAGGTAGGGATTTTATGGGATTGGAATATTTATAGCCGTGTAATAAAAAATAAGACCATGGAATATCCTCTCAGAACATGTCACAGCCTCCCCACACCACAACATAGGATGGGTTGATATAGGAGAGACCACACTACAGAGCCCCATGTCCATGATGCAGATACCCTCAACCAACTATCCACCAAAATCCATGTCATTGACCTCACTATATCCTATTCTACGAGGGGAAAGGATATGGAGTAGCTAAAAACACTACTCCATAGCACCAATTCACCCAAGAAGTGGGATACTACATAGAATAGCTCCATGTCATAGTGGTTCTGTATTTGGAAGAAATAACCAAATCCCTATACTTGGCCTCTACTCTATAGCCTCCTACTCTATGCCATAGGGATCACCATGATAGAGGGGCTATGTTGCATCCCCTACACCATGACGTCGTTGTTTCTGGATTGGCAGCATCTCTTAAAATCCTCCTTCGGAACACTATATTGTAGTTTCCTTTTCCACGCTACAACCAACATCATCATTCCATAGCACGAACCCTCCACGGTGTATCCCCCTACTGAAATACATAAAAAAAATTAAAAAACTCAATATCACCTCCAAAACTTATGGGTCTCGTACTACCAACTCTTAAATGTTAAAATAGAGCGTACCCAAACCTAGATGGTGTCATAATTATAAATAATGGTTCTTAATGTATTTATATTCATTATAAATGGTTTTCAATAAAATATAGAAACACAGAATGATTATTCAACAATAACCACAATAATGGATTGTTATCCAAGTGCATTATACTTGCAACCTTGATCAGAAAATATATTTTATTTTAGGTTTGCCTAGAGAATAAGTTTATTACATTATTATACACATGGTCATGTTAAAATAATGAAATTAAAAATTTTTGATTCAATGACACAACAAGGCATGCTTATAGATTATTATAGATCTTCATTGATTGTTATAAAATATCAATTTGTACCAATGAACATTACATTCTTGCATCAAAAGATAGATAGGTGTTTTATGTAGCTGGAACTTTTAAACAACTACTTGGTGTTGTCATTATTGATATTAGAAGAAAATAATTGATGAAGGTAGGGATGATAGTGATGTTTTGGATAAACCTATCAGTACTCACTCAAATGTTACTTTCAGTGACATGAATGATTCAATTTTTAGAATGGATTGTGAACCAAAAAATTTAATAGGTTGTTCATAGTGTTGACACATTTGGAATTGTTTAGTTTATATTATGATGACATGGTACACATTTTTTAACTTTTATACAAGGTATCTAGTAAGTTTTACTATTTAAATAATAATTATACATAGATGAGTGTTCATGGTATTAACTAGATATAAAATTTTAATTAAATCATTATTTTTAAAATGATAAATTATTTCATTAAAAAAATTGTAACTTTTTTTTCAACTAATAGATTTATTTAACATTTTCATTATTTATAATTATCTCAAAATACTATTTCAAATTTCTAGGATACTATGTATGTGTATGATGAATTCATAAGAATAATAATTTAGAAAAATAAGAAACGCACCATAGATTTAGGGATGAATCCATTGATCATCATTGTGAGTATTAATTTTATTATTCAGTGGTCGATTCTATGACTATGAAGAGGGTGTGATTTCTGATGATAAAAAGGTATGTTATAAGAATTTTATCCATTAATTTTACAAATATGAACTTTATTTTACCATCCATATTATATTAGGTCACTTAATTGAAGATTCAAATTAATTTAATCGAGGATCCAATATGTATGCTATGAAAGTGCCCAGAAATAGTAATGTATCACTGAGAGGGGGAGGGTGTGAATCAGTGATACTATTTTTCTTTTATGTTTATTTTTAATTAAAAGAACCTTCGCCTCCTATTATATACTTCAATTCCCTACTAAAAACAAACTCAACACACATATACAGGAACATAAAGATTTACAAGGTTCATTGTTCAAAAAGAATAGCTACGTCCTTGGTATGGTTTGGAAATGATCTAATACCATACAATCCACTAAGAAAACAATAATTGGATTACAACAAGTAGGAATTACCCTTACACTCATGTATCACTATAAAACAATCCCACTAGTGCGTGTGCACCCACTTAGCACAATTGGAGAATATAATTGTTTTTTAACAACTCATGTTACCTATGCTTATTTTCCATCCAAAAAATGTATTCAAATTGTAATATAATTCATCAATTCCATACCCAGAAGAAAGGTAAGAACCACCTGGACTTTGTTATGAAACACTGTGTTGGATCTTTTCTGAGTCGGATTCCTCTGAGTCTGATTCTTACAAAATAATATTCCCAATCCGATTTTTTTATAGAATATGATAGAGAAGAATCATCACTAATTCAATTCCCAAATACAAGTTTCATGCTGAATAGAATATGAATGAATCGGCACCACACAAAACAATTGTCAATAAGAACGGAATTGATCTCTTATTCTCTCTAGAAACTCAAAGCTTCTCTCTCTTCTGAAGTGAATAGTGCAAGTCACACAAGTAAAATGTACTTCACACCTTTTATAGGTGAACCAAAACATGTTTAGGTAGTAATACCAAAACACTTTCCCGCACACTTAAATTCACCCAAATCAGAATTTCACCTAAAATCTCGGAGCAATTATGATTTCGTCAATTCTTCTCAATTCTTCTCGAAACTTCTACAATATTCATCTCTTCTTTTCCATATTTCCATTTCAAATGTCAATACTACTACAATTAATGAGAAATATATGGGTCCGATCATCTGAATTTGGTTCTTTTATGCTGATTTCTTAAAAAAAATTCTTGATACCATACCAATTGAATGTGTTTAAAGAAATGCACTTCTCCACTTGAGATGCAATCACTATTTTAAATGAAAGGATCCCCCTTGACAATTAATTCATAAATATACACTTTATTTTCTTTTTGCTTGACCCACTTTAGAAAACACATCATCACATTAAACACTTGTTCTTAAATCATGACTTCCTTCGTGACTTTGAATGCATTGAGGGTTAGCTTAAGCATCGTTTGAATTCAAATGGAAAGTATTGTAACTTTCCATTCATTCATGGTTATTTCTTTTCATCTCAACCCAAGCATGATATTTTATGAATACAAATGGTTTGGAAACGATCATTTCTGGTTATGATCATGCTGGTTACGATCACTGGTTATGATTGCTAGGTACAATCATTCTGGTTACGATCATTCGGGATATGATCACTGGTTACGATTGCTGGGTATTTTCATTCTGGTAATGATCATTATGGATATGGCCACGGGTTATGATCATTCTGGATAAGATCACTGGTTACAATTGCAGGGTATGATCATTCTGGTTACAATCATTCTGGATACAATCACTGGTTATGATCAAATACAATCTAAAAACAATTATCTGCACGGATACGATACAAAACAATATGATAACGAATCTCTACCTAGATACGATACAATACAATCTAAATTTGAATTATTATTAATCGACACCATATCTTTCCTTTTATTCTACTTGAATAAGATATTTTTGAAAAACAATTTGTGTCACATCTACCATCAGCATCACCTTTCCCACCAGAATCACCCTTTTCATTAGCACCACCATTTCCATCAGCACCACTTCTTTCTCTCTTCCATCTAGATATGATAAATCTGAATATGATTCTTTTTTGATTGTTTTGAAAAAAATTGGTACCAATGATTTCTTTATTCCACATGGATACAATAAAATTGAATACAATTATTTTTTGATTGTTTGGAAAAACAATTGGTACCACTGCTTTCTTTCTGCCACCCAGATACAATAAAACTAAATACAATTCTTTTTAGATTGGCAGAATCTATTTCACTATCCCTTTATTTTATCAAGCTTACATCACAAGATCTCAATAAAAAATCATGATTTATATGAAATACAAATCATCAAAGCATCGTCACAATAGAAACACAAGTTTCAAATCAGTTCCAGTGTGAAACCAATAACAATTCACTTCCAATATGATACATTCTCCTGTGAAATTGATTCTTCCTAAAACCGATCAATTTTTTCATAAAAATAAATCTCAAAACAATTGTTTCCAAAACAAATTGAAGTGATTTATTTTCTTCAAAACCAACCTTGAAAACAAAAGACAACTCTTGAAACCTTCATCACCTTCATCATAATCTTGGTACCAACATGCCAAGGCTATGTTTGAGTATAATATGAGACATCAAAATTATTTTATGACTACTAGTACTGCTAGTTTTATAGTTCTTCCTCCCATTATACCACTTTAGACAACAGGATTTCATCTTCCAATGATTACATCCCCATTTTTTATTACCCAATAATGATCAGTCATTTTCCATATCCCTTTCAAACCATGACCACACAAGATGATAGTTTTTAGGATTTTATCCCTCCTTATTACCCATACCCACCATTTATTGTATATGGAAATGCTCTATTGTACATCCCACCAATATATCTATATCAACCATATTTTGTACAAAGATTTATTCTAGTTTTTATCCCTCTATCACTTTATCATCCTTCATTAACTTTACAAAATTTCCAGGCCATTGATATTCCACCACCCATAGTATAGTATACTTCCACTACTCCCACTCAAGATACAATAGTATAGGGTAAAATAGATCACCCAGCTTCTGGTATATGTTTATACATTATTGAAAGTAATCATTGATTAATTTACATATATTATTTTTCTTTAATATTTTTCTATTTTTCATGATTAGTTATATCCTCTAACAAACTATAGGGTTGCATAATGATGCAAGGGGTTTGGAATAGAAATATACAAATTATTGTTAAATATAATGAAAATAGGGGTATAATTGGTAAGAATGGAAAGAAATGAAAGCGTTTTAAGGGTAACCATTCCAAAAATTGCAACATTGTTCCCATCTATACCATAAATTATAGAGAAGTTGTAGATAACATAAAGACCAATTCTTAGGCTAAGATTTGGGTAACTAATATTAATTAGATTTTATATATATTAATTTCTAACATTTTGTTAAAAAAATATTTTCCCCAATTAAACTTAGATATAATTTCCTTGGTGGGTATAATGAAAAGAATACAATATTGATGGAGTGAGGGGAAATTTAGTTATAATAAAACTATGGCTTGTATGTTGATTAAAAATATAGAATTGGTATTGAGCTTGACAGAATGCTAGTTATTTTATTAACCACTATCACAGTGTAGGGAGATGATCAGGTAATGTAATGGTTTAGAATTTAAGGTATTAATAAAATTTATATATAATAATTTTTTTATTTGAAAAAAAATTGAATTATAAATTACTAATTTTACTAATATTAAAGCAATTTTAGGAGAAATTTGACGGAAATAATAGAAATAATTTTTTATGAAATATGTTTATACTCTATGGTGAACTTACTTACCAAGTCATGAGAAAGAATAAGTAATTTAAGATTGGGTTTTATATAATGCTTGAGAGTATTTAAGTTTGTTTCCTTATAAGTGATTTTTGGAAATGAAATCGTGTTACCTAATTTTATGTATTTCTTGGAAATATTTAGTACATAAGACATAATGAAATAAATTAAAATGTATTATAACTCCATCAAACCCAAAAACTTCAAAAAAATATGGAACTAGATTTAAAATAAACAATTTCATAAAAAAACTTACAAAGAAAACACATCATTATTAATACCTTTATTGATCAAATCTGAATAGGGAGTTGAATCCATATTAAAACCCAATTTGGAAACAATCTCTGGTTGGATGCCTATTATTCTGCCAATTGATCTACCATGCAAAACAGGCCTAGCCTTCTCTCCCATTTACATGGAAACCAAACCATCTTGGTTCTTTATAAATTCTAAATCTATTCCCTTAAATATATTGGTTGAATTACCTACAAATCTTCAGGAATAGATTGAAACTTCAGTGAATCCTCCATTCTATTATCACTTGAAATCTTGAAAAGCATTATTGTAATAGTATAATACTATTTACAATCCTAAACTATATCAATTTTGATTCATATAACCGTAAGATTCTATGATATTGTTGTAGAATACCTAAAATCACTATAGTCGGCTTGCAACCAACCTCCCCATTAGTCATTTTATCATTATCATTATTAATTTGAACCCAATTCAGCATAGATTTTTTCTACCAATATAATTCCAATTCAAAATACATACAACTAAACTCATTTATAATTTCATAACAACTTCCAAACAATTAACCTGATAAAAATAAACACTTTTAAATGAAATATAATTGATCCAAACATAACCCCATTTTAGAAAATTACTACATACCATGAAAAGAAAAATCAAAATTCACACATATTAATACCATTTGGAACCTTCATCAAATAATTTACTATTGAATCAAACAATTTATTAATGAAGACGCGAATTCATAATTAGTGTTTCCAAAAATTCCAAACCATAAAATACCCTTTTGAAAATATTCAAGCACCTAACCATTTAATCTCAAAAATCATCATTTTTTCAAAAACTTGTTAAGGATATTATAATATTGATTTTTTAAAACTTTATACACTTTTATTTTAACAAAAATAAACCAAACACCACCTAAACATTAATAAAATCCTGTATTTTTGACAAAAAATTACAATATATAGTTAAAATCATCTAATTGAAGAATTTTAAAAATGTTTATACCCAAAGGCTGTAATTTTTAGAGTAACATATATAGAAAATATCAAACATTATATGTTTCTATGAGAACTATAAACACATATTTACTTAATCACTTCAAAATATTTAAAATAATAGGACTAACATAAAAACCACCCAAATAGTCCTATTATATAATATTTTTAATACTTTTGATTAAAAACATTACAAACATAAATTAAACATAAATTTATGAACTCAATAAGAAACCTTCATATAATTATATGGGACAACACACAACATGAAATTCCAAATAATTCTACTATTTTGGGAAGTTATAAGGCATATAAATAATTAATAAAGAAAAAAACTTAAGTTTTTTTAATTAGGTTTATCATAAGATAGGAAAATATTATCCCTTTAATGTGAAAATACATGAATTTCTATAAAGGGTTTGATAACATATTTTTAAATTTGAACACAAAACTAAAGAAAAAATGGCATTAATTACCCATTTAAATCATGTATTATTTTAAAACTATATCACAAAACAACAAAATCACTTAATTTAAATTAATTTCAAATATATTAGGTTACAAACAACTAGTTTTATAGAAAAACATGTGTATCATTAAATATTCAAAATATTTATAAATGAAATATACATTTACCATGGAACCCATAAATTAGAATTATATATTTATAAAATCTTTATTAGCTAACTATCCATACATGGTCATTTAAACTTATTAAAATAAACCATAACATGAAATTTTGGACTTAAATTAATGTAATTATATCAAAAACCTGATGTCATGCTCATAAAACACTAATGGAACTATAATTTGAAATATTAAATCCACTTTAATAAACATTAGTATAATTTTAATAGTAATGTAATGTTGGACTTATAATTTTAGAACCTAATGTCACTTTATAAATAATCCCTTTACCATATCAATTGAAAATCAAGGAGAGAAAAATGAACTGGTATGACCTTAACTAATCTAAACTAAACTATAAAAAATTTACTTAATTTAATTGAATGTTATCAAACCAAATCATCCTAAATCAAATCAATAAGGCTTTAACTAAATTAAACTAAACCAATCAAATTGAATTGAATAAAACTGAGTAAAACCAAAATTTGTGGTCCTATATTGAACCAAATGGATGTGACCTGATCCAAATTAAATATAAACAAACTAATTTTTGTAGGAATTAGTCCAACTTTCCCAACTTGAACTAAACCAAATAAAATCAAAATAAAATGAATTTACCTAAAATAAGCCTTCTACCAAGCCCACTAGTGTGATTTATGATTAAACAAAATGAAGTAACCTATAATACACACTTCTATAATATTTCACCATTAAATAATATATCCACATATTATTTTGGTGGGCTGATGTTTTATTTTAAATATTATTTATGCTAAATAAATACTATGATTATTTACAATTTCATATTTATTTAGGATTTTTTTTATTTTATAACATTATTGTTTGTGTGAGGTAGCTAGTTCTAATATTTTATTTTAGCTGGATGAAATTTATGTTTGATATTGCATGGATAATTAAAATTTACAACCTAGTTTGTTTAGATTGTAAAGTTAAATTATTTGATGCTACGTTATCTCTTTTTTACTATAAAAAGGAATTAAATATTTAGGGTTGTGTTCCTCACCCTACCTTATTCTGTGGAAGTAGAAAAAAGAAATATGGGAAAATGCTAAATAATGACAATCAAAAAACAATTATAAGTATATTTCAATTTATATTATTTTAATTAAATTTATTTATTTACATTATTTTATCACTTTAATTAACATAACATATTATTCAATAGAAATATCTTGAGGCACTAGTCATAAAAGAAACAGCTATTTTGGGCCTAAAGGATCATTTGTATCAAATATTAGGATATGTGTAGAAAGGTGGGGTAAACTATCATCTTGGGAAGAATATTTTATCATCTAAATGTTATCCTTTCAATAGTTTTTCTTCAAGCAACATTTTTGGTATAGTTATAGAGGAATAAATGAATTTTTCTATCAAATAAGCAATATAACAAGTAGAAGAAGATTCTTAGCACACATAGATGATAAATTAATATATAATTAATGCAATGTATGATATTTTCTTTTCACTTATACAATAGAGTGTTGTAATTATTGATGATTATTTGATGAATATTTCTCTATTTTTTAGGGTTATGTTATTATAGTTACTAATTTCGGTGCAGATGATGATCATGATTCCTATGAAAATTATGATAATGGTGGTTTGAAAGTTGGTAATAGTGTTGATGATGTCGATGTTTATGTTATTATTTTGGTAGGAAATATTGATGATAGTGGTGGTGGCAATTATAGAGAAAGTTTTAATCATAATTATATTGATTATTAGTATCAAATTTTATATAAACTATACTCATGGTTTATAATATATTATACTTTATTATATAATTTTTGATGTTTTTTATTATTGGTTGTGTTTTTGTGATTTTTTAGGATTCTCATTAACAATGAACTATTATTTTTTAATCTGGGAACCATATAGCTATAGGCATAGCCTGTGGAAATAAGTATATAGCCACAGGTCACACCTGTTTCTATAGTTTCCCAAGCCACATGACCCTATTTTCATAGTGGTAGGGGCCATGGTTGGTCTGACCATGGCTATAAGCAATAGACATGGTTTTTTGGGATGCGACTATTTTTTATCCTATGTTTGTGGTGTCTTTTTTTTATTGTGGGTGTGTTCAGTATGATTGAAATCTAATTTTTACAATTAAAAATATTTTCTAAGTAATAAAATGTGTAATAAATAATTAAAATATATAAAATAATCATGTATTTTCATGATAAAATATGATAATAATCTTCGATTAATTTTTTTTCTATATGATTGAACTATATATCAATATAAAATTCAATGGGGATGGGATTTATGAAAATTCATTTTTAGAACTAAAATAATTTTCTAAGTTCAAAATACATGTCAAAAAATCTAACCTAATAAAGTAAGATCATATTTCAATGAAAATATTATAAAAATATATTCAATTAATTTATAATCTATTTGAATAGACTAAAAGTTAATCTTTTATGTGATATGGTTGAAATGAATAGAAGTGAATTTTGAAAATTAAAGTTATTTTTAAAGTTAAATATGTGTTTAAAATGGTAGAAATTGAGAAATTGAGCTCGTATTGTGATAAAAATATAAGACAATGATCATAAATTAGTTCATGAGCTATAAGAATAAACTATATATAAATCTATCAATTGGTTCAGTCATAATGATCAAACATGCATTTTTTAAAATTTAAAAACATTTTATAATTTCAAAATGTGGATCAAATGATTAAAATTGAGTAAAAAAGCTTGGATTTTTGTGAAAATATATGAACATGATAGTAGATTAATTCATGGCTTATGGGAATGAACTAAATGATAATTCATCTTGTGAAACTTTTGAAAGGATTAGAAGCATAATTTTAGAGTTGGAAATATTTTATAATCTAAAATAGTGCATTGAAAAATAAAAACTAAGTAAACAATATTTGATAATCAATAAAATATATGAAAATAATCTTTAATTTAATTATGACTTATAAGAATGAACTATACATCAATCTAACATGAATTGTGCTTAAAATTAACTAAAGTGTTTTAAAAATTTTAAATCGGTTTTTTAAGTTCAAAATGTGTTTTAGTCTATCAAAATTGAATAAACGATCTCGGATTATCAATAAAATATATTAAAATAGTCGTAGATTAATTTTTACCTATGTGACTTATAAAATATACATTTCATGTTTTCTCATATAATTTATTTATGTTGCATGATTTTGTTTTTTTCATGAAAATTCATAGCTTTTTTATTATGCTAGTTTTATTCTTATGTGGAATTTATTTTACAGTGATCCTTTAATAATGGGAGTCTGTCTATTTACTTGGTTTGATTCTCATGACTCACTTCTTTTTACTGGATCTATGTTAATTATGGGTTCCATTTGCCTCCATTAATCACCTGAATCAAATGTTTTTTAATGCATTGTTGTATGTTTTCTGACTGTGTTGCTTTTCCCTCAAATTTTTCTTAATTATTTATACTTGATTGACTCCCAATCAAATGTAGGTTCATGCCCATGTGGTTTTTCACACTATTGTTATTCATCAACCTTCTGTGTGATCTCATTCAACCATGCATGTTATCCTCACCTGATATTATCATGTCGCTTGACACTACTTTATCTCAGTGCCTATTTAGTTACCTCATAGTCATTACTTTGATTTTATCATTTGAGGCAAGGTTTAATGATATTTTAACTCATGTGTTCCCTTTCTCTATTAAGATAGAATTTGAGATGAGAAAGATATTTGAGAAAGGAGTTACATCCAAAGTTGGTATCTTGATCTAATGATCTCATTGTTGTTATGGTCTATGGTACCTAACCTCTGGACTACTATTCTGGTGGAGATCATATGAGTGTTACCCATATAATTATAAATTAGGATAGTTCATAACATACAAGTTTTATCAATGTCGAGGGTCCCTCATCCACAATCTTGTAACCAAGTTCTTGGTAAAATTACATTGATCTATATGTGAGATTTACTTATTTTATAGCTTATTCTATTGTAATATGATGTATTCATATACTTTGGGTGTTTTGAGTTGCTCCATCCAAGAAGGTAGTGTGTGTTAACTACTCATGGTATGGTTCATCAATTCCTTCTAGTTTAATGAAGACTAATCCTCAGATATATTGTGTGGACCTTTTTGTTATTTTATCTTTTTTGTATACTACTTATTTTATTTTATGAAAAATATAGAAATTTATGGGAAGTTTTTTTGTCATGCATGTAGTCCCAAATGGTCCAAATCACATAAAATCCTATATTTATTTCCTTATTGTTCTTTATTTCAAAACACGCATGTTTTCATCTCAATTTTCAACTTTTCTTTAATTTTTTTATTATAAAATGAATTATTCTATACATGTAAAATCCATTATTATAATCAGTATATCCTTGTACATTTCTTTTGGAATTCATAATATGAGAAGTAGTAACCTCCCATAATAATTGTAAAAATATCCCTCTGAACAAAATGATGGAATCTATGAAATCTAAGATAAAAAATTTTGATGGTAAAAAATTATTTTAAGATATGGAGGATCAAAATTCATACACTTCTTAATCATAATATATTCATTGATTCCCTTTTTAGTTCTAGGAAGAGAGTTGTAAGAACCCAGTTCTTATTCTTAAGGTACGGGTTTCTTCTTTTCCTTTTCCTTTAATGTTTTCAATAAAATAAAAAAAATGGGGGAAAACCCAAATTTATGGGTACACGTTGTGTACTTTTCCACACATCGTGTACTTTGGCCATGTGGGATGAGAATACAGGGCATGTAGGCTTTTCGGTGATTCAGGGTGAAAAAACAAACTATACATCGTGTACTTAGTAATACACGCCCTATAATCAGTTGGCAAGTGAACAGTAAGGCGGTGGAGAGTAGCCGCCAGATGAAAAGTAAAAAAGGATAGTACACATCGCTTCCTTAGTATTACACAATGTGTAATTAGTCGGCAAGTGAACAGTAAGGCGGTGGAGAGTTGCCACCAGTGAACATTTAAAAAGAAATTACACATCGTGTACTTGAGAGTACACGTCGTGTAGTTATGTTTTTTCATTAAAAATAGGCAGTAGCCTCCTCATTTGGCAGAGGAGGAATTGAACGCACCGGAGCTGCAGGAGAGGAGGCCGAGGCTTGGAGGAGCTCTTGATCCCTCACCAAAACTCTGATTCCTCTGTCGTCGATCTCTTTTGAACCGCACGGGTGAGATCTTATCTCTTCTTGAACCTCTCCTACCAATTCTTTCCCTAAGGGAAGTTATTTTAGTTTTAATAGGTAATATTTATCCCAGATCTATTTCATTCTCGGTTAATTTGGGAGGCTTTGTTCACATATATCGATCAGAGGAGATCGAGTTAGGTGGTCTTGTGTTTGATTCCAACTATTGAGTTGATTTTGTGTACCGTTGTGTCACGCGCCCATGTTCAGGGTGTCGTGTGGTAGAGACCTTGATTGTTGAGATACCAAGAATTGTATAGGTGGTCTAATGAATAAATATAAATGGATTTTTGGGATCATTGCTTTGATCCAGGTCCACCTCGTGGGTGCATTTCCCTTGTTTAGCCGTTTGTCCAGGATACACATGGGTATACCGTGATTATAGCATGTTTTGAGTTTTCTTGAGAGGAATATATAAACTGTTTACTTATGAATTGGGCTCGGCCCGGTTAATTGATTTTCCTATGGAACGCCTGAGGGAAGTGTTGTTTTTAGCCTAAGGGCAAGGTTTTGTTTAGCCTGAGGGCAACGTTTCATAGGCCTGAGGGTAGTAGCTTCCGTGCCTGAGGGAAATATCTCATATTCCTGAGGGAAATATTTGTTATGCCTGTGGTCAATCACCTGAGGGTTTCAATTCTGAATGCCTCAGGGTAAGGATTTGCATGTCTAAGCACAACGTTTACTTTGAATATTCACTATGGTAATTTCTTAGGTCGTACCTGCCAAGATAAAGCACAGGATTGGTATTATTATAATTATTATTATTATTATTATTATTATTATTATTATCTTTTACCTGTTAGATAGCCTATTGTGGTTTCTATTGTGGCACTGTATAGGAGATTTTTGGTCAAGGCCGAGTCTCGAAAAACTCCTAATTCACTTATATTGAATTGTTAAATAATTATTAAAATGGAAATGTTTCTGGTAAGAATGGTTACTTTTGAGTACTTCCTAGTTTATTGCATTTCATTATTGCACATTGTTGTTGCACATTTTCACTAACAGTTGGGCACGGGCCTTTAGTGGTTGCCTACTGGGATTTATTTCTCACACCCTGTTTGGGTCATGTCTTGGGCCCAAACAGATTATATTGCAGCAGGTGTTGATAAGGGCAAGGGACCCTATACAGGTACATGATTGTTGCATATGAGTAGGGGAGCATGGGACCGAGCTTAGACTTGCGATGCTGCTAAGTTCCTATTACACTGCTTTGGTTTTGCTTTTCTGTACTTTTTTACCTTGTTCTGCATTGTATCTGATTGCAGAGTATCTTGTTTTGGTTGCTTTCTTAGATTAGAGGCATGTTGCATCATTATATATATATGACTATTGGTTATCTTTTTACTTCAGTTCCTTTGTCCATTTCAGTTTATATTTTTTACTACTTCTGTTTTTGTGTTTTATATTTATTCTGTTGCGCCACACTTTGAATAATTAGGGCATAGATTCCCCACTATCAGTCCTAGGCCCTCGCTGCTAGTCGGCAGCCTCTGGAGATTAGGGAAATGTGCTTGAGGTCTTGTGACCAACCGGGTTTGGGGCACTCATTATGTGGCACCCGGATCTGGGACGTTACAAAGTGGTATCAGAGGCATTCTTTTCTCTTGAATTACTATTTTGGAGCCTTATCCAGAGATAGGAAGGAATAGGTACTTGGTAATAAGTTGTGCTTGGGGGTAGCTAACCCGTGTACAGGGAAAACCCAATATACCTCGTTTAATTGAAATTTTTTCTATTTTGAAATTTTAAAGCTGATTTGATTTTCACCATTGGGTGACGCACTTTTAGTGTGTTGTTTATATTTTATACTTGGGTTCTATTTAGTTAAAACCTGATGATATGAGGGTATGAAATCACTTGCATCATTTAGGCACATGTTATAATCACAAGTCATGCATAGTTTCCATTCCATGTAGGTGCGTTAGAAATTGCATGTTGTTGTGATTGATGTTGTTCTAGAAAATACATGTTGTTGTGATAGATTCCTTGATAAAATACCTGCTATTTGATAGGGTATTGTTATGTAAGGTTTTCTTAATGAACACCAAATTTTGGTTCCTGGGGAGTATGGGCCCTCATCAATTGGAATTTGGTGGATCATCAACTTGTTTACCTTGATATAACACGTATAAGATTCCAAGATTTGGTTCGTGGGGAGTACAGGCCCTCACAGATCAGAATTTGTCACTTTGGTGTTCGTTTCAGTGTTTTTCTAGACTCCGAAGTAGTTTCTGAGGCATACTGTCTGAAAAAACCCAGAAAACACACCGTGTAGTTTTGACTACACGCCATGTGTTCTTCTGTTCGGGAAGAAAATGTTTTTCTTAAGTACATGTCATGTACCTTATGTACATTCTGTGTAGTCACTAACTGTGTCATAGGTCGTGTGTGAAGAGACACGGGATTGGGAAAACTCTTCAGGGAACACACCCTGTACTGTTTGTACACATCATGTTGTGTTGACCCTATGTCTGTAGTGTGACTAACAACACGGACGGAGAAATCTTCGCTTAAACACGTCGTGTCACTTCTGAACACATTGTGTAGTGTAATCTAGGAATCCGGCTGTGTAACAAACAACATGGGTTGGTGTTATCCTTTCTAGTACACGTCGTGTCCATCTAGAACTCGTCATGTAGTGTGATTTGTGTATCCAGCCGTGTCTCGAATGACACGGGTCAGCGAAGCTCATCTAGTACACGTCGTGTACCTGTGGGACACGTCGTGTAGTCTTGACCGGTAAGAGACCATGTAGACTTGGCCGTGTGGTTGGGGAGATGGAGTGGTGTACACACCGTGTGCGGGTGTAAAACGCCGTGTACCTAGGGTTGAGACACGCCCAGGACAGCATCATAACACGACCTTGAAAGGGCCTAAGGGAACACTCTGTGTAGACCTTTTACACATCGTGTAGTCTTATTCAAAAGAGAGTCATGTGGCTAAGCCGTGTATAAGAACTCGGGTAGGGGAAGAAAATTCAAATACATGCCATGTGTGTGGACAACACGCCATGTGTTTGGGGTGTTACATGACCAGTTATGGAATGAGTACACGCCTATGTGAAATACTTAAGGGAATACACTGTGTAGTTATTATACACGCCGTGTAATCTTGTTTAGTAAAACTTGAATGTTTCCTTTCTCATGTTCCCTTCTTACGCTTCCAGTTCTTAGTCCTTGATGATATTGATCTAAGGCATGTGTTTGAACTTGTAGAGTCATGCCGCCGAGACGACTATGATTTGTTCACTAAAAGAGTGGTGATGATTATACTCCAGAGACAGTAGGCCATGGGATACCGATAGATCCTCCAGTAGTGCTATATGTGGTGCCAACCATTATACCGGATGTAGGAGCGGATGTGCAGTTCCTTGAAGGCTTCATGTGGTTCATGCAGACCTTCTAGGGATCACTGCCAGTTTCCACATCTATGGTAGAGCTGACATGTATATTCCAGCAGCAGCATTCGCCTATATTTTCAGGGGATAGCAGACCACAAGCCGCGGAGTCATGGTTGGGTTCTATGAAAATGATCTTCTAGCATCTGGAGACGCCTCTTGGGAGGAGGGTCAAGCTCGCTACTTACATGTTGCGTGATTCGTCCAAGAGATGGTGGGATGTTACCACCCAGACTGAGCATCATCGAGACATGGCGTGGGAAGATTTTAAGTCAGTCTTCTATAACCTTTTCTTTCTGGAGACGCTGAGGGAAGATCGAACTTGAGAGTTCCTGAATCTGTACCTGGGCGCCATGTCAGTGATGGACTATTCTGCCCACTTCATCGAGGTACAACGTTTTGCACCTATTCTAGTGGGTGATGAGACGTTGAGGGCTAGACACTTTTGAGGATGGTATTTGATATGACATTAGAGCACTGGTGAATTTTTTTAGGATACCTAGAGTGCATGTTATTGTGAACCAGGATTTGATTACTTAACAGAACCTACGGGAAGCTAGTGGTGCGGACCAGGGCGGTTCAGCACCGGTCTCCGGTACTATTTCCACCAGTAAGAGGAAGAGGTAGATGGATTTATCTCACAGTGGTAGTACTAGCCAAAATAATTCTTCATGTGTCTAGGTGATGTGCTTCCAGTGTGGTAAAGAGGGTCACAAGAGACCTCAGTGTCAACGTGACCCAGTGGAGTGTTGAGATTACGGCAAGATGGGTCATCTTCATCATTTTTGTAGGGTGTTTCCACCAGTGACTAGTGGGAGGGGCTCTGTGTAGACTCTGCATGTAGGAACAGGGCCAGAAACTTCTTACCAGTCAGGGAATTGGAATACGTCAGGATGTTCAGGCCGAGGTGGTGGTTGTGGCTGTGGTAGCCAGAAACCAGGATCTCAGAGAGAGCGGGGCGGGTCAGCTCAGGGTAGCCAGGCTGTGTCACAGGGCCACGACACTGGGTAGGCATATGTAGTGCAACAGACCTAATAGGAGCAGGATCTCGGACCTTCCACTGTCAGAGGTACAATTTTAGTTGCTTCTGTTTTATATTCCGTACTTTTCAATACGTGTGCTACACATAGCTTTATATTTTTTCTCATTGTGGATAGCCTTGGGGTCTGTGTTTTTCCTTCTTCTAATATCATGACACTAGACACTCCATTGAGAATTTGAACGACAGGTGTGAGTCAGTGCATGGAGTGCCCCCTAGAGGTTGGTGGGTGTCACTTTCGATTGGACCTCTATGTCTTAGAGATGACATGCTATGATTTCATTCTTGGTATGGACTGGTTGGTACCCTTTCGAGCCTTTTTAGATTGTTATCTTCGTAGGGTTAGTTTCACGTCACCAGAGGGTGGAGAGTTTCTATACAAGGTCGAATGGGATGTCCAGGTGAGTTGAGCTGGACCTGAGAATCGTGGGTGAGGTGGAGTGACATCCCAGGTTGTGAGTTTATATCTGGATGACTAGGGAACTTGTCAGAAGGATTTCCCTCCAGTGGTAAATTGTTTCAGGGATATCTTCCCAGATGACTTTTCAGGTCTACCTCCAGAATGAGAGGTGGATTTCTCTATTAAACTTGTGCCAGGAGCAGCACTGGTGTCTATTCCTCCTTATTAAATGGCTACACCAGAATTACAGGAGCTCAAGAGGCAGTTAGAGGAGTTACAGGCAAAGGGTTTCATCCGACCCAGTACTTCTCCTTGGGTTTCTCCGGTCCTGTTTACAAAGAAGGTGGATGGTACCCTCAGACTTTGTGTGGATTATCGGAAGCTGAACCAGTTGATGATTAAGAACCAATATCCCTTACCAAGGATTGATGATCTTTTTTATCAACTTTGAGGAGCACGAGTGTTCTCAAAGATTGACTTGAGATCCGAATATCATCAGTTGCATGTTAGACCATCGGACATACCTCTTACAGCCTTTCGGAGCAGATATGGTCTATACGAGTACTTGGTCATGCCGTTCGGACTCACAAACGCACCAGAAATTTTCATGGCTCTAATTAATCGTGTGTTCCACCCATATCTGTATTCTTTTGTGGAATTATTCATGGATGATATCTTGGTGTACTCTCATACTTGAAATTACCATGCCACCCATCTTGAGATCGTACTGATTACACTGAGAGAGCATCAGTTATATGATAAGCTCTCAAAGTGACACTTTTGGATGGACCAGATTCACTTCCTGGGTCATATTATCTCAGAGGCAGGAGCTTCAGTAGACCCAGAGAAAGTGAGAGCAGTAGTTTTCTGGGAGCATCTAAAGAATGTGTTTGAAATACAGAGTTTCTTGGGGTTGGTTGGTTACTACATTCACTTTATACAGGACTTATCCCACTTAGCAGCGCCGTTGATGGGTTTGACTAAGAAGGGTATGAATTTCGTTTGGTCAGGAGCTTGTGAGATAGCCTTTCAGAAGCTAAAGGGAAGGCTGACATCAGCACCAATCCTGATACTTCTAGAGAAAATGAAGATCTATACAATTTACTGTGATGCATTGGGTATTGGGCTAGGAGCAGTGTTGATGTAGGGCGATCAAGTAGTTACGTACGGTTCTCGACAGTTAAGGCCACATGAGAGGAATTACCCGACACATGATCTCGAGTTGGCTGCAGTTTTTCATGCATTACACTGTTGGAGACATTATCTCTTCGGAGAACATTTTGTGGTGTTTACATACCACAAAAGTCTTAAATACATCTTTACCTAGTGTGACCTGAATTTGAGACAGCGAAGGTGGGTTGAATACCTTCAGTCCTTCAACTTCGAGCTTGCCTATATACCTGGTAAAGGTAATGTAGTAGCTGATGCACTGAGTAGGAGGACTCAGATACAGGCAGTTCAGGAGGCCAGTGGTGAGTCGCAGCTCATGGCTTTGTTCTCTGAGATGCATTTGTAGGTGCACGATAGTCAAGGCCGAACCTATATTTCATCCTTAGCTATGACTTCTACCCTCCTGGATAGAGTGAGGATGAGATAGCTATCAGATTCAGAAGGCCTAGTTCTATGGGAGTCAGTGGAAAGTGAGGTGCCTCCTCCTAGTTGGACGATAGGCGATGATGAGGTACTATGTATCCATGGACGAGTGTGGGTTCCAGGGGATATACGTGAGGATTTTATGTGGTAATTTCATGCCTCGTCTAGGGAAGTACATCCTGAAGTTACCAAAATTTATTATGACTTGAGACGTCAGTATTGGTGGCTGGTTATAAAAAGAGAGGTAGCTGGTTTTGTTATGAGTAGTTCCACCTGTCAGTAGGTGAATGCGGAGCATCAGAGGCCAGCTGGACTGTTACAATATTTACCCATTCCGGAGTGGAAATGAGATGATGTTGCGATGGACTTCATAACCGGGTTACTGAGGTCACCTCAAGGCAATGATGTTGTATGGGTTGTTGTGGACAAACTTACGAAGGTAGATCACTTTTTTCTGATCAAGGAGACCTTCAGTGTTGACGAGCTCAGGAAGTTTTATATCCGAGAGGTAGTACATCTTCATGGGGTCCCTCGTTCTATCATTTTAGATAGGGATGACCATTTTACGTCTCGTTTCTGGCAGAGTTTTCCGAGGGCACTGGGTACACAGGTGCTTCTGAGCACAGATTACCACCCTCAGACTGATGGCCAGTTAGAGTGTACAATACAGGTGCTAGAGGACATGTTGCATGCATGCGTCCTGGAATTTGGGGGATCTCCAGAGAAGCATATACCCCTGGTTGAGTTTCCCTACAATAATAGTTTTCAGGAAACTAATGAGATGGCACCTTACGAGGATTTATATGGTAGGTCATGCCGATCACCCTTGTGCTGGTTAGAGGTAGGTGAGGCAGCTTTACTGGGACCATGTCTCGTGCAGGAGACTTCAGAGGAGGCCCAGATGATTCAGAAGCGGATGGCTACTACACAGTCTCCTCAGAAATCTTATACTGATCTCCGCAGATGACCCATGGAATTCATCGTCGGGGATCAAGTTTTCTTGCATGTTTTTCCAAGGTTGGGACACAAGCGGATCAGGAGACAGGGTAAACTTTCACTAAGGTATGTGGGGCTGTTTGAGATTCTGGAGATATTTGGGCCAATTTTCTATCGGTTGTAGTTACCACAGAGGTACCGGGCCATGAACGACATCTTCCATGTATCTCAGTTGTGCCGTTATCACTCAGACCCATCTTACATTTTTCATCCCGGGGAGGTTGAACTTCAGGTCGATGCATCCTTTGAGGAGAATCTGATTCGTATTGTTGATAGGAGCACGGAGGTTCTCCGAGGTCAGTCAGTTCCTCTCGTACAGGTGTTATGGCAGCATGGATGAGTGTAGGACGAAACCTGGGAGCGGGAGACCGACATACGTTCCCAGTGGCCAGAGTGGTTTTCATCTTTATCTTCACCACCCTTGGAAGGGAAATTTGGGGATGAATTTCTTTAAGGTGGGAATTTTGTAAGAACCTGGTTCTTATTCTTTAGGTACAGGTTTCTTCTTTTCCTTTTCCTTTAATGTTTTTGATAAAATAAGGAAAATGGGGGAAAATCCCAAATTTATGGGTACACACCATGTAATTTTCCACACACCGTGTAATTTGACCATGTGGGATGAGAATACAGGGCGTGTAGGCTTGTCAGTGATTCAGGGTGTAAATACTAACTACACGTCGTGTACTTAGTAATACACGCCATGTAATCAGTCGGCAAGTGAACAGTAAGGTGGTGGAGAGTAGCCGCTAGATAAATAGTAAAAAGGATAGTACACACCGTGTCCTTAGTATTGCACACTGTGTAATCAGTTGGAAAGTGAACAGTAAGACAGTGGAGAGTTGACGCTGTTGAATAGTTAAAAAGAAAGTATACTCCGTGTACTTGAGAGTACACGCCGTGTAGTTATGTTTTTTCATTAAAAACAGGCAGTAGCCTCCTCATTTGGTAGAGGAAGTGTAGAATGCACTGGATCCATGGGAGAGGAGGCTGAGGCTTAGAGGGGATCCTGATCGCTCACCGGAACTCCGATTCCTCCGCTGTCAATCTAGTTTGAACTGGGTGGGTGAGATCTTCTCTCTTCTTGAGCCTCTCCTACCAATTCTTTCCCTAACCGAAGTTATTTGAGTTTGAATGAGTAAATTTTTATCCTAGATCTACGTCATTATTTATTAATTCGGTAGGCTTCTTTCACATATATCGATCAAAGGAGATCGAGGTAGGTGGTCTTGTGTTTGATTCCAACTATTGACTTGATTTTGTGTACCGTTGTGCCATGCGCCCATGTTCGGGGTGTCGTGTGGTTGAGACATTGCTTGTTGAGATACCTATAATTGCATATGTGATCTAATGAATAAATATAAATGGGTGTTTGGGATCTTTGCTTTGATCTAGGGTCACCCCGTGGGTGTGTTTTCCTTGTTTAGTCGTTTGGCCAGGATACCCGTGGGTATGCCGTGATTATAGCTTGTTTTGAGTTTTCTTGAGAGGAATATATAAACTACATGATTTTGCAATGGGCTCGGCCACATTAATTTATTTTCCTATGGAACTCCTAAGGGTAGTGTTTTGTTTAGCCTGAGGGAAAGGTTTTGTTTAGCCTAAGGGAAATGTTTCATATGCCTGGGGGCAGTAGCTTCCGTGCCTGAGGAAAATATCTCGTATGCCTAAGGAAAATATTCATTATGCTTGTGGGCAGTCACCTGAGGGTTTCAATTCTGATTGCTTGAGGGTAATTATTTGCATGTCTGAGGATAATGCTTACTTTGAATATTCACTGTGGTGATTTATTAGGTCGTACCTACCAAGCTAAAGCAAAGGATTGGTATTATTATTATTATTATTATTATTATCTTTTACCTGTTAGATAGCTTGTTGTGGTTTTTGTTGTGGCACTGTATAGAATATTGTCGGTCAAGAGCGAGTCTCGGAAAACTACTAATTCACTTATATTGAATTGTTAAATAATTATTAAAATGGAAATGTAACTGGTAGGAATGGTTACTTTTGAGTACTTCCTAGTTTACTACATTTCATTATTGCACACTGGTGTTGCACATTTTCACTGACAGTTGGGCACGGGCCTTTGGTGGTTGCCTAATGGGATTTATTTCTAACACCCTGTTTGGGTCATGTCTTGGGCCCAAACAGATTATATTGCTATAGGTGTTGATAATGGAAAGGGACCCTACACAGGTACATGATTTTTGTAGAGGAGTAGGGGAGCATAGGACCGAGCTTAGGCTTGTGATGATGCTGAGTTCCAATTACACTGCTTTGGTTTTTCTTTGGTTTACTTTTTTACCTTGTGCTGCATTGTATCTGATTGCAGTGTATCTTGTTTTGGATTCTTTCTTAGATTAGAGGCATGTTACGTCATTATATATATATGAATATTGGTTATCTTTTTACTTTAGTTCCTTTTTCCATTTCAGTTTATATTGTTTACTGCTTCCGCTTTTGTGTTTTATATTTATTCCACTACGCTACACTTTGACAAATGAGGGAATAGTTTCCCCACTATCAGTCCTAGGCCCTCATTGCTAGTCGAAAGCCTCTGGAATTTGGAGTAATGTGCTTGAGGTCATGTGACCAACCAGGTTCGGGGCACCCGTTGTTTGCCACCTGAATCCGGGACATTACAAAAGTGACCACCCTAACCGCCAATGGGAAGAGCATAGCTTCGTATATAAATTTTTCTGTCAATGTCCTTCATAAATCCTATATCCTTATAATGTTTTCTTTAGGTGATAAAATTATTCAAGAGGTTGCATATGATTCTTTTACATGTACTGTTTGGTTAAAATTATAAGCTCAAAATATGATTAAGTCTTTGGTTGGAATACTTCATAAGAAACTATGGTTATATAATTTCAAAATACATCCTGGAAATTCATTCTAGTCGCATATTGATGAGTTTAATAAAATTTTGTTATATATTTTAAATATAGATCAAAATATAAGATGAATACCAATAAATTATACCATTGACAGCACTAGATAACTTATTTAACTCTTTATAAGACTCAATGATATATGGAACAGAGTCTTTCACACTTGAGAATGTAAAATCTTCTTTACTATCTAGAGATCTTAAACATAAAGGATATTTTAAGATATAGGATAAAGTACTGAATATTAGGGTTAGGAGTGAGAATAGTATTAAATAGATAGATAATATCTAGTATTAATGATATCATTCATGTTATAAAAACAAATCTATTAAATTTTACCACAATTAATAATTTAGGCATATTAAAAGAAATTATCTAAATAGAAAGAACAATCCTAAGGATCATTCTAACAATTATTTACTAGTGAAATTTTTTTATATTGTAGATGTAATGAATGTATACGTTCATTTCATATCTAAATATAAGATATTAGACTATTAGTTCTCTTTTCATATGGGTCCTAAAAGTGACTATTTTTTGAATTAAAAGATATTGAATCGGTTGATTTTTTTAGAGAATAATAAGAGTTTAAAAATAATGGGTATCAATTAGATTTCACTAAAATTTCATAATGGGGATATTAAAACTCTAAATGAGGTTTTATGGGTACCCAAATTAAAAAATAAACTCATTTCCCTCAAAGTTCTTGATCGAAAGGGTTTTACCTTTCGATCTAACTCTATTAGACTTCGAATCACCAAGGGTTCCCTCACAATTATGAGAGGAAAAAAGTTCAATGGAATTTGTTTTATAAATGGAAAAATTCATTTAAAGTAGTTAAATTAAATCCATGTCACAGTGATTGATAACACTATGATTTTACATAAAATTCTTGGTATCATAAGTTCCAAGGGATTAAAAGAATTAAATAAATATGGTCTGTTAAAATAAAATAACACTGAAAAATATTATATTATATGAAGATAGTGTATGTGGAAATTCAAAACATGTTAGTTTTCAAAAGTATAAATACAAAGCTATCCTCTAGAATTTGTACATCATATTTATGGGATTTATCTTGGACTACCTCCCATAGTCGAAGAAAATAATTTTTGAGCTTTGTAAATGATTTTTTTAGGTAAAGTTTGTATTTTTATTTTGAAAAATGAATTTAATACCTTTAAAGAATTTAAAATTTTGAATTCTATTTCTTAAAATAAAAAAAAGTAAAGATAGTAATATTAGAATAGTAATGGGTTAGAGAATTTTTTTTAATGATTTCATTGATTACTGTAACCCTAAAGGGGTTTTAAGACACCAAAAAGTCGAAGAAACCCTTTAATAAAAATACTTAAAAAAGAATAAATAAGATCGTTATAGAGAAAGTGAGAAGAATTATCTCTCACTCTAGTTTACTGAGATCATTTGGGAATAATATTTAATTATGGTAGTGTGCTTGATTAACCACAACCCTTCATTTTTTATTTGTTTTAAATCACCTAAAGAAATATGGGTAGGAAAACTGGCTATCTACAAACACCTTAAAATATTTGATTTTATAGAATATTTACACATTAAAAATGATAATCTAGAACTATGGGATGTGAAATATGTATTTGTGTGTTATTATGATGGTGTTGAGGGTTATATTTTGTGGGTATAAAATCCATATTTTCAAAAGTTTATTATAAGTTATGATGTTGTATTTTATGAATCTATTATTCTTCATGATAATTTTTCTCTTGAAAACACTGAAACACCCCAACCAATGGTTGTTGAGATCCCTCTTGAATCCCAAAATAAGTCTAAACCTAAGACTATCCCCACCAATACTCCCTATGTGACTCAACTTGACTTTGAATCTGATTTTGAGTTAGATAATATGGGAGATGTTAAACTTAGGGATTATTGATTAACTCGAGATAGGGCCAGGAGAATAATCTGACCCCTAATCGATTTGGTCACATATATGTGGATGCCTATGTATTTAATATTTCTCAATATATTAACAGTGATGAATGAAAAACAAATAATAAATCTATGAAATAAAAAAATCTAAATAGCGGCTCGCTATTATAAAAGATGAAATGAATTCCATCCCTAAAAACAAAAAATGAGTTGTTGTTAACAAACCTAAAAATGTTAAAGTCATATATTATGAATGGATTTTTAAAAGGAAGGAATCTAATACTAGGGATTAAAATATTTAATATAAAACATGTATGATTATAAAAGGATTCATCCAACAAGAAGTAATTAATTATAGTTCAAATTTGTCCTTAATTGTAAATCATTTATCTATTCAATTATTACTTGTTTTTTCTGCCTATTATGATTTTCAAAATGATAAGTTAGATGTAAAAAATGTATTTTTTTCATGGTAAATATGATGAATGAATTTATATAAATCCTCATAATTTATTTTCAAAAAAAATCAATCCTGGTAAAATTTATCTATTACAAAGATATATGTATAGACTAAAACATTCATCAAGATAGTGGTATAAATATTTTTATTCTTGTATGATTGAAAATGGTTTTATTCAAAGAAAATATGATGCATGTGTTTATTTAAATCTAGTTAAGCATGAAAATATTTACTTGATTTTATACATTGATGATGTAGTTATTATTTATAAGAACATGGCTCATTAACCATGTAAAAAAATAAATTAAATACCCTTTGGGATGACATATTTGGGTGATGAAAAAAATCTTAAGCATGGAGATAATTAGAGACAGAGTGGTTGATCTTTTATCTATCATAACATTTATATGTAAATAAAGTTTTAAAGTATAATTTTTTTAGAACTTAAAACTAGCGAACATACCTCGTAAGAAACACTTTAAGTTGTCTCTTAGTTAGTCCCATAATAATGAGTTGGGCGTATATTTTATGAGAATGATACCTTATGATAATTTAGTTGGTAAACTTTGGTATTCCATGCTCTATTTTAGTATAGATATTTTCTTTGACGTTTTTACTCTTAGAATATTTATAAGAAACCCTAGGAAACTGCATTGGCATGCATTAAAATGTCTGTTAAGGTATGTTTCCATGTCTCCTAACCAGTGAATATATTTCTTTTAATTATAGTAATTTTGGTAATGATATTGTTTGGTTTGTCGATTTTGATTATACTATAATTGTTGACATGAGGAAATAAACAACTAGATGTGTATTCTTATCCCGTGGTGCTCCATTTTCATGAAAATATGATATGTAGTATATTGAATTGACCACCACTAGGGAATAATACATATATTTAATTGAATTTATTAAAAAGGAAATTTTGTTAAAGGGGCTGATAACTATGCTATATTTATATGGTGGTAGTATTGATGTGTTTTGTGATAGTTAGTTTTCCCTCCATTTATAAAAGCACATATTTTTCATGGTAGGTCTATATATATATATATATAATATTTCATTTAGTTAGGGAGGTTATTGAGTCTAGTACAGTGTGATTCAAGAAGATACACACTAGTGATAATTTAAATGATAACTTGAATAAGGTTGTTCATCTTCAGAATTTAGGAATTTTTTAGGTTTAATAAAAAATTTCCCAGTATAATAATACATGTCATAAGAAATCCATCATGTATAATCAATTTTATTTCTAAAGGTGGAGATTTTTGAAATATGCATGTCGTGTTTTCTTATAAAATTTATTTATGTTGCATATTTATTTTTTTCTTATATAAATTATAGTTTTTTTATTATGCCAGTTTTAATCTCAAATGGGATTTTCTTTGAGGAAGTCTTGTATTATTAGGTTTACTTATATTTAATTAGTCTAAGTCTTTCAGCCTACTTTATTTTATCATATATTTGTTAATTATGGGGGCTATCCTTATCTATCAGTTTCCTTGAATGAATGACTCCTAACACATATTCATTTTTTCTCAATATATTACTTTGCCTTCACATTTCACTCAATCCAAACTATTTTTTTATTCCTGATAAAATGGATCAATTTTTCCATGTGGTTTTTTATATAGCTAGTATTCATAAACTTTCTGTATGATCTTGATCGTCTACATGTACCATCGGTACTTGATCTTATTACATCGCCTAACATAGTGTCATCTCAATGCCTTTTTAGTTATCACATGATCATTACCTGGTTTTTATTTTTTAGGTTTATATGAGATTATTTTTTTAGTATGGTGTTTTTTTTCTCGTATGAGAAAGAATTTGAGATGGATAGAAGTTTTTGTGGAAGGAGATGAATCTAAATCTGGAATATTGATCCAATGAGTGCATTGATATTTTGATCCATGATACCTAACCTTGGGAGTACTGTTCTAGTATATATTGTAGGCTTGTTATCCATAGAGTCTTAGAGGAGGATGGCCCATGATGTACAAAGTTTGATCAATGTAAAAGATTCATTATCTACAAGCTTGTTACTAGGTTCTTGGTAAAAGGAACTCGCTTTTTAAGAGAGTATTACTTCTTCATAGGTCCTATCAATTGTAATCTGATGTATTTTTTTTCTTTGGGTGAGTTTAGTGATTCTATCCAGAAAATCAGTGCACATTAACACCCCATGGTATAGTTCATCGGTGTCGTCCAGTTGAACAAGGATTCTTCCTTAGATAGTTTATGTGATCCTTTGTGTTCTTTTGTCTCTCTTATATACAACTTGTTTTTTTTTATGCATAATAAATTGATCTAGGAGTGGTGTTATTATTATGCATGAGGGTACAAAATGGGATAAATCACATAAATTCTTGTGTCTATTTTCTTTCTCCTCTTTCTTTCAAAGCATGTGATTTTTTATTTTTATTTTCAGTTTTTCATTCTACTTTTCATTTATAAAATAAATTATTATATATATGTAATAATTCATCATTATAATAATTGGATCCTTGGTTGTTACATGTGGAATCCATGCTGTTATATAATAGGATCAACCCATTTTTCTATTTTTTTATGATGATGTTAAAACAGAAATAAGGGATATTTTTAAGACTTTGAAATTTTCAACCCTCCCATTAGCACTTCACATGGATTTCAAAATAGAGAGATATTTATCTTATCTCATGGATATATTATTTGAATATTTTAAAGGATATTGTGAACAGATATTTTATGGAATCCTTCACTTATAAAGGGAGCAGTAGGGGTGTGCTTCTTTGTGTGCAGATACATGGGCAATGGTTTTTGGGTGTGGGAAGCAGCGTCCAGTGGGCTATAGCGAGCAGTGGAAAATCAGGTTGTGCAACGGATTATTGTAGGTTTCATAATGATGTCACGTGATTGGTTTTGATTTTTTATAGGTGATGTTTTCTCATAGATGATTATCATAGAAAAGTTATAGCATGTATCAGGGTGTGGTTTTCATATAGGTTTTTCAATTCTCACATTATAATTCAAATTTGGGTATTACTTGAATTTTGTAATATCTGATTTATAGTGAATTTTTTTAAATATTCCCTATATTTTTTTAGTTGTATATATGGTAGTATATTTTTTCGTTAAAATTTGGACCTCAATTTATTTTCCTACTACTTATTTTGTAATTTTGTTTTTATTGAAGATTCGTAATATTTTTGTCATAAATGAATTATTATCCTGGGACCGATCCATTTTCTCCCCAACAACTAGTATCAAAGGAATTTATCCATGTTTAATGATGATTGAATATGGTTGATTAACATCATGGTATTTTTCCCATATCAAAATATTTTATGAAAAAAATTATTTTACTCTATGGAAATAATGAGTAAAAAATATTTTGGTCTGTGAGAAGATAGTAAGGAACTGAAGAAAAAATAAAAGAAACAGGAGACCATGATCATTGGTGATTATCATGGTATAAGAGAGTTAAATACAAGCATAATCTATATATATTTGGTTGATAATACACTGTGTGGGGGATGATGAATCTGATAGATCTAGAGAAGATCTGGGTGAATCTTGAAAGTAGGTATAAATCAAAATCTATCAAAAATTATATCTGAAAAATGATTATATCATTTGTGAATGTTAGAGAATGGACATTTAGGTAACTATCTAGATGATTTCACCAAAATTATGAAGTTGTTATCTTTGGTGGTGGTTAATATCGATGATAAAGGTAACACGGTTCTTGTTGAAATAGAAGAAGAATACAAAGCTTTACTTCTCTTGGGTTCATTACCAGATTCATATGACAATCTCATCACCGCATTATTGTTCAGGAAAGAAACATTGAAGTTGGATGATGTGATTTCATTGATGTTCATGAACAAGACTTGATGAAAGACTGATGATAGTGATTCTTCAAGTAATAGTGGTATTCTAGTTGTGATAGATGGACGTGGTAATCAGAGAGGCTGATCAAAGACAAGAAGAAAGGTCATATGATTTTTTACAATAAAAAGGGTCATGTGTAGAGAAACTGTTATGCTTTGAAAAAACATAAGGAAGAAAAGAAGACACATGACACCAATGCTGAGTATATCGATGTAAGTCATATATAGGGGGAGGGTGTTTTAATTTTATTTGGCATTGATTTTTGTAGGTCAGATCTTAACAATGGATGGGTGGTTGATTCAGAAACATCGTACCATATTTCACCGAAGATGGAATTATATTATTTATACAAAGAAGGTGAATTTGGTATATTGAAGATGGTCAATGGAGATTTTTCTAATGTCATTGGTGTTGGTGATATTTGTATCACTATAAGTGTGGTTTGTATGATGATCTTGAGGGATGGGAAACATGTGTCAAGTATATGTGATAATTTTTTATCTACATATACTCTTGATAATAATAGGTTCAAGATTTCATTTAACAATGGAATATGGACTTTGTCTAGAGGATCTATGGTATATTCATGGGGTTGAATGGTTGACATACTTTATAGGACCGATGTAGAGGTGTGTGGTGGAGTGGAAAATGAAATTGTGAGGAGAACTTCATCATATTTTTGGCACAAGTGATCGTCGCGCATCATTCAAAGATCATTGATAAGGATTATGAAACTTTTGAAGGAAAAATAGGTCGGTTCAAGTGTTTCAGGTCTTACACCTAATTTATTTCCTTTAAATAATGTCACTAGTGAAGAAGGAATTGAAATCAAATATCGAGGTGATGTGCTGAGAGTTACAAACTGCTCAAAGGATGTTGAGAAAAGGGAGAAATTAGTTTCCATAGGTACTCTTAATTATGTGTTGATCCCTGCTATGGGGGAGTCAGGTGTTATTGGTTATAGTGTTTTTTAGCAAGGTAGTGTAGACACGGGTATGATGAAAACTTTGGCATTTGGATTTCTTTTGTTGGGGGAGCTATCAAGTTTCTATAAAAGTTTCAAAAGGGTGTTATTATATTATCTGAATAGGTTTATGGTTTGTGAAAAACCAACAAATTTTCTTTCCAACTTAATTTGTTGGAATTAATCTCCCTCTTTGTTGGACTAAAGATAGATATTAATAAGTTCAAACCATTTTGTTGTTTTTTATGAGGATATTAAAATGGAAATAAGGGACATTTTTTAGGAGTTTGAAACTTCAAACTCTCTTGTTGCCACTTCACGTGGCTTTCAAAATGGGGATATATTTATCTTATCTCATGGATATCTTCTTTTAATATTTTAAAGTATGATGTGCACATATATTTTAGGGAATACTTTTCCTATAAAGGGTTTAGTAGGGGTGTGATACTTTGGGTGCATATATGTGGGTAGTGGTTTTTGGTCATAGGTAGAAGTGTGTAGTGGGATATAGTGAGTAGCGACTAATCGAGTTGTGAAATAGATTATTGGAGGTGTCGCAACAATGTTGCATGTTCAGTTTTGATCACCGATGGGTGATGTTTGTCACGGGTGATGTTTTTCATGGGGGATTATTAGATAAAAGTTAGAGTGCATATCAGTGGTGGTTTTCACATGAGTTTTTCTATGCTCTCATTGTAATTCAAGTTCAGACATTGATTGAATTTTTTACTCTCTAATTCATAGTGTAATTTTTCATATTTTCCCTATGGTTTTTTAATTATCTATATTAGAAGGTTTTCCACGTTAAAATCCACATATCAATTTATTTTCATCCTATTTATTTTGTGCTTATGTTTTTATTGGAGATTCACAATATTTTTGTCGCATCTGATTTATTATCCTGATATCGATCTATTTCCTCCCCAATATGAGAAGCATAAATGTCCCACAACAATAATGATCATGTAACATCCCAACTAGGGTTCCGCTGAAAGGTTCCCCGAGCTGGTGGGTTATGAGACCTCAATCATGCCTCCCCATACGCCAGAGGTTTCTGACTAGCAGTGAGGGCCTAGGGTGTGATAGTGGGGAGACTATTCCCTCATATCAGGGTAAAAAGACAATGGAAATAGCTATGTATAATATAGAGCAGTAAATAAACAAAGTGTGGAATTAGTAAATTACTAAAATAGAATATGTTACAATAATAAATGAAAAATCTATAAAATCCCAAATAGATATTCCATACAATACAACACTGGTCACCCACTAGGCTGACCATACAGATATAGGAGTACAAAAGAAACTGAAAATAATAGCATGGGGCTCTACTAATAACTCTGATCCAGAACACGTACCTAGTCTCCAGACACTATCGAACTATATCATCCTAATCAGAAGAACCCACATGAGCATCTCCACTCAAACATGAAACTATGGGCCTCAACCCTATCTACCATGCAACCAATCTCAATATAAAAAATCAAACATAAGGTATACATGTAAACTGAGGTGCATGTGCAGGGGTGAGAAATAATCTTACTAGGCCACCCAGATGATTAACCTATAAATGTACTTCTATAAGTGTATGTAAAAGTAAAATACCCATCCTAGCTTAGACACAACTACAAAGGAATTAAACCAAAAGTGAAACTATAGTTAAACCCTAGGTCCATAATCCTGATCAATTGGGAAAATTCTACCATGTATTTCCATGTCTATATATGTATACATGTATATTCACATACCTATACATATATACATAAATATGAATATTCATTGGTATGTGAAACAAATAACATAAAACCAAACTATAGTCAATCCTTGGGTCAGTAATCCTGATTGCCTGGACATCCTGTGCAAGGGCATTGAGTTGGGAATCATGCCACTCAAGTCATGTTTCATTAAGTCGGTCTCTAGTTTTTTAATCCCAATCAACATATATCTACTTCTAACAATGCTGAAATTATAACTTTGAGCAATCTATTTCACCATAGGGGGTACTCATCCTACACCTGGGGTCACCCGTACTTGCCTCCAATCACTAACAAGGATACTATATACCAACGGTCAATCCTATAAACAAGAAAAACGTATATTGATGGTCAATCTTGTAAAGAAGGATACCGTATAACGATAGTCAATCTTGTAAGGAAGGATTCTAGGGAGTACATCCAGACATCCTGTAAAGGTCACTGAGTTAGTCTCCATACTGACCAGGACCATAAATCCAGTCCAATGTATGAGCCCTATGTCTTGGTTCATAGGTTTTCATGACATTCAGAACTAGGATAATCCCTAAGGGTCTTCCCCTTAGGCGATCTATAAAGATAACTCACTAGTGAGACACCATGCAACACCCCTCGAGTCTCATAACTGATCTGGGAGAGCGTAATCATCTTGATTATAGGCCAAGGATATCATAATCGTCCCCACCACTCAGGAGAGCATAATCTACCATGACTCTTGGGTGTCATACCTATATAAATATAACTCATCAGTGAGATTCCATGAAACGCCCCTCGACTCTCATAATTGATTCGGGAAAGCGTAATCATCCTAATCACAGGTTGAGGAGATCGTAATCATCCCCACCACTCAGGAGAGTATAATCTACCATGAGTCTTGGGTTCCATACCCATATAAAGAGAACTCGTCGGTGAGACACCATGAAACACCCCTCGAGTCTCGTAACTGATCTGAGAGACCGTAAACATCATGATCATAGGCTGAGGAGAGCATAATCATCCCCACCACTTGGGAGAGTGTAATCTACCATGAGTCTTGGGTACCATACATGTACATCATAATGATAGGCTCAATATACGATTACCATAAAACACCTTTGGTCATCCCAACAAAATATATATTGCAAAATATATACATCCAAGATCAGCAGCCAAGTTCCAGGTAGTCACTCTGGGTATACCATTAAATATAAAAAATAGCATGGCTCAGAATTCAAATCCTAGGTAAGCACATCTAGGAATCCCAAAAAGAAATACGGATCCTAGGAAGAACATCTGGGCATCCAAAAATAAAGAAAAATGTCTCTCATCAGGCTCAACAACCACCAACCAAGAAGCACCTCTAGTAAACAATGTTTCATCAACAATAACCATGTCAAAGACATGAAAAAAGGAGTGAGGGTGGCCCGAATGCCCAAACCAACACTACTGCAATAGGCCCAAGGGATTACAAGTTTAGCATGGGTTCTAAGGTGAAGCCCTCTGCCATATCTACCCAAACCCGATGTACTAACTTAGGGTTGGTCAAACAATGATAACCCGTTAGGTCCCTCAAGCCAAACCCTAAAGAGGCATCCCACTTGGGATCCTCAAGTTCTAATCACAAACAAAGCCATCATGCACGGGATCCTAATGGGCATCTAGTATCATGGCCTCATAGTCCATAAGGGCACTTCTCATGAGGGGGAATCCTCAAAAGCATAGGTCATGGGAGATAACTCATAGCTCATCTTAGATCAATGTCTCGGACTGGGTTGGTCCAAACACCCAATGTACCATTCACATTCAAGTCTCTCTCTCAAGAGATGACTATATTCGATTACTTAAGGAAGAACCTCTCCATTTATATAAAATTTCCAAAACTCCCATTAAGAGTCCTTAGAATGCTCCATGGGTTTCACCATCACAATCTATGAAAAAAACACCCAAAATGGACTACTCTTGGGTACAAACAGACTCTGTGGAAAAACTACATGAAAAACCCTCAAAGGGTTGAAAAGGGGTAGTATGCGGCGTGTCACCCTCAGTATACAACGTGTAATCCCAAAGGCCAACATGGGAATGTACTCCCGCTGGCCTGGGAATTTAAACAACCTAGGTACACAACATGTAATGCTGGTACATGGTGTGTATCCAACACATAGTACATGCCTGTGTCCCTCAAACAGCCTGGTTGGATACTTGGCTATGTTGTGTACTTTTAAATGGCATGTGACCCACACGGGTTTTGGTTGTGTACTCCACATGGACATGTACTGTAAAGACCCAATCTTGACATACATGGACATTAAATTACTTTTTCAAAATACTTAATATATGACACAAAAAGATTCCCAAATACCGTATTAGTTTAGTGTCTCTGGAAACTTGGAAAATAATCTTCTAACATGGTGAAAGATATTCAACATCTCTCATAAAGATATTAGATTTTTGTTTTCCTACCTAAAACCTTTCTTTATATCCTAGGGAAAAGAAAACATAAAAATGGTGAGCTCAAATGCTCAGTAAGGGTAAACATGGAGAACATAAAACAAACCATAAACATTTTAAAGTAAAAACATGAACATAAAGTTTAATCATCAAAATATTGAGTCGTGAAATAAATCTTGGGAGTACATAAGGCATGGATCATAAAGAAGAATTAACCACGATAGAATATAATTGGAATAAATAATGTAATTGTGGAAAACTAATAATCACATAATATGATTTCCATAGTAGATAATACATTTATCTCAAGACCATAATAGTGGAAAAGGTCTATTATTGAACCAGGTTTACTTGCCATTCCAGCCATGTATTTATGAACAGATTTACATATCGTTACAGCAATGTATTACAGAACTATATTTTCTTTTCATTCTATTCATGTCTATCTCATTAGATATAAATCTTTACCTAATGCATTGGAGGGAGATATAGGTCCCACTTATCTAATAATGAAATCTTTCTTACACGTGATACAAAACATAAATCATTCATCATAACATAACCCAAGAAATAAAATGGGTTTCTTAAATTCCATCATAACATAGTCTATATGAAATATCATACCATAATTAATGCAATAAAATAATAGTAATAATAGGGATATAAACATTACCCTATTTAAATAGCATCATCTTAGATGGAAAATAATTTTGATAAAACATTTGAACTTAGTTATTTAATAAAATATCCTTTCTTCTTCAAAAAAATTTTCTTTATAAAAATGAAAAAAAAATTAAAAGAAAATAATTTAGTTGAAAATCAACTTGAAATAGTGTAGAGTAAGTTTTGTGTAAAATAAGGCATCATGTAACCGTAAAAATCCATTCATGCCGTATAAGTTAATAAAACATTCTCCTTGTACTTTTAATAGAAAAAGTCAAAAAGTACCTCGTATGGTAAACAAAAGAAAGATTCTTTCCATACCATGTGGTAAAAGTCAAAAAAAGGGTAATAATGACTCTAAAAATAGATAAAATAATAGAAAAAAATTTATGATAACATTTTTAGGAAACATGGACATGGATGATAAAATATATCCCCAGTAATTACTTACGTATAAATAATCTCAAATAAAAATGAGACTGAAAAATTATCCCTTACCAATTATAATGAGTGGAATCATATGACTCATAAAATAAAGAAAATTACATGAATATTTAAACATAATAACCTTAATAATAAAAATCAAAAAACATTCATGGGAAGCATAAACATCACACAAAAGAAATAGGTGGTGTTTAAGGCATATGTCCCGCATAAATAAAAGTGAGACAAAATAATCCCTTGCCTTGTACTTTTTGTTAGTAGAGGTTGTGGTATCCTCCTATATAATGGTTAAATCATGTTATTAAATTATATAAGAACAATATACATATTTATTATATCATATATTTTCCTATATAATTCTATTATATCATTTTCTTAATAGTATTTCAATAATACCATTATTTCGGGTGTTAACTGCTTCTTTTTCCCATTCATGTTTTCTCATTTAATTTATCTTTGTTATGAATAGGATGTATTTGATCCATGAAATTAAGTTCATAATTATTATTTCCACTCATCATATAAATTTTATAATCATTCTTGAATTGTTAACGTGGGGAAAGAATCTCACCGCGTTGTGGAGACGCTAGAACGTACGTACACACGAGCGACAGTATCATTCTCTGGATGGTTAAATGGTGTGGAATTGGATGATATTTTGATTATAAAAAATCATTATAATGTAATATTAATTATTTTAATCCATTATAATCATCATTATACCCATCCTAAAAAAGTATTTTTGAATAACAAATTACACCTCGACGTGGAGATGGTAAGTCATACGTACGCACGCATGGTGATATTTTTATTCGTAGGTTGGATAAAAGAAGATATAAGTTTGTACCATAATTATAATAACATCTAAGAATGTATAATATACTTTATTTATTTCTTTATTATGGAATAAACATATAAATAAGAATTAGAAGAAGAAAATAAATTTGAAATAAGGGATAAAATGATTACCTCTTTTTTGGGTGTTTTCTTTTGATTTGAACAAAAGGGCTCCTTAGGATAACTCTCTGCCCAACTTTAGGCCTCAAGGATGAAGTTAGGGAGGTTGGGAGGATAAATGGTTAGGTTTTGGCCGAACAAAAGGGCTTTATAGGTTTTATTTAAAGAGAAATGGAGGTGCCCTTTTATAAGAGAGCTGAGGGGCACTTTAGGAAAAATATTGAAATATTAATTTATTGTAAAAATATTTTCGGTTTCTAATAGATAAAATTGATTTATTTAGAGTATAAGATGATTATGGGTAGAAATAATCTCAACCAATAGTTTTTAGACATGTTTAAGTCATAAAAGTAACCTTATCTTTTAGACTTAACCCTTTGTAAAATAAGTTAACTCTTACCAGGTCCTCTTGTATTTTTATACTACATGGTTAATATATTCACTATAAAATTCTAAGATAACCTAAAGTAGAAAATTTATGAAATTTTTATCATTATACAAGTTATTTTTTTAAACTTTATATTTTTAGGACTATAATATCATTTAATAAAATAGTATGGTTTTCTTAAAACTCATTTATGTCAATTTTTATACTATTCATATCATAACTTTTTAAAAATCCAGAACAACTTCATTATTTCGAAATAAATTTATTAATTAAAATATAAAAAGTCATAATAATCCATAAAATTCTTGGATGTCATAAAAAATTTCAAAATAAATTTATTTTAATATTTATAATCTCATTTATTTAAATCATTCATTAGTAAGGTAATCACTACATCATCATTGTGTCATAAATAAATTTATTTATATGGTGTCTAAAAATTATAAATAAAATACCATGATGTAGAAAATATTTTTATCTTTCAAATTAATATTTACAATAGAATTTATCTTATATAGAAATCCATATTAAAATTTTTTATTAAGAAGATACAAGTTTATGTCATATTTCACTTTACTTTAAATTAATTCGTATAAAATGTCATTTCCACATAAAAAATGGTTCCATGGGATCCCAAAATAGACCCAAGGATTCCCATGGTCAGAAATATGTAATACAATAGGATTAGGACATGTGTTAGGGTAGTTTAATATTATTATAATATTATTTTTTACCCTTATTTACAAGATTTACCCTTTAACCATGGTAAATAAAATAATTACTGAAGATACTATTAATAATGTCCAAAAATAAAAGGTACTTATTTACACAATTTAAACCTTATGATTCCAAATATGGAATAAATTTTTATAAATTCAAAATACCAAAGTTGCAGTAGTTAATTTAAAATTAATTCCTGTAGTCAAAACGAAAAAGCGGGTTTTTAATAAGTAATAACTATCAAAAGATTGACATGTGTTTATGTCCAATTTATAAGTAAAATTACTTATAATGAACAAAATTGGATTAAATTATAAAAATATAATCCAAATTCACTTTAAATCGAATTTAAAATATAAGATAACTATATAAATAAATTAGACGAAAAGGCGGTTTTGAATTAAAATGCAGCATTTTTTCACTATTCATCAAAATATGAATTTCATCAGAAAAATATAAAAAATTAAAATAATTAAATTTTTTATGTCCCAATTCCAAATAATATGTTTATTTTTTCAAATATAATATATAAAATTTTTAAAAACTAGATTTAAAATGAGTTCTCCATCAAAAGGCGGTAAAACTGCATTTTTTGAAAAATACTACTTTTATTCGAAAAAATGATTTTGTTCTCATATCATGTTCTAGAAAATATGTAAGATGAATGATAATTTTATATAAAATTAAAAATTTGGTTAATACTATTCATAATATCTAGTTTATATCCCATTAAATAATAATATTTTAATAATATATCGTGGTTTAGTGAAACTCAGTATCTCATATATTGCAAGCTATCGAGGAAGGTCCCTCTTGCGTGTAACGCAAGCCAACAATAGTGTTTCATATTATGTAATCTAATATGGTGTTTCATATGGAGAAATATAATATTTGTGTAGTGTACAACACAATATATAAAAGAAAATAAAAACATTATATCCCATAAAATCTCGGGGTTTTACATGTACCCCTACACGGGATCACCTGGTCGGGTACTCGGCTACATGGTCGAGTACCGGTACATGGAATGTACACCCCTATACATGGAATGTACTCCTTAAACCTTATCTCCCCCAAATAGGAAGAACACTTAGTGTTTTCTATTAAACCACATATTATGTAGCCTGGTTTTCCCAAACGGAAAACCTTCGGATCACCCAAAACCCTCATTTTAACCCCCAAATCAACAGATCAGGCCCCTAGGGGACACATAAAAGCATAATAGGGATTTAAAAATTAAAAATGATGAATCCAAGTGGTATTTTTTGTAAAAACCTAAACAAAATATCCTTTGATCCGAAAATGGTGAAGCTTCATTTGATTTTGTGGTCCATGGTTGTCGTACATCGATCCAATGCGTCAAGGGCTTCACAGTGGCACTTCCTTTCCTCCCTCTCTCTCTATTTCTCTCTCTATCTCCCTTTCCTCTCTTAGGTCATGAGAAGGGGGAAGCCACAAGGATAAGCCTCATGTTATTAACAACAACCTACATGAATAATTAAATATTTAATTTAAAAAATATTAATTATTAATTATTCCACTAAAATTTGAACAGCTCGGATTCCCACTGAACTCCTGTAATAGGGTAAAAAAATCTATTTAGGGGAAAACAGAGTGGTTGTAAAAATTATCTGAGATCATATACTAGGGTTAAAATACCATTTTACGCCTTATAAGCATCTGACATCAAATATTCAAATTTCTGCTCAAAATTGCAATACGGAAAAACATGGGTCCTTAAAAACTCCCCACCATAAACCTTCTCATCCACAATAATCCTAGTTAAAAGACTAGTGGTCATTTTCTCAACCCAAACATCTACAAAACCCATCTATCTGGACTATCCAATAATAATCCTCATGGCATTAACAACATCCTTCTACATAGAAGGTATTTAACTACGACCGATTCAGTACTCCCCACCATAGAAATACCCTTATTGTCATCTCCAAACTCTAAGCACAATT
Organism: Viscum album; assembly: GCA_963277665.1. Taxonomy (NCBI): domain Eukaryota; kingdom Viridiplantae; phylum Streptophyta; class Magnoliopsida; order Santalales; family Viscaceae; genus Viscum; species Viscum album. Next base: position 786,855,199 of record OY728166.1, on the reverse strand, counting down.
GCTCATGGAAAACATTGGAGTTTAATTGAAAAAAAGGGACAATGTCCTCAAACAGCCAATAGTGCACTTCCCACCATATGGCTTACCTCAAACCACTCCTCAAGTACAACCTCAACAGGTTCCTCTTCCTAACCAGGGAATAAAATTTAGAAATAAAAAGGAGCTCGACATAGTTCTAATACTCTCTCATCATACTCAATATGAATCAAGATAGAGCATGATCATATCTAACAGGAGTACACTAAGATTCTAGAAAAGGGGATGTACAACTCCCTCCGATCCATGCTCACCATCCTATCAAAACCTAACCAGGATTCAACCATGGGTCAACCATCTTACAAAAATTGATTTACTTCTGATGTCACCTCTACTATGGAGGGACATTTGTCATTTAAACCACAACTCTCGGGCAACCAATCCCACGGCGAGCCCTGAAAGCATCAGTCCTCAGATCACACCCAGCCACTCACCGATTTAGATTCAAATGATACTAGGAGCAACCAGTGTGTATCTTTGTCACCCGAATCGTACTCTAGTGAGTCATCCATTACAAGACTAAGATGATTGTGCTACATGGAATGTCAGTTTCATTAATACAAAATCTCCTTTAGAACTCCTTTTCCAGATCTCTCACCTCACATGTGCCACGATTTATTCCACAACCACCCATCACATGATGTTGTTCTAGTCACAGGAATCTATCTATGATCTGACTACATTAGCAATAGCAGAAACACTGACCGAAGAGGCCAGGAATCCGAACAGTCATGCCCGTCGAATCTAGTCTTGATACCAAAACACCCAAGGTGCTCCATCAAAAGTTAAAGGCATCATCATGATTATAACATAAAAATCGAGCACCTACCGTACCTCGATCTAAAAATGAGTGTAAATCCAAGCTCACTGCCAAAAATGGAATCTGAAAACATGGGTTAAACTCTCTCACATAGATTTCCCTAAAACAAAATAGAGGTTGACCTACAAGGTTTTGAGTCAAAAACCAATGGTCTCTAGAACTCCCACCTGGCCCTACAGAACAAGCCTCACAAGTGGGTTATAAGTTCTAACCACCTATCCCAAAATATCAAACCGCTCTAAATAAGTCAAAGGTTGCAACGACCTATGAGGGTCAAAACTGAAAACATGGCCTATGAGGGCCCTGATCATCTACGAGAATCCTCAAAAGTAACTAATCCCTAGAGGTTATGATACTAACATAGAAAAGAGTTCAAACTATCACTCATTGGGAAACCATACACAAAAATACCCCCTGGAGTTCCAGTTCACAATAAACATCTTGGTATCTATCAACATTGTACTCAGCGATCCAACTAGATAACTATGACCTGAGAATAAACACCCAAAAGGGTTACAACATAAAATAATCACATGCCAAATTGGCCTAATAGGGTCACTGAACCTCTTGTGCATGAGTAATGAGTCATCAACCACACAAAAAAATTACTCAATGTAGATCCACATAACCTAACATTAAAATAAAATATATATATGTAAGTAGGCCCAATTGAATAGACCTTAATCGTCAGTAAAATCACACACTATCAGGCCTATATGATGCGAATCCTACGTGCCAAATATGATGCATGAGAGGCCTCTTACCTTTTTCAGCCAAGAGTTAAAAAACATCTATGCAATCTTTCCAATGGCCAAGATCTAGAGATCCATAGCAGCCAAGTCATTACTCCCAAGACCATCATAGTGGACAAGGTCCATTACTGAACTAGTTTTACTTATTATTCTAGCCATGTATTACTAAACTGAATTTACATGTTGTTCTAGCCCTGTAATGTTGAACCAGATTTACTTATAATTCCTGTCATGTCTATCTCATGAGATATAAATCTTCACCCAATGAATTTTAGGGAGATATAGGTCCCACCCATCTCATAATGAAATCATTCTTACATGTACCACAAAACATAAATCATTCATCATAACATAACCCAAGAAATAAAATGGGTTTCTTAAATTCCATCATAACATAATCCATATGAAATATCATATCATCATTAATGAAATAAAATCATAGTAATAATAAGGATAAAAACATAACCATATTTAAATATCATCATCTTATATGGAAAATAATTTTTATAAAACACTTGAACTTAGTTCCTTAGGAAAATATCTTTTCTTCTTCAAAAATGTTTTCTTTTCTCAAAATGCCACACAATTTTAAAAGAAAATAATTTAGTTAAAAATAAACATGAAATAGTGTAAAGGAATCTTTGTGTAAATAAGGCATCATGAAACTGTAAAAATTCATTCATGTCGTATAAGTTAAAAAAATATTCTCCTTGTACTTTTACTGAAAAAGTCAAAAAGTACCTCGTATGCTAAACAAAAGAAATATTCCTTACATAACATGTAGTAAAAGTAAAAAAAGGGTAAACATGACTCTAAACTTACATATAATAATATTAAACATTTTATGAAAAGATTTTTAGGAAACATGGACATGGATGATAAATATATCCCCAGTAAATACTTACGTATAAACAATCTCGGATAAAAATGAGATTGTAAAATTATCCCTTACCAATTATAATCAGTGGAATCATATGAATCATAAAATAAATAAAATTACATGCATATTTAAATATCATAACCTTTATAATAAAAATCATAAAACATTCATGAGAATCATAAACACCACACAAAAGAAATAGGTGGTGTTTAAGGCATATATCCCACATAAATAAAATTGAGACAAAATAATCCCTTACCTTGTACTTTTCGTTAGTCGAGGGTGTGTTCACCTCATGTATAATGGTTAAATCATGTTTTTAAATTATACCATGACTATATCTATATTATTATATCATATATGATCTTATATAATCCTAGTATATCATTTTGTTAATAGTATTTCAATATTACCATTATTTCGGGTGTTAACTGCTTCGTTTTCCCATTCATATTTTGTTGTGTAAGTCATGTTTGTTATGAATAGGATGTATTTTATCCATGAAATTAAGTTCATAGTTATTATTTTCACTCATAATATAAATTTTATAATCATTCTTGAATTGTTAACGTGGAGAATGAATCTCACCGCGTCCCGGAAACGGTAGGTCGTACATACGCATGAGCGACGATATCATTCTCTTGATGGTTAAAGGTATGATATTGGATGATATATTAATTATACAAAATCAATATAATGTAATATATATTATTTAAATCCAATATACTCATAATTATACCCATCCTAATAAATTATTTTTTAATAAAAAATTACACCATGGCGTGGAGATGGTAAGTCGTACGTACGCATGCATGGTTATATTGTTATTCATAGGATGGATAAAATGCGGTATATGGTTGTCCCATAATTATAATAACATCTCATAATGTATCATATACTGGATTTATTACTTTATTATGGAATAAAAAAATAAATAGGAAGTAGAAGAAGAAAATAACTTTAAAAGAATGGATAAAACGATTACCTCTTCTTCGGGAGTTTCCTTTTGATTTGAACAAAAGGGATCCTTAGAATGGCTCTCTGACCAACTTTAGGCCTCTAGGATGAAGTGAGGGAGGCTGGGAAAAGAAATGGACAGGTTTTGGATGATCTAAAAGGCTTTATAGGTATGAGTTAAAGAGAAAGAGAGGTGCCCTTTTATAAGAGAGGTGACGGGTACTTTAGGAAAAATATTGAAATATTAATTTATTATAAAATGATTTTTGGTTTATAATAGCTCCAAATTGATTTATTTTGAGGATAAGATGAGGATGGTTCTAAATCCTCTCAAAAAATAGGTTTTAAACTTGTTTAGGTCATAAAATTAACCTTATCTTTTAGATTTAACCCTTTGTAAAATAAGTTTACTCTTACCATGTCCTCTAGTATTTTTATACTACATGGTTAATATCTTCACTATAAAATGCCAATAGAACCTAAAGTGGATCATTTATTACATTTTTATTACTATAAAATTTATTTTTACGAACTTTATATTTTTAGAACTATTATATCATTTAATAAAATATAATTATTTTAAAAAAAACTCATTTATGTTAATTTTTATAGTATTCATATCATGAATTTTTAAAAAACCATAACAAATTTATTATTTCAAAAACACTTCATTAATTAAAATATAACAAGTCATAATCATCCATAAAATTCGTGGATGACATAAAAAGTTTCAAAATAAATTTATTTTAAAATTTATAATCTCATTTATTTAAATCATTCATTAATAAGGTAATCATTGCATCATCATTGTGTCATAAATAAATTTATTTATATGGTGTCTAAAAATTATAAATAAAATACCATGATATTTAACATATTTTTATATTTATAATTAATATAGTCGAATTTAAATTATGTATAACCCCATATTAAAATTTTTTATTAAGAAGATACAAGTTTATGTCATATTTCTCTTTACTTTAAATTAATTCGTATAAAATGTCATTTTCATATCCAAGTGGTTCCATGGGGTCCCAAAATCGACCCAAGGATGATTGTGGTCAGAAATATCTCATCCAATAGGATTATTACATGTGTTAGGGTATTTTAATATTATTATAATATTATTTTTTTACCCCTATTTACCAGATTTACCCTTTAACCATGGTAAATAAAATAATTATTGGAGATATTATTCATAATGTCTAAAAATAAAAGGTGCCTATTTACACAATTTAAACCTTCTGATTCCAAATATGGAATCAATTTTTACAAATTCAAAACACAAAAGTTTCAGTGATTAATTTAAAATTAATTCTCTTTGTCAAAACCAAAAAGTGGGTTTTTAAGAAGTAATAACTATCAAAAGATTGAAATGTGTTTATGTCCAATTTATAAGTGAAATTACTTCCAATGACCAATATTAGATTAAATAATAAAAATATAATTGATTTTATTCACTTATTTAGAACTTATTATATACTCACTTTACTGATTTTATATGAAATGTGCATAATTTGTGTGAAATATTAAAGTTTAAATATTAAATATAATTTTTGAGCATTATTTGAATTCATCTAGATTCAAGTCAGTTTACTATTTTAATAATAAATATCACTATACTGATACAAATTATGTGGTTCTTGTTTTTTAGGATTCTTATTTCAATATAAAACATTTCATTAGAAGGGATCATGGGCCAATTCTTCCATTTGAAGAGTCATATGGACCACACAAGAAGACCCAAATAATTTGTGATGAAACTGGACTAGCTATGAAGATTGAATTACTGGGCTCAATACATAATTACAAATTCATTTATTCTCCTAAAATGTTCTGAGGACATTTTAAGGAGTCTTTTATAAAAAAAATAGGGCCCAAATCTAATAACAAGGGGCCCAACTAATGCTTTTAAGTCCAGCCCACCATTCTGGCCGAGAATTAAAATCTGGAAACTATGCATGACATATCTTATGATATAGTCATCAAATCAAGATGCAGTTTTGCAGTGTAAAAGAGGATATATATTTTTCCTACTTTTTTTAATAAATCATTCATATTTTAAGGCATCTTCTTATTCAAAAATCCATTCACACTTTGGTCATCGAAAAAGAATGGATTGAAATGGACAGTTTGACATTGTTTATGAAAACCATTATAAATTCGGCTCCATAAATCCAAATGCCTCAAAAAATTTAGAGTAGTTGACCAACATTATTATATATAACTTTTAATAAGAATATATCTCAAGATTTAGATGTTTATATGTCTAAATCATTGATCCAAGTGGAGGGGTATTTTTAGAATGCAAACAGTCCACCACCTTGGGCTATAAATACGTCTCATAATCTTCTTTAAAAAGGGTTGGAATTTCAGAAGAGAGGAGAATATATTGGCACAAATAAAGCCTTTAAAAAGGCTCGGGAGGACCTTACATACTCAAGTTTTGACTTTAGAGACCTTTCCTTCTCTCTTTGTTTTCATTTACTTTTGTGTTCTTCATTGTTGTAATCTTGTAAGTCTTTTTTTTTTGTAATTCTGTTTTAATGCTAGTTTCTTCTTCAATATCTCTTATTATAATCCACCTTATATAGTTTAATATTAATGTTCTTAAATTTTTTTAAATCAAGTTAAAACCCCTTCCCTTATTTTTCTTTCTCATTCAATCAAAAGTCTGAATTTAATTCCCTTCACCGTTTGTGTGTGTGTGTTCGGTGCTCAACTCTTTTTTTATCCCTTTATTTTTCTTCTATTTATAATTCATAATCATAAACATTACAACCATATTATTAACCAAAACAATGTCTGAGTAAATATACCATTGGGTGAGTAATAATTCGGGGATGTTAAGTGATTGAGATCTTTTTCTCGATGGATATTCTTTAAATTAACATTGTGTATGTTAAACTTAGAATGTATTGGATTAATGACATGATTTGTTTAACGTGTGGTTTCCATGGATTATTGAAACCATAAATACACTAACATAAACAATCTTTGATTTATATAATAACCCTAAGATAAGTTAAGGCTTGTATTAAATCCTTAACACTTAGTAATTCCAATCAACATTATCTTGTGAAGTGGGTGTTAATTTAAATGAAATATAAAGCAAAGATAAAAGATATCACAAGATTAACTCCATAATAATGAAATCACCCCAATATTTATCAAATTATCAAATCAAACACCAACCATTAATCACTTCATTTAATCTCTACAATCAAACCACCCAGTCAAAATACAATCAATTGAAAACAACCGACTATTAAAAATTATTATCGACGAGGATTCAAACTGAGTGCTGCTATACACATTAGCAGAGCATCAGAACCTTGAACAGTCGATGAGCGACAATAATCCACCCTTTTAAATGGATTATTTTATGGGGATGGTGCGATTAATTAGTCATTATTTTCTGTTTATTCTAGAAAAACAAAAAAAACAAAATTGAAAAAAAAATTGAAAAAAAAACACAAAGAAAAACCCACCTTCCTCCTTCTTCCAAAATCTCTCTGAATGCCCTGTAGCCTCCCAAAAATCCCTCAAATTTGTTTGACTCTGAAATTGAGTGAACACTTCTCCAACATAGGAGGAATATAAGAGATAATCAACTCATTAAATAACATGTCCTTGTCCAACCAATTGAATTAGATATGGCCAATCCTAGGGAACAAACACTTAAGGAACTTGATGCCCCTGATATGAATTACCAACCTCTTAGTATTCAATATCCAAACATAGAGGATGACTTCAAACTAAAATCAGGTTTGATTAATATTCTCCCTCATTTTCACGGGCTAGCCGGTGAGGATCCACATCTTTATCTTAAGGAGTTCAAAGTCATGTGCTCTACCATAAAGCCTCAAAGGGTTTCTAATGAAAAAATCAAACTCTGATCATTCCCTTTCTTCCTAGATGAAACTGCTAAGTCATGGATCTACTACCTTATTCTTGGTTCCATAACCATATGAAATGACATGAAGTGACTTTTCTTAGAGAAATTATTTCCTGCTTCTCATATTGCTTCTATCCTAAGGGAAATAAGTGGTATTAATCAATTCCCAAATGAATCACTCCATGAGTACTGGGAGAGGTTTAAAAAGCTTATGGAAACCTTCCCACATCACCAAATCTCTGACCAAATCTTGATCCAATACTTCTATGAGGGGTTATTGCCTATGGAGATAACTCTCATTGATACTGTATGTGGTGGTGCTCTTGTTGATAAAACTCTTGTAGCTATAAGAGAACTCATAAGAAACATGGGTGCAAACACACGATAATTCCATACTCGAGCCCATGCTCAAGTCAAACAAGCCCAAGAGAATCAATCTATAGAGACAAACAAGATTATTGAGTGGATGAGTGAACTTACAGGTCTTGTGAGACAACTAGTTGTGGCATCCAAATCCATAACCCCGTCTTATTCACAATATCTATTCCCTGGACCTATCAAGAACTGTGGAATATACAGCTCCTCATCTCATCCAACTGACACATGTCAACAACTTCAAGAGGATAAATCTGATTCATCCAGGTCAATAGTGCTTAAAGCATAATATTCTCAGAGGAACACCAACCCTTAACTATTAGGTCAGTTCATTAGAACCTCTAGCTAACCTCACTTTGAGCCCTTCTCTTCTTTCTATAACTAAGGCCCGAGGTACGGTAATCTCATCTCTTATCCCCCTCAGTTCCCTCCTTAAAACCCAAACCAGATTCAATATGGTCAAGGTGTTGGTAACTTCTAACAACCTTACCCTTTTGTTCCTCAACCTTAAAGGAGAAATCCTCCTCCTTCTCCTCTAGGATTCCACTATCCTAGTGAGTCTTCTCAATTCCCAAACCAATACAATCTCTTTCCCAAGAACCAAAGTCAAGGAAATCCCATCTGGGACAACCCTCTTCTTCCAAGAAATCATGGAAAAGTGTAGTGGAAGATCTTTCCTCATTAACCCGTTCTATCCTCAAAAACATTTAAACAAAAATTGGTCAACTTTCATCCCACCTAAGCCAGCAACAACAATCAAATTCTTCCCAACTCCCAACTCAAGAATTACCCAAACCCAAGGGTAATGTAAGTGAAATTTCACTTAGATGGGGGAAGTAAATTGCTATTCCTCAAGATAAGTCCTCTAACCCCCTTTAAATATTGACCTAGAAAATTAAAAGAAAAAGAAACTTGAAAGGTAATCTGAATACATTCCCTCACCTCCTTCCATTCCACTTAGGAACTCAATTCATTTTCCTCAAGCCATTTCTAAGCCAAATAAGTCCTTTGAACCCGATCCTGAAATGCTCGACATGTTTCGATGTGTTGAAGTCAACATTCCCCTATTCGATTCCATAAAACAAATCCCTAAGTATGCCAAGTTTATTAAGGAATTGTGCACCCACAAGAGGCAACTTAGGACCTTCGAAAATTTTTCCACCCAGCAGTATATTCCCATAAAGTGAAAAGATCCAGGGACCTTTACAGTTCCATGCCAAATTGGAAGTTTCAACTTTGATGATGCACTCATAGACCTAGGATACTAAATTAATGTCATGCCTAAATCCATATTATCCAACCTTGGTCTAGGTCCCTTTCACCCAATAGGTGTTGTCATTAAATTTTCCAATCGAAGCACTACTAGTCCTGAGGGTATAATTGAGGATGTCCTTGTTCGTGAGAATGATCTTATCTTTCCTACTGATTTCTATGTCCTTGACATGGAAGGTGAGATGAACTCTTCTTGATCTACCCAAATTCTAGGAATACCATTCTTCACTGATTACTTGGCATCTCTATATTTTCCTGAAATAGAGTACGTGTTTTTTCATGACTTCCAGAGCTTGAAACCACCAGGGGTTAACATTATAAGAGGTGATGCTCTAGGTCTCCATTTCTTTAGACCCTCGTAGATAATGTCTCTCTTCCCTTTTGTGATTTGGGTTGTTTTTTATTTCTTTTCTTTCTTTCTGAAAAACTTTTATTATATTTATGATGATGATGTAGGAAGACCATTCTTCATTACTACTAGAACCAAGATTTATGTCCATTCAGGCATCTTATCCATGGAATTTGGTGACCAACTGGTCAAGTTCAACATTTTCCAAGCCATGTGATACTCATACAAGGACCAATCTATGTTCTCAATCCATGCTTTTGAGGAAACTTCTGAGAGTCAATTGAACCCCATTCCATCATGTTTATCCTATTATAAAGAGATAGGATCTTGTGAAATATTCACCATGAATAAAAAAGTCATAAATAGTGAAGTTTATGTAGACCTCTCATTCATAAACTCCATCAATATAGAGGATATTGAAAAGTATCTTGAATCCCACATCAACTCTGATCTCTACTTCTCCACCTTGGAAAGTATCAAGGAAAATGAATCTGAAGCAACTTAATTCCCTTCCACCATTCCTGAGTTGTCTAACCCACAAATGAGATATGATACTGATCTAAAACCTCTTCCTGAACACTTGAAATATGCATTCCTTTTCCATGATCACTCTTATCCTGTCATTATCTCTACTTCACTTACTGAAACCAAGGAGTCCAAACTTGTTCATGTGTTAGAGGAAAACAAAAATTCCTTAGTTTGGACCCTAGATGACATACCAATAATCAACCCTGCTCTTTGCATGCATCATATCCATCTTGAGGAATCATCCAAACCAATTAGACAACCACAAAGAAGACTCAATACACTCATACTTGAGGTAGTTAGGGAAGATATCACCAAGATTCTTCAAGATGGTATTATCTACCCAATTTCCGATAGTGAATGGGTTAGTCAAATTAAAGTTGTACCTAATAAAGGTGGGATAACTATTGTCACAAATGAACATGGAAAGGTAGTCACAACTTGAGTGAATAACAAATGGAATGTGTGCATTGATTATTGAAAATTGAATGTCGAAAAACAAAAAGATCACTACCCTCTTCCATTCCTTGATCAAATGCTAAAATGATTAGATGGAAAGTCACACTATTGCTTTCTTGATAGATACACTAACTACTTCCAAATCCCAATCGCACCTCAGGACCAAGAAAAGACTACTTTCACATGCCCCTTTGGAACATATGCATATAGAAGAATTTATTTTGGACTTTGTAATTCTCCTGCAACATTACAGAGGTGTATGATGGGTATCTTTTCTAAATTCATTGAACATTTCATGGAAGTATTCATGGATGAATTTACCATTTATGGTGAGTCATTTGAATAGTGCTTGCATTCACTCTATATAGTCATTCAAAAGTGTGTCAAGTGTAACCTTGTGTTAAATTTTGAAAAATGTCACTTCATGGTTGAAATGGGATTTTTCTAGGGAAAATAGTTTAAAAATATGGTATTGAAGTTGATCCTATAAAAATTAAAGTGATCTAATCACATCCTAAACCCACCACTGTTTGAGACATCCGTTCATTCCTCAATATTTCTGGTTTCTATCAGCGATTCATCTATAACTTCAGTAGGATTTCCCTCCCACTCACTCAGTTGCTCCAAAATTATTTCACTTTCCATTTCGATGAGGTTTGCAAGAGAGCCTTTGTTGAACTCAAAATTTCTCTTACATCTTCCCTGATAATCCAACCCCTAGATTGGTCTTTACCCTTTGATTTGATGTGTGATGATTCTGATAGAGCTGTTCGGGCTGTTCTTGGTCAACAAAGAGAAAAAATTCCTCATTTCATCTATTATGCCTCGAAAAATTTGGATGAAACTCAATCTCACTACACTGTCACTGAAAAAACTTTTAGAACTTGTTTTCACCTTAGATAAATTTCAGCCTTATCTCTTAGGTTCCAAAATCAACATCTTCATAGACCATTCTACTATAAAGTTATTACTCAAGAAAATTGATTCCAAACTGAGGCTAATAAGATGGATCCAAATGCTCCAGGATTTTGACCTTGAAATCAAAGATAGACCAGGAAAGTAAAACCATGTGGCTAATCACCTGATAGAATTTATAATTCTTCTCTTTCAAAAATAATTGATCCTGAATTCTCCCCTGAGCACCTTTCATCTCTCACTCCAAAAATACCATGGTATGCCCCAATTTTAAATTACTTTTTTTCTGGTGTTTTCCCTAAAAAAATTCAAAATAACAAAAAATGAAGTTGAAAAGTGATTCAAAATATTATTTTTGGGAAGATAATAAACTTTGGAAAACTAGGGAATACATGGTAATTAGGAGATGTGTTGATGAAAATGAACATTCTTCCATCTTATAATTCGTCACTCAATGCCTGTAGGTGGCCACTTTGGACCACAAGGGTCCTCCTAAAAGGTCATAGACTCTAGATTCTTCTTGCCATCACTTTTCAAGGACTCACATGAAAACTTTCAATCATGTCCCACTTGCCAAAAGATTGGCACAATTTCAAAGAGAAATGAAATTCCCCAAAATCCATTAATTTTTTATGAGATCTTTGATGTTTGGGGAATAGATTTCATGGGAATATTTCCCCCTTCCAATGGATTATCATACATCCTTCTTGTGGTTGATTATGTTTCTAGGTGGGTCGAGACTAAACCCACTAGAAAGGATGATTCACATACTGTTAGTGAGTTCCTAAAGACACACATATTCCACCAATTTGGAACACCATGTGCCTTGATAAGTGACTTAGGAACCCGTTTTTTTAATAATACCATGGAATATATTTTAAAAAAGAATGGGGTTTTACATAAAACTTCTAATGCATATCACCCCCAAACAAATGGCATGGCTAAAATTTCTAATAGATAAGTGAAAAGAGTGCTTGAGAGAATTTTAAAACCCACCAGAAAAGACTAGCCTAAAAGACTTGGTGAAGCACTTCGGGCTTATTGAACTGCCTATAAAACACCCATTGGGATATCTCCATTTAGGCTAGTATTTGTTAAAGCATGTCATTTACCAGTTGAAATATAACATAAGCCTTTTTGGGTTGTGAAAACTTGTAATTTTGATTATGAAAAATCTAGTGAAGAAATATTGTTAAAATTGTCTGAACTAGAGGAGATTCGACTTGATTCTTACGAGAATTATAATCTCTACAAAGAAAAATCCTAGGCACTCCACGATAAACACATCCTGAAAAAGGTATTTCATGAAAGTGAAAAGGTAATGCTATTCAATTCTCAATTTTGGATTCACCCAGGTAAGCTTAATTCTTGTTGGGAAGGTCTTTTTTTATTATTAATGTTTACCCATTTGGTGCAGTGCAAGTACAAGACCCCTCTTCAAAAAGGATATTCATAGTTAATGGACATCAGTTAAAGCATCACCATGAGAGGAAACACAATCCTAAAACCACATGGACTATCATTAGATCCCCAACTTCTGCATTTGACCCACCACTAGATGGAGACAGTGACCCACAAAATCCAAACCAGGAGGTACCTCTTTCCCTTTAACTCTTCTTCCTCCTTCTCTCTCTCTCTCCCTTTTTTTCTTCTTCCTCTCTTTTTAATTTTTTTTTTACCACTTTCATCATCAAACTTTTTATTTCTTTTTCTCTTTCTATTTTGTGTGGGTGTGTCTTTATAAAAAACTAAAAACAAAACCTAAAAAAACAAAAAAAATCATTTTAAGAAAAAAAAATATGAAAAATCAAGAGTCGTACTTACTCACCTTCCAATGTTTGAAATTTTTTACAACCATTTTGGGGAGTCAAAAGACATGGTTTCATCTCAAAAATTTTGTGGTTTCTTCATAAATTTGGATAAATAATATTGTGTCAAAACCAACAAAATTTTAATTCTCAATTTTTGATTTGGAAAATGATTTTCCCCAACTTTGAGGAACAACATTAGTGTTTATGACAAGGCCACCTATGGCCATCTTTTAAAAATGTTTGTTTGTCACCCCCATTTTTGAGTCTTGAGTTTATGGACCTTCAAGCTGAATTTACTACTTTATTGTGCATTAATATGATAGAGGCAATTTATGAACCTCATGAAAATCATAATAGCTAAATATCCTTTCATTTCCCTTACATTAATCCTCCTTTTGAAAGCCCCTTTGAGCCTATGAAAACCTTTTCTTTGATAGCCACATTACAATACCAATATCTTATCCCACTCAATATTAGCATGTATTTTCATTACATAATTTTTTGACATTTAAGTGTGGGGGTGGATTTTATTTTGGGTACCCTTTGGTTGATTTTAACCATGTTATCATATGCTTGAGGGAAAGAATCAATATAAGTGTGGGGGGATGTTGTACTTATGTGGGGTTTTCAAATATATATATATTTATCTTTTACAAATGATATTGAAAAGTGTTCAAAAAAATATCAAAAAATCAAAAAAAACAAAAAAAATGAAAATAACAATGGGTTGTGTCTTGGGTGGGTAAAAAATCACTCTTCCTCAACCTTTAATCTTGTTATAACTATTAAAATTAGTGTCATTAGGATATAAATCATGGTTTAGGAGATTATTGTGAGGTATATTTCATGTTCAAATTTCAAAAAATGAAAAAAAATGAACACTTATGTCATTAAGAGAAGTTTCGTGGTTTGTAAATATTTCACCTTCTCATCCACTTCAAATTTATTTCCTCTTTTGTGTATTATTTAACATTTTTATTCCCTCGTAAATATGTTTCTTCATTTCCTTTCATGTCTAATTTCAAAAAAAATGTGTATTGATTTTTTTCTAAGTTGGTGTTTTACCCCCTTTTTCCTATCTTTTGGATATCATCTTCCTACTATCCCATAGCCACAGAAAAACCCCTAAAAAGACCTCGTGATTTTTGATCACTTTAGGATAGGGAGTGGAAGCTGAGAGCTCTTAAAAACTCTGAGATTTTCACTTTTGGTTGGTGAATGAGTGAAGCTCCATAAATTAATTTTATCATCTTGAGAGGAGTAAGTTTTGTGTGCCACTATTTTCCATTTCTAAATTTGAGCATGAAAAAATGAATTGTTTTTTGGAATATTATTTCTGCAGGAATTTTTGGTTGAATTCATTATGGATGAGTAAAGTTGTCTAAACCACCCCTGAGTGGGGAAAAGAAAATTTTAATATTTTTTGGTGAGTGAAAAATGATTTTTCAATGTTTTTTATATTTGTTGCACATGAGGACATGCACAAGCCTAAGTGTGGGGGAGTTGATTTTATTAACTTATTAATAACTTATTATATACTCCATTTACTTATTTTATATGAAATTTGCATAATTTGTGTGAAATATTAATGTTTAAATATTAAATATAATTTTTGAGCATTATTTGAATTCATCCAGATTCAAGTAATTTTACTGTTTAAATAATAACTATCACTATAAAGATCCAAATTGTGTGTTTATTGTTTTTTATGATTCCTATTTTAATATAAAACATTTAATTATAAGGGATCATGGGCCAATTATGCCATTTGAAGGGTCATATAGACCACACAAGAAGACCCAAATAATTTGTGATGAAACTGGACCAGCTATGAAGATTGAATTATTGGGCTCAATCCAGAATTAAAAATTCATTTATGATCCTAGAATGTTTGGGGGGAAATGTAAGGAGTCATGTATAAAACTTTTGTGGCCCAAATCTAATAAAAATGGGCCCAACTGATGCTTTGAAGTCCAACCCACCATTCTGGCCGGGAATTAAAATTCGGACACTTTGCATGACATTTCTCATGATCTAGTCATCAAATCAAGTTAAGATTTTTCAGTGTGAAGTAAGAGATATAGGTGGACTAATTTTTTTAATAAATAATTAATATTTTAAGGTATATTCCTATTAAAAAATCAATTCACGTTTTGGACATCAAAAAAACATGGATAGAAATGGACAGTTTAACATTGTTTATGAAAACCTCCATAATGCTGGCTCCATAAGTCCAAATTCCACCAAATTTTGAGAGTAGTCGTAAAACATTATTATATACAACTTTTAATAATTATATATCTCTAGATTAAGCTTTATGTATGTCCAAATTTTCGAGACAAGTGGAGGGGTAGTTTTGGAATGCAAATAGTCCACCACCTTGGGCTATAAATACATCCCCTATTCTCTTTTCAAAAGGGTTGGAATTTCAAAAGAGAGGAGAATATTTTTTCATGACCAAATCATTTAAAAAGGCTTTTTAGGACCTTATATACTCAATTTTTTACTTGATATACTTTTCCTCCTCTCTTTTTTTTCATTTACTTTTGTGTTCTTCATTATTGTAATCTTGTAAGTCATTTTTTTGTAATTATGTTTTAATGAAAGTTTCTACTTCAATATCTCTTATTCTCATCCACCTTATGTAGTTTAATATTAATTTTCTTAAAATGGTTTGAATAAATTTAAAACCCCTTTCTTTCTTTTTCTTTCTCATTCAATCTAAAGTCTGAATTTAATTCCCTTCACTGTTTGTGTGTGTGTGTTCGGCGTACAAATATTTTCTTATCCCTTTCTTTTTCTTCTATTTATAATTCATCATCATAAAAATTAAAACCAGATTATTAATCAAAACAATGGATGAGTAAATCTACCATTGGGGTGAGTGATAATTTGGGGATGTTAAGAGATTTAGATCTTTTGCTCGATGGATATTCATTAAATTAACATTGTGTATGTTAAACTTAGAATGTCGTGGATTAATGACATGATTTGTTTAACGTGTGGTTTCCATATATGATTGGAACCATAAATACACTACCATAAAAAATATTTGATTGATATTATAACCCTAAGATAAGTTAAGGCATGGATTTAAGCCTTAACACGTAGGAATTCCAATCAACGTTATCTTGTGAAGTGGGTGTTAATTTAAATGCCATATAAAGCAAAGATCGAGGATATCACAAGCTTAACTCCCTAATAATGAACTCACACCAATCTTTATCAAATTTTTGAATCAAAAACCAACCATTAATAACTTCATTTAATATCTGAAATCAAACCCCCCAGTCAAAATGCAATCAATTGAAAACAACCAACTATTAAAAAGTATCATCGTTGAGGATTTGACCTGAGTGCTTCTATACACATTAGCAGAGCAAGGGAACCTTGAACAGTTGATAGGAGAAAATTGGCCGCACTTTCAATAATACAAGTAAAATTTAAAACAAATTAAAAGGATAAGATAATTATATAAATAAATTAGAATAAATTCAGTTTTGAATTAAAATGCAATATTTTTTCACTATTCATCAAAATATGAATTTCATCGAAAAAACACCAAAATTTCAACCGATTAGATTTTTATGTGCCTCTTCCAAAGAATATGTTTATTTTTTAAAATATAATATATAAAATTGTTAAAAAAATATTTAAAAAGTTTTCTCCATCAAAAGGCGGTAAAACTGCATTTTTTGAAGAAAAAAAACTTCTTTTATCCAAAGAATTGATTTTGTTCTCATATTATGTTCTAGAAAATGTGTAGGATGAATTATAATGTCATATAAAATTAAAAATATGGTAAATAATATTCATATAAGATAGATTATATCCTATTAAATAATAATATTTTAATAATATACTGTTGTTTAGTGAAACTCGGTATCGCGTACAATGCAAACTATCGAGGAAGGTCGCTCTTGCGTGTAACACAAGCCAAGAATAGTGTTGTGTATATTGAAAGATAATATGGTGTTTCATATTATAACACCCAAATAATTTACAAATATATTTAATATTAAATTCATTAAACACTAATTCAATACAAAACACCTCTTTTTTATAACCTATCCAATAAACATAATTTTTTCACCTCTGTGTTTTGAATTTTGAAAAATTGACATACACGGTTGTGTTCAGTAAGATATTTAGAATCTAATAATTCAAACTTAATTTTTGGTGAATAGTAACATACCCTTATGAATAGTGACAAACCCTTATGAATTGTAATGAATAGTACAAAAAATAGAAACTTCATCCATAAATGTATAAATACAATTTAGACATCTTAAAAGTTAAAAAATGATCATAATATAAGTACTGGTATTTTTGTATGACATAAATATTTTAATTACAATTTTATGATTAATTTAATAATTTAAAATATAAATTTATTTTCATAAAATGTAATCACAAATTGTTACTTTATTTTCTTATGGTTATAAGATAATTTTATGAAACCCTGATTAATTTCTCAAGGTGTTATAAAACGAGTTATAGTTTTAAAGTTGTTTTTTTGGAATAAATTGTAATTTTATTTAAAAATTAAATTAAAAAAATTTTGAAAATTATTTTCAAAAAAAAAGATTTTATTTTTTAATTATACACGTTGAAAAATGGTTAGGGTGATTTTTTGGGATTTTTCTAAAATACTTGAATTTCTCATGAATAGTAAAAATACAGTTTTGAGTTTTCGAAATGTTTAATTATATCATAATGATTTTATAATTAAAATAAAATTCTGGTAAAATTTTTTACTATAAAATATGTTGTGAGGTGTCCCAAGTGTCTAATACCATGGGCAAATACAATGGGAAATCCCATGATTTTTCAAAAACCACTAATGATGTGTCCATTTAAATTAATAAAAAACTCCCTCTCATTTACTATAAATACCTACTCATTCCTTCATTTTATTTCATTACAAACTCATAATACTCAAATATCTAGTAGTTTTACCTCCTTTTTAGTCCTCCCAAGGTGTCCTCAATCCCCCAAGGTCCCAACTTTAAAGTCTTAGGAGTTACTCTACATGGTAAGAGAATTCTCAACTTCTCTTTTCCCATCCAAGTCCTCTTTTATGTGGTATGTATTTAAAGTTTTCATACCATGTTCTTATTTACATATTATTATTTCCCTATAATTTTTTATGATTCTTTTATGAATTGTTGACCCATTTCCCCACTCTTTTTAATGTTTTCTAAAACCATGTTGCATAGCCGTTATGCTGCAGAATTTTCATCTCAAAATCTCTCTCTTTTTCAAGCACTCTTATTATGTTATTATATGTTAATTTAAATTGTTTTATTCTGGGATATGTAATTATATATCCCCCTAACTTTCCATATTATTCATGAATTATTTGATACCCCTTTTCTCTCATCAAAATATTTTATTAAATATTAAGCGACGTCGTTAGGCTGCCGAATTTTCATGAGGGATTCATCAACTTTTCTTTTATTTTGAGTTCCTTTATTTTATTTTTTCATCTCTCCTCATCCAAATTCTATGAAAATTCCAGTACCATACATGAAATGTAATTTTTTATTCTAATGTAATATTTCATCATAATCTCACTTTTCCCCTACTCTTATACTAAAAATGAAAACATGGTCTGAGATATGTTAATTTATCACATTCAAGGACGATGGGTTCTAAAGTTTTATTACCATATTCAATTTTGATCATGAAACCATTTTTATTATTTAAACAGACTTTAATATATTTATTATAACTTATTTAAGGTTCTGGAATATTTTTTTGCACGTGATATTAATTTATAAATCAAAATGAGTTCATTGTGATCAAAAATAACCAATTAACTCAAACAATTGTCATTAATGTTTTATATAATGATTCATCTACACTCCCAATAACCAAATGAATTTTATAACAATGTAATATTTTGTATATTAAAAAATAAAATACAACTTCTATTCTGGACAACCATTCTCATATTACATGTTTATCCTTACATATATACAAGTAAACTGGTCATGAATACCAATGAAGAAAATGCTCCCAAACAATAAAATTGAACCTCTTAAACCCATAAAGAAGGTCATGAATGAACCTAATAAGGATATAATAAATCAATTAAATAAAGAATAGGTTCTGGAAATATTAATTAATTAATTTAATTTGTTTATATAGGACACTAAGATCAATTTAAGAACACCATCGGACTTAAGGTAGGGGTTTCTTTGTCTCACTCCCATTTTTGTGAGATATTCTGTATTCACTACTACTACTTGTGTATGGTGTATGTATACTTAAAATTTATGTTTCATATAATGAATCTATTCAACTTCATGATAATAAATTTATCATTTATGATTATTAATTTTGGGTCATACGATTCAATTGATTACAAAGTTTTAAGAATTTTCTACCTGAACCTCCATTTTAATTCGGGTTGCTCTTATTATCTACCCACCTCAATGAAATTATTATTTATTCCTATGTACTCCTCATAAATTCTGTGTGAATGTTATATATATGTGTACTAATCAGAGTAATTATTTATTTTATGGGGATTTATATGTTTTAAAAGGATCATTCAAAAATTATTCCCGAAGTACAAGCTCGGTTCAAGGAACTTCTCGAATTATTACCTATTTTTGATGATAACTCTATAATCTTTTTTAATCCATATTTATCATTATAAAATCAAAAAAAATTAACATGATAAATATATTTTGATTAATTTTTGGTTTTATGAAAGCAAATATGTCTTTTCACTTTAAAATGCTTTAATATCTTCCTTAAACCACACTAAAATGTTTTATTTATAAAGCTCCTTTAAAAACTCTTTTTAAATGATTTCACCTCAATAAAACCTTATTTAAGCCTAAATTATAATTTCAATGACATTAAATTTTATTTTCTAGGATTTAAATGTTTAAAATCTGGTTTCATGACAAATAAAAATGATTTTCCAAAAGAACTTTCTTTCCAAAATAAAAAAAAATGATTTTTCTCATCTCATTTTAACTTTTATGAGATATATGTCTTATTCACCACTAATTTATTTCTTGTGGTGTATGTACTGAACTTTGGTATATCATATAAAGAGTATCCTTATTCTCATTATATTCTAGGGGATTATTATTTGAATGTTCCAAGGTGGTATGGGACACTTTGGAATGTTTAAGGATTATTTCCTTAAGGATTTTTCAATGGTCTCATTTAAAAGTATATTCATCTATGTCATAGTAATTTATTGAATCTTGTACTTAATTGAGGTTTATCTACTATGAAATAATATGCCATATTTAAAATAATGGTTTATAATTAGTTTGACTGTGGATGTTCTATCATAAAACCATTCACCAATTTACTTTGAATGGTTAGTGTTTATGCTTAATGTTCAGGGAAAGTTGTTTACATTTCATGTGTTAGTTTCAATATGAATGTGTATGTTGTTTATGTTTATACCCATTCATATGAGGAATTCATTGGACTTAGTAAGTGTTGGGTGGGGCCCACTATATCCCCTCAGTGAATTGGTAGGTATCATGAGACAAACTATGGTCTTGGTAGGAGGCCTTGAAAAAATTATTATTTATGGTCTTGGCACGAGGATTTGACGGTATGTTTTAGAATTTTTGGCATATTAATTTCCCTCATTATGAAAATAGTATTGATAGTTCATTTGGTTATTCTACTAGTAGAATACCCATGATTATGTTTTATTATGGAATTATTTATTCAGGTCTTATTCCAGCCATAATGTGTTTATGTTTGTTTTTAAAGGCATGTGTTTTAGTTATTGACCATGCTTAATGTTTATGTTTATGTTATATTCCACTATTTTTATTAACCCTTACTGAGAATTTGATCTCACCCTTTTAATTTGTTTTTCCTTCCTTAGGTTATGAATAAGATATCATTTATTGAGTTTTCAAGGATGTAGTTTATTAGTTTTTTTTATGTATCATATTTTTTTCCTTTCCAAATGTAAAATGGGTTCCATATATGCATCTAGTTTCTTCAAAATTACTAAATTGATCAGTACTTAAGGATTTGTTTCCTTGTAATCATTCCAATGTATTAAAATAAGGCACTGGATTTGGGCAACTAGGGTCGGGTCCTTACAGTTGGTATCAAAGAATGTTTAGTAGAAAACTTAGAAAGTAGATATAGAAAAGGTATATTAGTGAAAAAACCCATAAGATAGACTTTGGGGATAATAATACAAGGACATACTATAATTTTGGTAAGGAATATATTATGTGTTTTATCAAGAAAATACATCCCTTTATGGATAATAATAAGTAGAGGTGGCTCTGGCATAGATGTATCTAGGGGTAAAACCCGAAAACAATGCTTTGAGCTAGACTCGAATGGGAAATGGTGCATGAAAATGGTCTTTGTTGCACTCTTGGTTCAACACTCTCGGGGGATATGCTTTGGTAAATTCATAAGATTGTTATAAAAAGTTATGAAGAATTTATGCCCCCAAAGTAACCAAAGTATATGGTTCTAGGATTTATGATGCGTAAATTTATGTTATGTGTTATACCATGTTTAGAGACATAGAGAGTTCATAATTTTATGAGCTAATATACAATATGTAATTGATTAGAAATGGAACTAATAAAAAGGAATGAGAACTTAACCAATTCATAAGATGCGAAGAGTAAAAATTATCATATATCTGATGGTCTTAAGCCATCATTTCAAAGGAATATTGTCTCCCAAGTATCCTCATAATATGAGGAAATGGTATCATGTGTTAAAAAGGTATGTAAATACTTCTCTGAGTCCTATGTATTTGAAGGGAAGTAAAAGAAGAAGAGAATGGAAGGGAAAACATAGATAAAGGGAATAATTGAAATATGTATTTTCCCACATGTGATAATTATGGAAGGAAACACATTGGTATATGCTTGAGAGGAAAAGGAGTTTGCTTCAAGTGTGGAGAAAAAGGCCACTATGCTCATAATTGCAAGACAAGGAAAGATTTTTCCTATATTTAATACTTCAACTGCAAGGAGATGGGACGCTATGTGAATCAATGTCCCAAGTAACAAAGTAATATACCCCAAATGATGATTTTGGATAATGATCAATTATGACGCTATCACAGATAAAGTATAAAGATTAATATGCCTAGTCAAAAATTATATCATTTGAATATTTTGTCAGTAATGTACTGGTTGTAAGAATTATGAGATATATATGGATTGTACTATAGTACTATTTAATTAAGTATTTGAGGATGTATAATGAATGGTATAAAGTAAAAGTGAATCATTAGAAAGTTAAACTTTTTTATATATATCTGATATTGAGATAATTATGAAGAAATGATTGATTCGGATAAGTAATGACTACCTTGGAACTGATTATTGACTTATCGATAAGTGGTCTATGCTATCATCAATGGAGTTTACAATACTTTTTGATTTAAAGAATATATCCAATAACATGTATCTTACTTAAGGAATAGGTAATAATGCATGTTTCCAATATGGTTTTTACAGTAATTCAAGTTATTACTATATTTCAAGAGGATACATGATGAAGTTATTCATATGTTTGGAATGTGAATTTAGAGTTGCTTCATGTTGATTAAGGGTTAATGATAATTTCATCTTGTAAATTTAGAGACCTTCATTCCAAAGTGTTGAATCTTCATATTTTGTAATATTTAACCATTTAAAAAATGGTTTAAGTTGATCATTTTAAGAGATTTTATAGGTTAATGTATTACTTCATCATATGGAATAACCTGTACTAAGTGATGAAGTATAGATATTTCGAGGTGAAATCAAAGGATTAGATTGTAAATAGAAATGTATATTTATACTCTTATATAGTGGAATAATTCCTCAAATCATGGAAAAGAGTCTTATATAAAATATTTTCCTATTATCATAACCATTGATTATATCGATGAATTTTTTTTAGTTTATAGTTTTTTAGTAATCAACATTCATCTGAACATGTTCTTTATCATGTTCCATCAGAACTTCATAGTTAGATTTTTCTTCCATGTCCAGGTTTTTACTGGCAACTAATGTCACCTCATTCTAAATCATACTTTTTTGGGTGACCACCTCATCTCCCTTAACCCCTTTTTTTAGGAGGATGTTTTATTAACCCTATTTCTAATGTGGGTTTCCACAAGGGAATTTTCAAGCATCAGCCTTTAAATTTTGAAGTGCATTTTTGAATTGTGAGGATGCAATTCTGTTGATGAGGGAATAATGTAACATCCCAATAATTTACAAATATATTTAATATTAAATGAATTAAATGATAATTCTATAAAAAACACCACTTTGTTATAACGTAGGAAATAAAAATAATTTTTCCACCTCTGTGTTTTGAATTTTGAAAAACTAACATACACGGTTGTGTTCATTAAGATATTTAGAATATAATAAGACAAACATAATTTTTGGTGAATAGTAACATACCCTTATGAATAGTGTCATACCCTTATGAATATTACTTAATAGTAAATCATACAAAAAAATATAAACTTCACCCACAAATGTATAAATACAATTTATACATATTAAAAATTGAAAAATGACCATCGTATAAGTACTGGTATTTTTGTATGACATAAATATTTTAATTACAATTTTATGATTAATTAAATAATTTAAAATGGAAATGTATTTTCATAAAATTTAATCAAAAAATTTTACTTTATTGTCTTATGGTTGTAAGATAATTTTATGGGACCTTGATTAATTTCTCAAGGTGTTATAAAATGAGTTATAGTTTTAAAGTTGTTTTTTTTAGAATAAATTATTATTTTATTTAAAAATTAAATTAAAAATAATTAGAAAATTATTTTCAAAAAATGGATTTTATTTTTGAATTATAAGCATTGAAAAAAAATTAGGGTTATTTTTTGGGATTTTTCTAAAATACTTGAATTTCTTATTAATAGTAAACGTACGGTTTTGAGTTTTCGGTATGTTTAATGACAGCATAATGATGTAATAATTAAAATAAAATGATGGTAGACTTATGTAAAGTAAAATATTATGTGAGTTTTTTCAATTGGCTAATACCATAGGAAAATACCATGGGAAAGCCCACAGTTTTTCAAAAACCACTAATGAGGTGTCGCTTTAAATTAATAAAAAAAACCCTCTCATTTACTATAAATACCCACTCATTCCTTCATTTTATTTCATTAAAAACTCATAATACTTGAATATATGGTATTTTTACTTTCCTAGTAGTCCTCCCAATGTGTCCTCAATCCCCCAAGGTCCCAACCTTCAAGTCTTAGGAGTTACTCTACAAGGTAAGAGAATTCTCAACTTCTCTTTTCTCATCCAAGTCCTCTTTTATGTGGTATGTATTTAAAGTTTTCATACCATGTTTTTTTTCATATTATTATTTCCCTATACTATTTTATGAGTCTTTTATTAATGGTTTACCCATTTCCTATCTTATGTTTTCTCAAACGATGTTGCATAGTCGTTATGCTGTAGAATTTTCGTCTCAAAATATCTCTTTTTCAAGCACTCTTATGATGTTATTATCTGTTAATTTAAATTGGTTTATGCTGGGATATGTCATTAAATATCACCCTTACTATCCATATTATGTATGAATTATGAGATAACCCTTTTCTCTCATCAAAATATTTTATTAAATATTAAGAGATGTTGTTAGGCTGTCGAATTTTCGTGAGGGATTCCTCAACTTTTCTTTTATTTTGAGTTACATTATTTTCTTTTTTTATATCCTCTCATCCAAATGCTATTATAATTACAGTACCTTACATGAAATTTGATTTTATATGATAATGTAATATTTCATCATAATCTCTCTTTTCCCCTCCTCTTATACTAAAAATGAAAACACCGTCCGAGATGTGTTAATTTATCACATTCCAGGACGATGGGTTCTCAATTTTTATTACCATCTTTAATTTTGATCATGAAACAATTTTTATGGTTGAAAAAGACTATAATATATTTATTATAACTTATTTAAGGTTCTATAATATTTTTTTGAATGTGATATTAATTTATAAATCAAAATGAGTTCATTGTGATAAAAAATAACCAATTAACCCAAACAATTATCATTAATGTTTTATATAACGATTCGTCTCCACTCCCAAAAACCAAATGAATTTTATAACAGTGTAATATTTTGTATGTTAATGAATAAAATAAAACTTCTATTCTGGAAATCCATTCTCATATTACATGTTTATCCTTACATATATACAAGTAAATTGGTCGTGAATACCAAGGAATAAAATGCTCCCAAACAATAAAATTGAACCTCTTAAACCCATCAAGAAGGCCATGAATGAACTTAATAAGGCTATAATAAATCAATTAAATAAATAAGAGGTTATGTAAATATTAATTAATGAATTTAATTTGGTTATCCAGGAAACTAAGATCAAGTGAAGAACACTGTCGGACTTAAGGTAAGGGGTTTCTTCGTCTCACTCCCATTTTTGTGATATATTTCATATTCACTACTACTACTTGTGTATGGTGTATGTATATTGCACATTTATGTTTCATATAATGAATCTATTAATTTTCATGATAATAAATTTATCATTTATGATTATTAATTTTGGGCATACAATTCAATTGATACAAAGTTTTAAGTATTTTCTACCCGAACCTCCATTTTCATTCGGGTTGCTCTTATTCTCTACTCACCTCGATGAAATTCTTATTTATTACTATGTAATCGTCATAAATTCTATTTTAATGTTATATATATTTTTAATAATCATATTACTTCTTTATTTTATGGGTATTTATATGTTTTAAAAGGATCATTCAAAAAATCTTCCTGAAGTATAAGCTCGATTCAAGGAACTTCTCGAATTCTTACCTATTTTTGAAGATCACTATATAATCTATTTTAAGACATATTTTTCTTTATAAAATAAAAAAAATAACATGAGAAAGGTATTTTGATTCATTTTTGGTTTTATTAAAGCAAACATTCCTTTGCGCTTTAAAATCCTTTAATATCTTCCTTAAACCGCACTAAAATGTTTTATTTCTAAAGCTCCTTTAAAAAATATTTTTAAATGATTTCAACTCAATAAGACCTTATTTAAGCCTCAAATATAATTTCAATGAAATTAACTTTTATTTTCTGGGGTTTACATGTTTACAAACTGATTTCATGACAAATAAAAATGATTTTCCAAAAGAACTCTTCTTTCCAAAGTAAAAAATGATTTTTCTCATCTCACTTTAACTTTTATGAGATATATGCCTTATTAACTACTTATTTATTTCTTGTGGTGTATGTAATGCCCTTTGGTATATCATATAAAGATTCTTCTTATTCTCGTTATATTATAAGGGATTATTATTTGAATGTTACAAGGTGGTATGGTACACTTTGGAATATTTAAGGATTATTTCCTCAAGGATTTTTCAATGGTCTCATTTAGAAGTATCTTCATATATGTCAACATCATTTGTTTAATCTTGTACTTCATTGAGTTTTATCTCCTATTATATCATATACCATATTTAACAGAATGGTTTATGATTAGTTTTACTATGGATGTTCTATCTTAAAACCATTCACCAATTTACTTTAAATGGTTAGTGTTTATGCTTAATGTTTGGGGAAAGTTATTTACATTTCATATGTTAGTTTAAATATGAATGTATATGTTGTTTTTGTTTAACCAAGTTCATATGAGTAATTAATTTGACTTAGTAAGTGTCTGGTGGGGCCCTCTATAGCCTCTCGGTACATCGGTAGGTCTCATGAGACAAACTATGATCTTGGCACGAGGCCTTCACAAAATTATTATTTATGGTCTTGGCATGAGACCTTGATGGTATGTTTTAGAATGTCTAGCATATGAATTTTCATCATTATGAAAATAGTATTGATAGTTCATGTGGTTATTCTATTAGTAGAATACCCCTGATTATGTTTTATTATGGAATTATTTATTCAGCTCTTATTCCTACCATAATGTGTTCAAGTTTGTTTTTAAAGGCATGTGTTTTATTTATTAACCATGTCTGATGTTTATGTTTATGTTATCTTATGTTTTTTTTCTTAACCCTTACTAAGAATTTGAGATCACCCCTTTCATTTGTTTTTCCTTCCCCTGGTTATGAAGAGAGATCATTTATTGAGTTTTCAAGGATGCAGTTTATTAGTTTTTTATATGTATCATATTTTGTTTCCATTCCAAATGAAAAATGGGTTCCATATATGCATTTAGTTTCTTCAAGACTACTAAACTGATTGGCCCTTCATGATTTTTTTTGTAATCGTGACAATTTATTAAAATAAGACACTAGCTCTAGAAAACTGGGTTTGGGTCCTTACAAGTATAGGGCAAGCTAATATTGGTGTAGCGTACAACACAAGACATCAAAGAAAAAAAAGAATCTATCCCATAAAATCTTGGGGTTTTACATTATACCACCCTTAAAATGAATTCCTCCCTCAAAATTCATTGGGGTTATAAATGGTTTACTAATTGAAAAAAAAAATTCATGGAAACCCACATTGTAAAAAGGAATACTAAAACTTCATTTTAAAAGGTAAAGTTAGAAACATAACGGTTACCCAAAGTAACCCATCATTGGGTTTCCACATAGGAGAACATAGGTGGGAAGTGAAAACATGAATTTAAAAGAGAAATCTAACCATCAAGTTCTGATGGATAGTGATAGAGAACAAGTTTTGGTGAAAGTTAACTACCAGAAATCCATAAATCTTCAATGGTTTAAGGTACCATATGATTCATCATATAAGAAGGTACTAGGATAACATTTTTGGTATCAAGATATTTTTCCTAAAGTTGATGAATTTTTTCATGAGGAGAAATACTTACATGATTTCAGTGCCATCTCACAGTTGGTCATTGTAACACCCCAAGTTTTTCTAAAAATAAATAAAAATGCATGGAACTTTGTTTTAAGTAGATATTTTTAATTAGCCTTTAAAACATAACATTTCTACTTCTATGTTCTCAATTTCAAGAAACTATCATCTACAATTGTGTTCAGTATGTTATTTGGAGTCTATTGGAACCAACTTGTTTTTTTGGTGAATAGTAACATTACCTTATGAATAGTAATATGAATAGTGATATGAACCTAATGAATAGTAAATTTTACTATTATTTTATTTTATTAAGGATTTAATATAATATCATCTAGATTAATTTTTCATTGTGATAAAGAAGTAGTTGTTGAATTAGAACTGTTAATTTTTTAATTAAGTATGAATTTATTTAAAAATTAAATTAATAATATTAAGAAAATTATTTTTTAAAAATTGAATTTATTTTTGAATTATAAACTTTGAAAAATGGTTAGGGTAAATTTTTGGGATTTTTCTGAAATTCAAGAATTTTTTATGAATAGTAAAATACGATAAAATATGATAAATGCTAAATACATGATTTAATGCATCATAGGTGATTCAAAGATGATGTAATCCCACTTGGTTAGAACTCACATTCCATTTTTACTATTTTGGGTCACATGAATTAATATTATTCATAGTCTTGAGCAAAAATATTATAATAATGATTAAAATAATTAAAAATACCCCCTCTCCTCCACTATAAATACCACCCTCACTCCCCTCTTCCTCCCACACCTCTCAAGCCTTGAGCATTGTCTAATTTCTGCCAAATTCCCTCCCCAATCTTCTTCCCCACTTCCTATAGCTTCTGGTCTCACCAAAAGACCAAAACCAAAGCCCTTAAGGAGGATCTCAAGGAGAAGAGATCAAGATGTAAACATCATCTTTTATTTTCTTTCTTTTCTTTCATTTTATGTTATTTTATTCCATCCCCTTTGGATTATGATGGGATATTTCATTAAATATCTAAACTTAAGGCCCATATTATTTATTAATGATGATATATCCCCTTAATCTCATCAAAACAAATTATGAAATTTTAAGAGATGCCGTTAGGATGCTGAATTTTCGTGAGAAATTTATCAAGTTTTCTTTTATTTTAAGATTCCTTTATTTTCTTCTTCTTTCCTCACCTCCTCTTAACCAATAGTCATGAAAGCTCCAGAATATTTTATATTCTAGATTCTCTCATGTTCATGGAAAATTAATCATCATTATTTTACTCCTCCCCCACTTATTCAAGGAATTAAAATATTGTCTGTGATGTGTCGAATTACCGACATCGTGGATGATGTGATTTCAATTTGAATTAATTCCTTAAAGTCTGGTCATAAAACCATTTTTTTATGATTGAACCAGGTTATTATATATGTGTTATAACTCACCCATGGTTATGGAATTCTTTTGTACTCATGGTTCTAATTTATAAGACAAAACGAGGTTGTTATTATCAAAGAACCACTAAAATGATCTAAACGAACATCATTAATGTTCTAACTTATGAATCATACTCATGGAAGAATTAAAAATGATAAATGGAATAATTTATTTTACTGAATATATGTAAATACTACTCCATTCCAATTCTGTATTTTCACTTCCAATCGACAAGAATGTCCACCATGAACCAATCATAGAAATCTTGTAAAGAATTCACCCAAAAACAGTGCAAGGGGAAAAATACTAACAATTAAGGGTGAAATGATGTTATGAAATGATCATATAAGATGTTATAAACATGAACATGTTTCTTTAAAATATTAATAACACTCTTTTAACCATTATAATAGAGGTTTAAACAAGTTTTAAGTAAGACAAACCTGAGGTAAGCGAATTCTTAACCCGATTTCCATTCTTTGGGTTAACCTTCTACTTCATTATGTGCTATTTAAATTGTTTGTGTGATGGTTTATATTTATATTATGTTTTATTATGTGTATTTACAGTATATATACGTACTCCATCCATTATATTAAGTCTCTCTTCAATTGTATGATATTTATAAGGGGCTTTTCTTTAAAAATCCTCTTTCTAAATTCAGTTTTACGAAATTCCAAAGTAATGTTTTTATGGAATTATTCATGTTGTATGATTATGTTTTGGTTCTTGGGAATTATTTAAGATTAAGGGTGGGACCTATATCTCCCTCCAATTTATTGGGTATGAGTAATTTAGAATTCGGTCGTATGGTTACTCCAAGTGTAACTACGATGGTTACACAAAGTAAGGTAGCTGTGAGGGTTACAAATTATAAGGTATCCAAGAATGGTTACAAGATTATGTAAGTAATGCCCCAAGATACCTTTATGATTATATTTATATTCTCATGTTTTGTGTGGATCTTTTTTAAATCTCATGTTACACAAAGTAAGTATATATGGGTGACAAGAATGTATTTTGAAAATGCTTTCACATGTTATGAGTATTCATGGACTAATGTGATATTTACTTCTTTTCCATCCCTTACTGAGATTTTGTGTTCATCCCAAGTTTTTAAATGATTTTTCACAGGTTAATGGATGTGTAATACAAGGAAGGAAGCCATGTTAAATGTTGAAGAATTTTCAAGGAGTCTTGTTTTAAGTTTTAATGTTTTATATTTTGAAAAAAATGGAAACTGTTTTTATGGTATCCACTCTATAATAATGTGTAATGTCATGAATGTATTGTCCTAATTCTATAAATATCTAAACTTGAAAAGATCTTCAATGTAAAAGTAAGTGTTTTCTTGACTAAATTCAAGATTATGTATGTAATAAGGCTGGGTCCTTATAGTTTGTATCAGAGGATGGTTTAGATAACTTTAGGGGTTAGGGTGATGCTAATAGAATACCATAAATGATTTTCACTCTATGTTTAATTTTTTATAGAATTTAAAGATTACCATGTTGCTTTATATAAGACATGTTTGTTCAAAATGGTTGTTCGTAGAAGTAATAGGGATGCTGAAGAGGATAGGCACCGACAGATTGACATCTTTCCAGAACTACAGCCCGTAATAGTAGGGATTAGAACTGAGCAGTTTGTGACAGTAATGGATCAGCTAACGCAGGAAATAAATGGTGGTGGAATCCATGCAAGAGAACCAATAGAGGTACCACAACGGAACATGATAGTAGTGGAACATTTTATGAGACAACATCCTCCTGCATTCAATGGATCTTATGACCCAGTAGCAGCTGAAGGATGGATCAAAGCCCTTGAAAAGATATTCTACGTTATGGGATGTTCAGACAATCAAAAGGTAAGTCTTTCCATTTATCATTTTGAAGGGGAATCTGATCAATGGTGTTCAATGGTAAGGAATATCAGGGGTAGAGAGGATTTTTATGCCTTAGAGTGGGATGAATTTAAAATTCTTTTCCTTGAAAAATATTTTCCTAAGGTGGTGTGACTTAGAATGGAGAAGCAATTCCTTGAATTGAAACAGAAGGAGGAAGACTCAGTGGCTGGGTGTAAAGCGAACTTCACCCGACTGGCGAGGTATGCTCCAAATCTTATTCTGGATCTTGATAGCAAAATCAACCGCTTTTACTCAGGATTAAAGCCAAGGTATCGACGGGCATTGGCCTCTCATGAATTCAAATGTTATGAGAAACTTGTCTGATGTGATGAGAGGGTAGATATGGAGTTTTTTTATGATCACATGCATTTTGGAAACAAAGAGAAGAAGAGGTCCAGTTGGCAAGAAATGGGTAAGAATCAACCAAAGAAATCTGATGGTAAGAAAATCCAATTTCCAATTTGTGAAAATTGTGGCAAGAAACACCCTGGGGAATGTATTAGAAAAACTGGGAAGTGTTTTAAATGTGGTAAGTTTGGACATATGGCCTGAGATTTCAATGAAAATGATCCTAAGAATAATCCTGATAAGCAAACTGTAAAGTGTTTTAAATGTGGTGAGATGGGTCACTATGCAAACGCCTGCCCAAAGAGAGATCTGAATGATGCAAAGAAGCCAGACTACAAGCAGAAAGGTGTAGTGAGATCCTTTCCGACTATGTAAGCAGATTTTGGGCCATCAAATGAAGTTATATTAGGTAATTTTTTTGTTCACTCAGATTTTGCTAAAGTTTTGTTTGATACGGGGTCTACACATTCCTTCATCTCTGAGAAATTTTCTGGTAAATTGGAAATATCACCTCAAAAAATGAGACCCGAACTTTTTGTTAAAACAACTGGGGAAAATGTTATAGCAAAGATGAATTATAAGAATATTTCTATTGTGGTATGTGGAAAGACTTTACCTGCAAACCTTTTTGTTTTACCCTTAGTTGAGTTTGATGTTATTCTGGGGATGGACTGGCTTTCTGATTATCATGCTAAGATTGACTGTAGATCTAAAGAAGTTGTTTTTCAGAAAGAGTTTTAGTTTGTATACAAGAATGAACCCATACAATTGATAACATATCAGGAAGCTGAGAAACTATTGAAAGATGGAAATGAAATTTATCTTGCTCATATTGTTGAAAATAAGGGAACTATTAAAATTAATGATGTGCCGATGGTAAATGAATACCTTGATGTTTTTCCTGATGAGTTACTCAGTGTCATACCTAATCGAGAAGTCAAATTCACAATTGACTTAGTTCCTGATGCTAAGCCAATTTCAAAACCCCCATATCGTATGGCTCCAATAGAACTTCTTGAATTGAAAAATCAGTTTCAGTATTTTCTTGACAAAGGCTTCATTCGTCCTATCACTTCACCATGGGGAGCCCCTATTTTGTTTGTTAAAAAGAAATATGGTTCCATGAGACTTTGCATTGATTATAGAGCTTTGAATAACATCACTGTTAAAAACAAGTATCCTTTTCCTCATATTGATGACTTGTTTGATCAGCTTCAGGGATCTCAGTACTTTTCCAAGATTGACTTGAGATCCAGATACCATCGGTTGAAGGTGAAGGGGGACGACATACCGAAAACAACCTTTCGTACTAGATATGAGCATTATGAATTTGTTGTTATGCCATTTGGATTAACTAATGCACCTGAGGTATTCATGAATATTATGAATAGAGTGTTTCATGAGTTCTTGGATAATTTTATGGTTGTATTTATTTATGAAATTATTATATTTTCTAAAAATAAAGAGGAGCATGAAAAACATCTAAGGGTTGTTTTGCATACTTTAAAAGAAAAGAAACTATATGGAAAATTCAACAAGTGTGATTTTTGGTTGAAACAGATTTCTTTTCCTGGCCACATTGTAAATAATGATGGAATAACAGTTGATCCTACCAAAAAAAAGTAGTTGATGAATGGCCAAGACCCAGAAATGTTACATAGATTCATAGTTTTCTGAGCTTAGCAAGTTATTACCGACGGTTTGTTAAGAAATTTTCACGGTTATCTAGCCCGATAACTAAGTTAACATGGAAAGGGGTTAAATTTGTTTGGACAGAATAATTTGATGATTGTTTTTAGGAACTAAAGAAGAGATTGGTGAATGCTCCAATTTTGGCCTTACCTTCCTGAAATGGTGAGTTTTCATCTACAGTGATGCTTCTTTGAAGGGACTTGGTTGTGTTTTGATGTAGAATGATCAGGTAATTTTCTATGCTTTGAGACAACCTAAACCTCATGAGCTAAATTATCCCACACATGATTTGTAATTTTCAGTTGTGGTTTTTGCTTTTAAAATTTGGAGGCATCATCTATACGGAACCAAATTCCAAATATATACTGACCATAAAAGTCTAAATTATATATTCAATCAGAAGGAATTAAACATGAGGCAGAGAAGATGACTAGAACTGATAAAGGATTATGACTACATGATCAATTACTATCTTGGAAAAGCAAACAAAGTAGCAGATTCCTGAAGTCAGAAACATCATGCATCATTTACCATGTTGTGTTTGGAACCTGATCCCTTGATTAATGATTTGATGAATTTTGTCTTATAAGTTGTTGGTGCAGGGAATACCTCTGTTTTGTTTCAGGTTTCAGTGCAGTCTTTGTTGTCAGACAGAATTAAGCAAGTCCAGAAGGAAGACCGTGAGCTACAGAGAAAGGTAGAATTGGTTAAAATGGGTAAGTTTCCAGAATTTCATCTTGATAAAGATTGTGTTTTAAGATTTGGAAAAAGGTTGTGTGTGCCTAGTGATTCTCAGTTGAAGAAAGATTTGTTGTGCGAAGCTCATAGTTCTCCATTTTCTGTTCATCCTGGCAGTATTAATATGTACAGAGACCTTTGGGAGTATTATTGGTGGGATGGAATGAAAAGAGATATTTCTGATTTTACCATGAAATGTTTGACGTGTCAACTGGTTAAAGCAGAGTAGCAGTTACTGAAGGGTATTCTTCAGCCTTTTTCAGTGCCATAGTGGAAATGGGAGAATGTATCCATGGACTTTGTGGTGGGACTACCAAAGACTTCTCGAGGTAACAATGCGATTTGGGTTATTGTTGATTGGTTAACCAAGTCTGCACATTTTCTATCAATTAGAGATACAATGTATTTAGATCAGATTTCTTGTTTATACCTCAAGGATATTGTCAGGTTACATGGAGTTCCTCTTTACATTTTATCTGACCGAGATCCCAAGTTCACTTCTAACTTTTAGAAGGGACTTCAAAAGTTGTTGGGCACAGAGTTAAATTTCAGTACAGCTTTTCATCCTCAATCAGATGGGAATTCAGAACGAACGATTCAAACTTTGGAGGATATGCTTCGAGCTTGTTCAATGGAATATCAGGGAAGTTGGGATCAACATATTTCTTTAGTTTATTTTTCTTATAATAACAGTTTTCATTCTAGTATTCAGATGGAACCTTTTGAGGCCTTGTATGGGAAGCGGTGTCGGACTCTAGCATTTTGGGATGAAGTCGGTGAAAGAAAGTTGATGGGGCTAGAATTAGTTGAATAAGTGGCTGAGAAAGTGAGGATGATCTAGGAGCACATGAGGACAGCTCAGAGTAGGCAA
The DNA here is from genome assembly GCA_963277665.1 of Viscum album. NCBI lineage: Eukaryota > Viridiplantae > Streptophyta > Magnoliopsida > Santalales > Viscaceae > Viscum > Viscum album. The sequence goes on along the minus strand of OY728166.1, from coordinate 786,820,350 downwards.
AAAAGTTATACACATAACAGAAGGAAAGACTTCTCTTTCGAGGTAGGTGACCATGTTTTCCTTAAATTCTCTCCTTAGAAAAGTGTGATGCATTTCGGTAGGAAAGGAAAGCTAAGTCTACGGTTCATTGGTCCTTTTGAAATCTTGGAGAAAGTTGGAATAGTTTCATACCACGTATCTTTGCCTCTAAGTTTGTTTCAGGTACACAATGTTTTTCATGTTTCGATGTTGAGAAATTCTGTGCCAGATTCATCACATGTCTTGAGCCCAGAAGCAGTTCAACTGGAAGAGAACCTTTCTTATGAAGACTAACCAGTTCAGATTCTTGATCGAAGGGAACATGTATTGTAGAATAAGGTAATCCACGAGGTAAAGTTTTTGTGGAGAAACCACATGGTCGAAGAAGCAACATGGGAGTCTAAAAATTCTATGAGGGAAAAGTACCCTCAGTTGTTTAATAAGTAAATAAAATTGCGAGGACGCGATTTCAAGAAGGTGGGGATAATGTAACACCCCAAGTTTTTCTAAAACTAAATAGAAATGCATGGAACTTTGTTTTAAGTAGATATTTTTAATTAGCCTTTAAAACATAACATTTCTACTTCTATGTTCTGAATTTCAAGAAATTGTCATCTACAATTGTGTTCAGTATGTTATTTGGAGTCTATTGGAACCAACTTGTTTTTTTGGTGAATAGTAACATACCCTTATGAATAGTAATATGAATAGTGATATGACCCTAATGAATAGTAAATTTTATTATTATTTTATTTTATTAGGGCTTTAAGATAATAGGATCTAGGTTAATTTTTCATTGTGATAAAGAAGTAGTTGTAGAATTAGAACTGTTAATTTTTGAATTAAGTATGATTTTATTTAAAAATTAAATTAATAATATTTAGAAAATTATTTTTTTAAAATGGAATTCATTTTTGAATTCTACATGTCAAAAAATGGTTAGGGTAAATTTTTGGGATTTTTCTGAATTTCAAGAATTCTTTATGAATGGTAAAATACGATAAAATATGATAAATGATAAATACTTGATTTAATGCATCATAGATGATGCAAGGATGATGTAAGCCCACTTGGTTCGAACTCACATGCCATTTTTACTATTTGGGGTCACATGAATTAATATTATTCATAGTTTTGAGAAAAAATATTATAATAATGATTAAAATAATTAAAAATACCCCCTCTCCTCCACTATAAATACCACCCTCACTCCCCTATTCCTCCCACACCTCTCAAGCCTTGAGCATTGTCTAATTTATGCCAAATTCCCTCACCAATATTCTTCCACACGTCCTAGATCTTCTGGTCTCACCAAAAGACCAAAACCAAAGCCCTTAAGAAGGATCTCAAGGAGAAGATATCAAGAGGTAAACATCCACTTTTATTTTCTTTCTTTTCTTTCATTTTATGTTATTCTCTTCCATTTCCTTTTGATTATGATGGTATATTTCATTAAATATCCCCCCTTACTACCCATATTATGTATTAATTATGATATATCCTCTTCCTCTCATCAAACTTTTTTTATGAAATTTTAAGAGACGTCGTTAGGCTGCCGAATTTTCGTGAGAAATTTATCAAGTTTTCTTTTATTTTAAGATTCCTTTATTTTCTTCTTATTTCCTCACCTCTTCTTAACCAAGAGGCATGAAATATCAAGAATATTGTATATTCTGGATGCTCTCATGTTCATGGAAAATTCATCATCATTATTTTTCTCCTCCCCCACTTATTCAAGGAATTAAAATATTGTTCGTGATGTGTCGAATTACCGACATCGTGGACGATGTGATTTCAATTTGCATTAATTCCTTCAAGTATGGTCATCAAACCATTTTTTTATGATTTAAACAGGTTATAATATATGTGTTATAACTCACCCATGGTTCTGTAATTATTTTGTACTCATGGTTCTAATTTATAAGACAAAACGAGGTTTTTATTATCAAAGAACCACTAAAATGATCTAAACAAACATCATTAATTTTCTAACTTATGAATCATCCTCATGTAAGAATTAAAAATGATAAATGGAATAATTTATGTTACTGGATATATTTAAATACTAATCCATTTCAATTCTAGAGTTTCACTTCTAATCAACAAGAATGTCCACCATGAACTAATCATAGAAATCATGTAAAGAATTCACCCAAAAACAGTGCAAGGGGAAAATACTAATAATTAAGGGTGAAATGATGATATGAAATGATAATATAAGATGTTATAAACATGAAAATGTTTCTATAAAATATTAATAACACTCTTTTAACCATTATACAGGAGGTTTAAACAAGTTGTAAGTAAGACAAACCCGAGGTAAGGGAATTCTTAACCCGATTTCCATTCTTTGGGTTAACCTTCTACTTCATTATGTGCTATTTAAATTGTTTGTGTGATGGGTTATATTTATATTATGTTTTATTATGTGTATTTACAGTATATATACATACTCCATCCACTATATTAAGTCTCTCTTCAATTGTATGATATTTATAAGGGGTTTTTCTTTAAAAATCCTCTTTTTAAATTCAGTTTTACGAAATTCCAAAGTAATGTTTTTATGGAATTATTCATGTTGTATGATTATGTTTTGGTTCTTGGGAATTATTTAAGATTAAGGGTGGGACCTATATCTCCCTCCAATTCATTGGGTATGAGTAAGTTGTAATTCGGTCGTATGGTTACTCCAAGTGCAACTACGATGGTTACACAAAGTAAGGTAGCTGTGAGGGTTACAAATTATAAGGTATCCAAGAATGGTTACAAGATTATGTAATTAATGCCCCAAGATACCTTTATGATTATATTTATATTCTCATGTTTTGTGTGGATCTTTTTAAATCTCATGTTACACAAAGTAAGTATATATGGGTGACAAGAATGTATTTTGAAAATGCTTTCACATGTTACGAGTATTCATGGACTAATGTGATCTTTCCTTCTTTTCCATCCCTTACTGAGATTTTGTGTCCATCCCAAGTTTTTAAATGATTTTTCACAGGTTAATGGATGTGTAATACAAGTAAGGAATCCATGTTAAATGTTGAATAATTGTCAAGGAGTCTTGTTTTAAGTTTTAATGTTTTATATTTTGAAAAAAATGGAAACTGTTTTTATGGTATCCACTCTATAATAATGTGTAATGTCATGAATGTATTGTCCTAATTCTCTAAAGATATAAACTTGAAAATATCTTCAATGTAAAAGTAAGTGTTTTCTTGACTAAATTCAAGATTATGTATGTAATAATGTTGGGTCCTTATAGTCGTTCCCTAAATAATTTCCACTTTATCTCTTATTTAAATAAATGAAGGTAAATTTTTCACTCTTGAAGTGTTAGCAGATCATGCGATATAATGATAGGTCATTCCATCTGTCTCAACAAAAAGGTTATAATAGGTTATAAAATATTCATAAGTCCAACTATAGTGGGATAATACATTAATCTAACAAACTTATACTAGAATATAACTTATATTGTCTATAAATGAATAATATTAAAATCCTTCCAAAAACTAAAAATATAAAACTTTAGAAGGAGGTGAACTAAATCTACTTAACATTTGTCTCCCATATCTCATTTGGCAGTTCTTGGTTGTCACATTCCAAAAATGTTAATACCTTATTCATATATTCTCTTTAAACATGATAATAACATGAATTACCATATAACCTTAGTGAAAACATGCATTCTATCAAAATTAACTCCTTCCTCACACCAAAAATACCAAAAATTCTATATAATCAAACCACGATATCACTTTGTCCTTATATCAGTCATGAGCTCATTAATACTATAAAACATCTACTTATCTTCTTATCCCTTCAATATGCTCATATCATGTGATTTCCAAAAATATTTCAATCACTTTTCATGGTTACCAGAACCATATAATTATTGAAAACCACAATAAACCAATACATAAATATTCCAATATTCCATAATACTATAAATGAGATTCCACAAAACTATTTTGGAATCCCATCACATAATCATTCCACCACTTCATTTTCATACTCCACATCACTAATAGTGATCGCATGTGATTTTCCTTTATCTTTGGATTTAAGAGGTTTTTGGCATCGATCATCATAATTAACCCTTGGATTTGGGCATTGGTTAGCATAATGCCCTATTTCCTTGAACTTGTAGCATTGAAGTGTTGGTGGTGCTTTCTGAGTATTGTTTTCTCTATTCACATCATTAGAAACATTTTTCCTATTAATTTGACACTCAACTACTCAATGACCTTCTTTTCCACAATTAAAACATTTGATAGTCCCTTTAAGACAATCTCCATCATGCTTCTTTCCACACTTTGAGGATAAGGAAACATTCATCTTCTTTTCACCATTGTTTTGAGATTTTCCCTTAAACTCCATCTTTCTTTTCTTTTCAAACCCATGATATGGATATATAACACCAACTTCCAGTTCTACCTTGATAGAACAATGCACAATATCTTCATAGATACTAAAGTCTCTTATAGCTAATTCCCTTCTAAGACTTGGTTTTAATCCACTGAAGAATCGATTAACTTTACTTTCATGTTGGATGATAAATCTAGAATCATACATTGCAAGTCTTGTAAAATTCACCTCGTATATACCAACAGATTCATCATCCTTTTGATTAAGCTCAAGGAATTTCTTTTCCATATTTGTTTGAAGAATACGAGGTAATTACTTATTGGAAAATATGTTCTTGAACTCATACCATTCCATGGATTCAATTTCATCTTGCTGCATTGTATTCTTAATTAGAGTCCACCGCTGGTCTACTTCACCTTCTAATCGATAGACAACCAAAATGACTTTTTCATGTTCCAAACAGAGAAGGATGGAAAATATATTTTCAATGGTACTGATCCATTGTTTAGGAACAAGTGGATCAGAAGACCCACTGAAATAAGGTGGACATTGCCTCATGAAGGACTCAATAGAATGTTGTTCCCTTCATTGCTCATTTGGAAGTCCAGAATGATTCATAGATTGTGTAAGTATAGCAGTAATATTTTTCATTCTATCTCCCATAACATTTGGTTATTCAGGAGTACAATCATTTTATTTCCCAGTGCATTGATTATTAACATGGTTCCATCGGGTTCTAGCCATCATCTAAAACCGAAAAAAGAATACTATGAGAATAAAAAATCATACTAGGAAAACAACATAATCAAGGGGGGTTAATTTCAATCTCTAACATCTTAGGTTTAATCCTAGGTTATTCATGATCATTTCCATAATTCTAGGACTATATCCTATAGTTATAATTAACCTTAGGGACATACCTATACATACCTTAGAAATATATCTAGGGATCTCACTAAAGTTTTTGCATCCTAGTTTCCAAAGGTTGACTAAACCTTCACTCTGATACCAACTGTAAAGAACCAAGATTGAAATACATGAACATAAAATTACTTTTTCATAATAATTAATACATGACACAAAAATATTCCCAAATATCGTATTAGTTTAGTGTCTTTGGAAACATGGAACGTAATCTTCTAACATGGTGAAAGATCGTCAACTTCTCCCATAAAGATCTTCCCTTTTTGTTTTCTTACCTAAAACCTTTCTTTATATCCTGGGAAAAGAAAACATAAAAAGGATGATCTCAAATGATCAGTAAGGGTAAACATGGAGAACATAAAACAAACCATAAACATTTGAATGTAAAAACATGAACATAAAGTTTAAACATCAAAATCTTGAGTCATGAAATAAATCTTGGCAGTATGTAAGGCATAAATCATAAAGAATCATTAACCGTGATAGAATAGAATTGGAATAAAACATGTAATTGTGTAAAACTAATAATAACATAATATGATTTGCATAGTATCTAAGGCATTGTTCCCAGGACCATCATAGTGGACAAGTTCCATTACTAAACTGGGTTTACTTGCCATTCCAACCATTTATTACTGAACCAGATTTACATGTCATTCCAGCCCTGTATTACTGAATTGGATTTACTTGTCATTCTAATCATGTATATCTCATGAGATATAAATCTTTACCCAATGAATTGGATGGAGATATAGGTCCCACCCATATCATAATGAAATCATTCTTACATGTTCCACAAAACATAAATCATTCATCATAACATAACCCAAAAACTAAAATGGGTTTCTTAAATTCCATCATAACATAATCCATATAAAATATCATACCATCATTAATGAAATAAAATCATAGTAATAATAGTGATAAAAACATAACCTTATTTAAATAGCATCATCTTATATGGAAAATAATTTTGATAAAACACTTGAACTTAGTTCTTCAAGAAAATATCCTTTCTTCTTCAAAAATGTTTTCTTTTCTCAAAATGCCACACAATTTTAAAAGAAAATAATTTATTTGAAAATAAACTAGAAATAGTGTAGAGTAAGCTTTGTAGAAATAAGGCATCATGAAACTGTAAAAATCCATTCATGCCATATAAATTAAAAAAACATTCTCCTCGTACTTTTATCGAAAAGGTCAAAAAGTACCTTGTATGGTAAAAAAAGAAAGATTCCTTCCATACCATGTAGTAAAAGTCAAAAAAGGGTAAAAATGACTCTAAAAATACATAGAAGGAAATAAAACATTTTATGATAACATTTTTAGGAAACATGGACATGGATGATAAATATATCCCTAGTAAATACTTATGTATAAACAATCTTGAATAAAAATGAGATTGCAAAATTATCCCTTATCAATTATAATCAGTGCAATCATATGACTCATAAAATGAATAAAATTACATGCATATGTAAATATAATAACCTTAATAATAATAAAAATCATAAAACATTCATGGGAAGCATAAACAACAAACAAAATAAATAGGTGGTGTTTAAGGAATATGTCCCACAAAAATAAATGTGAGATGAAATAATCCCTTACCTTGTACTTTTTGTTAGTCAAGGGTGTGGTCACCTCATTTATAATGGTTAAATCATGTTATTAAATTATAACATGAACATATATATATTTATTATATCATATATGATCCTATATAATTCTATTATATCATTTTGTTAATAGTATTTCAATATTACCATTATTTCAGGTGTTAACTGCTTTGTTTTCCCATTCATGTTTTGTCATGTAAATCATGTTTGTTATGCATAGGATGTATTTTATCCATGAAATTAATTTCATAATTATTATTTCCAATCATAATATAAATTTTATAATCATTCTTGAATTGTTAACATGGAGAACGAATCTCACCGCGTCGTGGAGATGGTAGGCCATACGTACGCATGAGTGACGGTATCATTCTCTTGATGGTTAAATAGTATGTAATTGGATGACATATAAATTATAAAGAATCATTATCATGTAATATTCATTATTTAAATCCATTATACTCATCATTATACCCATCCTAATAAAGTATTTTTGAATAACAAATTATACCACGACGTGGAGACGGTAAGTCGTACATATGCACGCATAGTGATATTGTTATTCGTAGGATGGATAAATGGAAGTATAAGTTTGTACCATAATTATAATAACATCTCAGTATATATAATATACTTGATTTATTACTTTATTATAGAATCAACATAGAAAGATAAATTAGAAGAAGAAAAGAACTTTGAAAGAAGGGATAAAACGATTACCTCTTCTTCAGGTGTTTCCTTTTGATTGGAACAAAAGGGCTCCCTAGGATGGCTCTCTGCCCAACTTTAGGCCTATAGGATAAATTTAGGGAGGTTGGGAGGATAAATGGGCAGGTTTTGACTGAACCAAAAAACTTTAGAGGAGTTAGTTAAAGAGAAAAGGAGGTTCCCTTTTATAAGAGAGGTGAGGGGAACTTTAGAAAAAATCTTGAAATATTAATTTATTATGAAAGGATTTTTGATTTCTAATAGATCCAGATTAATTTATTTAGAGTATAAGATGAGTATGGGTCGAAATACTCTAAAACAATAGGTTTTATACATGTTTAGGTTATAAAATTAACCTTATATTTTAGACTTAACCATTTGTAAAATAAGTTAACTATTACCATGTCCTCTTGTATTTTTATACTACATGGTTAATATATGCACTATAAAATTTCAAGAGAACCTAAAGTGGAAAATTTATGAAATTTTTATCACTATATAAGTTATTTTTCTGAACTTTATATTTTTAGGACTAATATATCATTTAATAAAATAGTATTTTTTTTTAAACTCATTTATGTCAATTTTTATATTATTCATATCATGACTTTTTAAAAATCTATTAGAACTTGATTATTTAGATCAAACTTCATTAACTAAAATATAATAAGTCATAATAATCTATAAAATTCATGTATGGCATAAAAATTTTCAAAATAAATTTATTTTAATATTTATAATCTCATTTATTTAAATCATTCGTTAATAAGTAATCACCACATCATCATTGTGTCATAAATAAATTTATTTATATGGTGTATAAAAATTATAAATAAAATACCATGATGTAGGAAGTATTTTTATCTTTACAATTAATATTTATAATTTAATTTATCTTATGTATAACTCTATATTAAAATTGTTTTATTAAGAAGATACAAGTTTATGTCATATTTCTCTTTACTTTAAATTAATTCGTATAACATTTCATTTTCACATACAAGTGGTTCCATGGGGACCCAAAATCAACCCAAGGATGACCATGGTCAGAAATATCTCATACAATAGGATTAGGAAATGTGTTAGGATAGTTTAATATTATTATAATGTTATTTTTTACCCTTATTTAATAGATTTACCCTTTAACTATATTAAATAAAATAATTACTGAAGATACTATTCATAATGTCCAAAAATAAAAGGTACCTATTTACAAAATTTGAACCTTATGATTCAAAATATGGAATCCATTTTTACAAATTCAAAATACCGGAGTTGCAGTAATTAATTTAAAATTAATTTATGTTGTCAAAACCAGAAAGTGGGTTTTTAATAAGTAATAACTATCAAAAGATTGACATGTGTTTATGTCCAGTTTATAAGTAAAATTACTTCCAATGAACAAAATTTGATTAAATGATAAAAATATAATCCGAATTCAATTTAAACCAAATTAAAAAGATAAGATAAATATATAAATAAATTAGATGAAAATTCGGTTTTGAATTAAAATGCAGTATTTTTCCACTATTCATCAAAATATGAATTTCATCAGAAAAATAAAAAAATTAAGCCGATTAAATTTTTATGCCCCACTTCCAAATAATATTTTTATTTTGTCAAATATAATATATAAAATTGTTAAAAACTATATTTAAAAAGGGTTCTCCATCAAAATGTGGTAAAACTGCATTTTTTGAAAAATACTTCTTTTATCCAAAAAAATGATTTTGTTCTCATATCATGTTCTAGAAAATGTGTAAGATGAATGGTAATGTTATTTAAAATTAAAAATTTGGTTAATAGTATTCATAATAGCTAGTTTATATCCCATTAAATAATAATATTTTAGTAATATATTGTTGTTTAGTGAAACTTGGTATCGCATATAACGCAAGCTATCAAGGAAGGTCTCTCTTGCGTGTAACACAAGCCAAGAATAGTGTTGAGTATACTGCAAGCTAATACAGTGTTGTGTAGAGCACAAGATAATATTGGTGTAGCGTACAACACAAGACATCAAAGGAAATAAAAACAATCTATCCCATAAAATCTCGAGGTTTTACATGTACCCCTACACAGGATCACCTGGTCGAGTACTCAGCTACATGGTCGAGTACCAGTACATGGAATGTACACACCTATACACAGCATGTACTCCTTAAACCTTATATTCCCCAAACATGAAGAAAATATGGTTTGTTCCCTTGAACCACATGCCATGTAGCCTGGTTTTCTCGAACATAAAACCTTTGGATCACCGAAAACCCTCGTTTTAACCCATAAATCAACAGATCAGACCCCTAGGGGACACATAAAATCATAATAGGGATTTAAAAACTGAAAATGATGAATCCAAGGGGGGTTTGTGGTAAAAACCTAAACCAGTCTACCTTTGGTCATAAACTGTTGAAGCTTCATTTGATTATGTGCTCCACGGTTGTCATACATCGATTCAGTGCATCAAGGGCTTCACGGTGGTACTTCCTTTCCTCCATCCCTATATTTATCTCTCCCTCTCTCTTTTCTCTCTTAGGTCGTGAGAAGGGGGAATCCACAGGGATAATCCTCATTGCATTAACAACAACCTATGTGAATAATTAAATATTTAATTTAATAATTATTAATTATTAATTATTCTGCTAAAATTTGAACGGATCGGATTCCAACCAAACTTATATAATAGGGTAAAAAATATATTTTTTGACAAACATAGTAGTAATAAAAATTATCTGAGATCATATACTATGGTAAAATACCATTTTACCCCTTACAAGCATCAGACATCAAAAAATAAAATTTATGCTCAAAATTGGAGTACGGAAAAACATGGGTCCTTACAAACTCCCCATTATAAACCTTCTCATCTCCAACAATCCTGGTGAAAATACTAGCGGTCATGCTCTCAACCTGAACATCTGCAGAACCCAGCTATCTGGATTATCCAGCGATAATCCCCATGGAATTAAAAACATCCTTCTACATGGAAAGTATTTAACTACAGTCGATTCAGTACTCCCCACCATAGGAATACCATTATCATCATCTCCAAACTTTGAGCACAATGGATCATGGAAAACATTGGAGTTCAATTGAAAAAAAGGGATAAGACCCTCAAACGGCCAATGGTGCACTCCCCACCGTATGTCTACCTCAATCCGCTCCTTGAGTGAAATCTCAACATGTTCCTCTTTCTAACGAGGGAAGAACATTTAGAAATAAAAAGGATATTAGAATAGGTCCAATTCTATATCATCATACTCAAGATGAATCAAGATAGAGCATGATTGTCTCTAACATGAGTACACTAAGATTCTACAAAAGGGCATGTACAGCTCCCTCTGAGCCATGCTCACCATCCTTTCAAAACCTAACCAGGATTCAACCATGGGTCAACCATATTACAGAACTCGATTTTCCTCTAATGTAACCTCTACAATGGAGGGACATTATTTATTTAAACCAAAACTCTTGGGCAACCAAGCCCACGGCGAGTCCTGAAAACATCTGTCCTCATATCACACCCAGCCACTTACCGATTTAGATTCAAATGATACTAGGAGCAACCAATGTATATCTTTATCACCTGAATCATACTCCAGGGAGTCATCCTTTACAAGGATAAGATGATTTTGCTACACGTCATGTCAGTTTCATTAATCCAAAATCTCCTTTGGAACTCCTTTTCAAGATCTGGAACCTCACATGTGCCATGATTTATTCCACAACCACCCATCACACAACGTTGTTCCAGTTACAAGCATCTAACCACACTCTAACTACATTAGCAACAGTGGAAATACTAACCGACTAGTCCAAGAACCCAAACAGTCATGACCGTTGAAACTAGTCTCGATACCAAAACACCCAAGGTGCTTCATCAAAAGTTGAAGGCATCATCATGCTTATAATGCAAAACTTGAGCAACTACCGTGCCTCGATCTCAAAATGAGCATAAATCCAAACTCACTACCTAAAAAGGAATATTAAAACATGGGTCAACCTATCTCACATATATTTCCCTATAAAAAAAATAGATGTCGACCTACAAGGGTCTGAGTCAAAACCAATGGTCTCTAGACCTCCCACGTAGCCCTATTGAACAAGCCTCACAACTAGGTCACAAGGTCTAACCACCTGGACCAAAAGATCAAACCTATCTAAATAAGGAAAAGGTTTCAATGGCCTATGAGGGTAAAAACTGAAAACACGACGTATAAGGGACTTGATCCTCTTCGAGAGTCCTCAGAAGTAATTGCTCCCTAGAGGTTATGATATTAACACAGAAAAGAGGTCTAACTGGAACTCATTGGGAACTTGTACATAGTAATACCCCCTGGAGGTCTAGTTCACAAGAAACGTCTTGGTATCCATCAGCATCATACTCAGTGATCAAACTAGTAACCATGACCTGAGAAACAACACCCAAAAGGGTCACAACAGAAAGGAATCACATGACAGATCATCCTACTAGGGTCACTATACCTCCTATGCATGAGTACTGAGTCATCAACCTCACAACAAAATGCCTCAATGTAGATCCACATAACCTTCCATCAGAAGAAAATATATATATGTAAGTTGTCCCAACTGAATAGACCTCAATCATTAGTAAAATCACACACTATCAGGCCTATATGTTGTGAATCCTACGTTCTAAATATAATGCATGATAGGCCTCTTAGATTTATCGTCCAAGAGTCAAAAACTATATATGGACTCTTTCCAATGTCCAAGAGCCAAAGATCCATAGTAAATCAAAACATCCATAGAATATGTGTGTCACTCAAGGAAAAAATAATATACAACTATAACATCACAGATCAAAACATAATCCCAACCCCTAGCAACCAAGACTTACTACTAGAACAATTGTTCTTGATGCACTAGTCCGATATCCATTACAGGTTCCAACAAATTCCTGATAATATTTTATATCATATCCTAAATAATAAAGACCATGAAAAGAATATCTCTGATTCCACTTTGTAATGTCTTGACCCATGTTCCACTAAAAGGTACCCTGAGTCGGTGGGTTACGAGACCTCAAGCGCGCCTCCTTGTACTCTAGACGCTGTTGACTAGCAGCAAGGTCCTGGGGTGTGATAGTGGAGAGACTATGTCCTCATATCAGAGTAAGAAAATATAAGAAATACCTAGTATCATATACAGTAGTAAATAAACAGAGTGCAAAATAATTAAATAACTAAAATGGAACATGTTATAGTAATAAATGAAAAATCTATAAAATCCCAAACAACTATGTCATACAATACAACATTGGTCACCCACTGGGATGACCATACAGATACAATATTATAAAAGAAACTAAAAATAAAATCACATGGATCTACTATTAACTTGATCTAGACCATGTACCTAGTCTCCATACACTACCGAACTACAACAGCCCTATCAGAAGAACTCACACGAGTAGCTCTACTCGAACATGAAACTCTGGGCCTCATCCCTATCCACCATAAAACTGTGATCAACCTGAAAAGTATACATAAGGTATAAAAATACACTAAGGTTCATGTACAGGGGTGAGAAATAATCTCAATAAGCCACCCTGACATGCAACCTATAAATGTGATGCTATAATTGTAAGCAAAAGTAAACTACCCAGCCTAGCTAAGGCATAACTAAAATGGAAGTAAACCAAATGTGAAACCACAGTTGAACCCTGGTTCTGTAATCCCGATAAACTTGGAAAGTACCACCATGGATGTGAATATCTATATACGTATACATGTATAGTCCCATACATATACATGTATATATAAATATGAATATTTATTGGTATGTGAAACAAATAACATAAAACCAAACTGCAGTCGATCCTTGGGTCCATAATCCCAATTGCTTGGACATCCTATGAAAGCATATTGAGTTAGACATCATGCCACTCAAGTCATGTATCATTAATTCAATATCTGGGTCCATAATCCCAATTGAAATATACCAGCTTCGGCTAATTCCTGAATTATAACTCTGAGGAAGCTGCGCCACCATAGGGGGGTACTCGTCCTACACCTGGGGTCACTTGTACTTGCCTCCAATCACTAAAAAGGATACCATATACCGACAGTGAATCCTATAAATAAGGAAATCGTATACTGACGGTCAATACTATAAATAAGTATATTGTATACTGACAGTCAATCCTATAAATAAGGATTCAATGGAGTACATTCAGACATCCTATAAAGATCACTAAGTCAGTCTCCATGCTTCCCAGCCCTGTAAATTTAGTCCAATTTCTATTCCATAGGTCTTGGTCCATAGGCATCCATGAAATTCATAACTTGGATAATCCCTAAGGGTCGTAACCTTAGGTGATCTGTAAAAAGGCCGGTGAGATGCCATGAAACATCCCTCGAGTCTCATAACTGATCCAGGAGAGCATAATGATCCTGATCATTGGATGAGGAGATCGTAATCACCCCCACCACTCGTGAGAGTGTAATCTACCATGAGTCTTGGGTTCCATACCTATATAAATAGAACTCATCAGTGAGATGCCACGCAACACCCCTTGAGTCTTGTAACTGATCTGGGAGAGTGTAATCATCCTGATCATAGGTTGAGGAGATCGTAATCATCCCCACCACTCGGGACAGCGTAATCTACCATGATTATTGGGTGTCATGCCTGTATAAAGATAACTCATTGGTAAGACACCATTCAACATCCCTTGAGTCTCATAACTGATATGGGAGAGCATAGTCATCTCGATCATAGGTCGAGGAGATCATAATCATCCCCACCACTCGGGAGAGCGTAATCTACCATGAGTCTTGGGTGCCAGAATCATACATCATAATTATAGGATCAACAGTCAGATACTAGGAAACACCTCTGGTCATCCCAAAAAAATTATATCACAAAATATATAAATCCAGGCTCAACAGCCAAGTCCTAGGTAGTACCTCTGGGTATACCATTAAATATCAGAAATAGCATGGCTCAAAAGATGGATCCTAGGTAATCACATCTAAGCATCCCAATAAGCAATGCAGATCCCGGGAAGAACATTCAGGCATCCCAAAATAAAGAGAGACATATCTCATCAAGCTTGATAGCCACCAATCAGGAATCACCTCTGGTAAACAACATTACATCAACAATAACCATGTCAAAGATATGAACAAAGGAGTGAGGGTGGCCCGAATGCCCAACCCAACACTACTGCCACAGCCTTAAGGGATTAAAAGTTTTTAATGGGTTCTAAAGTGACACTTACTACCATCTCTACCCAAACCCAGCGCACTAACTTAGGTTTGGTCAAACAATGGGCACCTGTTGGGTCCCTCAAGTCAAACACTGAAGATGCATCCTACTTGGAATCCTCAAGGTCTAAGCCAAGTGAAGGCATCCTGCATGGGATCCTCATAGGCAACTGGTCTAATGACCTTATAGGCCATAAGGGAACATCTCACAAGGGGAAGTTATCAAAATTATAGTTCATGGGAGATATCTCATAGCTCATCTCAGATCAAGGTCTCAAACCAGGTTGGTCCGAACACCCAACCTACCATTCACATCCAAGTATCTCTCTAAGGAGACAATTGTATTCAATTTCTAGAGGAATAACCTCTAAATTTAGATAGAATCCCCAAAACACTCATTAGGAGTCCTCATAATGCTCCACAGGTTTCACCATTGTGATCTATGTGAAAAAACCACCCAAAATGGACTACTCTTGGGTCCAAAACTGACTTCAGGGCAAAAAGACATGAAAACCCTTAAAGGGGTGAAAAGGGGAAGTACACGGTGTTTCACCCTCAGTTTACAGTGTGTACTCCCAAAGGCCCACATGGGAATGTACCCCCGATGGCCTAGATGTGTAAATGCCCCAGGTACATGACGTGTAAGGTGGGTACACGACGTGTACCCAACATAGGGTACATGCATGTGTCCCTCAACTAGCCTGGTCAGATACTTGGTCAGGTTGTGTGTAACGACCCAATGTTTTACCAATAGAAAATACCTTCTTATAATTATGTCATATAATAACATGAATTCACAACACAATGAACTACTAAGTACTATGTGACCTTTAAACATAATTTTGTCACTTATGTGATATGAATTTCAAAAAACTCTCATCTACAATTGTGATCAGTAAGTTATTTTGAGTCTGATAAGACAAAATTATTTTTTGATGAATAGAAACATAACCTTATGAATAGTAACATACCATTCTAAATAGTAAATTATCCAAAAAAATAGAAACTTCACTCATGAATGTATAAATATAATTTAGGCATCTTAAAAGTGAAAAAATGATCATAGTATAAGTATTGGTAGTTTTTGTATGTCCTAAATATTTTATTTACAATTTTATGATTAATTTAATAATTAAAAATAGAAATTTATTTTCATAAAATGTAATCATAAATTGTTACTTTATTGTCTTATGGTTATAAGATAATTTTATGGGACCTTGATTAATTTTTCAAGGTGTTATAAAACGAGTTATATTTTTAATGTTGATTTTGTTGAATAAATTATAATTTTCTTTAAAAATTAAATTAAAATTATTTAGAAAATTATTTTCAAAAAATGGAGTTCATTTTTAAATTCTACACATTGAAAAATGGTTGAGGTGAATTTTTTGTATTTTTCTAAAATACTTGAATTTTTTGAATAGTAAAAATACCGTTTTGAGTTTTCGGTATGTTTAATGACATCATAATGAAGTAATAATTAATAAAAAATTCTAGTCGACTTGTTTGTAGTAAAATATTATGTGATTTGTCCCAAGTGTTTAATACCATTGTCAAATACCATGGGCAAGCTCATGATTTTTCAAAAACCACTAATGAGGTGTCCTTTGGAATTAATAAAAAAACTATCCCACTTTTACTATAAATACCCACTATTTCCTTCATTTTATTTCATTAAAAATCACTCATCCTCGAATATATGGTATTTTTACCTCCCTATGAGTCCTACCAAGGTTTCCTTAATCCCCCAAGATCCCAACCTTTAAGTTCTAGGAGTTACTCTACAAGGTAAGGGAGCCTTTCACCCCCCCCCCCTCTTTTAGTCAACACTTATTTTATGTTATCTCTTTGAATTTACATTTTCATATGTTGGGGTTTGATTTTATGTATCCATATTATTTTCCTTTTTATTTCCATATTATTAGATCCACTTTTTATCCCATTAATTCATTTTATGAAATTTTAAGCGATGTCGTTAGGCTGCCGAATTTTTGTAAGGAATCTCTCAACTTTTCTTTTATTTTTAAGTTCGTCTCTTTTCTTTACTCACATAATTTAATCCAAATGTTGTGATTACTCCAGTACCTTACATGTACTGTAATTTTGTCATGATAAAGTAATAATTCTTCATCATCTCTTATTTCCCTTTCTTTTATACTAAAAATGAAAACACCATTCGAGATGTGCTAATTTACCACATTCAAGGATGGTGGGTTTTCAATTTCCATTACCGTCTTCAATTCTGGTCATAAATCCATTTTCATGGTTTAAACAGACCATAATATATTTATTATGTCTCATATATGGTTCTATAATCTTTTTGTACTCATGGTTTTGATTTATAAATCAAAATTAGTTTGTTTTGTTCAAAAAATCGTCAATTAACCCAAATGGTTACCATTAAATAATTTATATAATGATTCATATTCACGCCAAGTAACCAAATGGAATTTACAATCATGTAACCTCCTGTATTTTCACTAATAACATATAACTCCAATTCTGGACAACCATATCTATTTTACATGATTCTCTAAACATGAATATAATTGAACCGATCATTAGAACCAAGGAAACAAACGGACCCAAACAATGAAATTGAACCTCATAACCAATCAAAAAGGTTATGAATGAACTCAAAAAGGTTTTACTTAATCATTTACATATAGAATATGATAGTTAATTATTAATTAATTAACCTAATTTTATTATTCAGTTTTTTAATATCAAGTGGAGAATACCATCAGACTTAAGGTAAGGGATCCTCTCTATTTTTTTCCTTTTATTCAAGAATGTCCACTATGCTATGCCATTTTACGTATAATTCCTAATTTTGGGGTATGATTTCAAACCATCCTCATAATTCCCTCATGATTTATAAAATATGATAAATCTCGTCCTCTCTCATTAAGACCTCTTAAGTGCACCTGATACCATGTCAATAATCCGTAAGGATTCTACCCAAACCACCTTTATTTCTTCAGGTTGCTCCAATGTTCTTTTTACCCATACGAATTTGACCTTTATTTTTATGTACAACTTATATTTACTATTTATATACTCCAAACCCATGTTTCAAGATCCATACCTCATTCTCTTTCGGAGATATACATGTTTTTTTCGTGATTTCCTCCTTAATTCTTCTCTATAAGCAAACCTGTTTTGAGGGAACATCCTGAATTCTTACCCAATTTCAAATGCACTATATAATATATTTTAATCCACCATTGTCTTTATAAAATCAGTCTTTTTATTATGAAAACCTTCTAGTTTCACTTCTGGTTTTATATAAAATATTACTCCCTTTTAGATTTTAAATGCTATTTAGTATTTTCCTTAAAACCGCACTAAAATGTTTTAATGCTAAGAATTTCCTAAATACTCTTCTTACATGTTTTCACTTCTGTTTTACATCACTTACCATGCTATATTCCTATTTTAACTTATTAATTTCTATGTGTGTTTTAATTCCTTTCTCTCATGGACACTTTTATGATACGCCCATTCATTATGCTTTGTGACATGAATGTGATACCCATTTCTATTTATGGATTCCCTTATGTTTAAGTATGATTGAATATGTATGATTATTTATGTGGAAAGCATACTCATGAACATGTTAAGATGGGTGATCCTAGATAGCACTCCAATGCATTTGGTAAAGTTAAGTCTCATGAGATGTTATGTGTGACGGTCTTGGTGGTTAGCCTTGGCTTGTGATACTATGTGAAACGATCTTGGTGGTTAGACTTGACTCATACTAAAGTCATGTTTTATATTGATTCCACATTACTATGATTCCAGGTTTATATGATCCCATGTTTATATGTTATTATTCCATATGTTCCATGATTTTGTTATCATTATGACATGCCTTCTAACCCATGTGTTAAAGCCTTATTCTTATGTATACTCCCTTATTGGGATTTTTAGCTCATCCCTTTGTTCATGTGTTCCCTAGGGTACCCTATGCAGATTTTTTAGCACAATGGAAGTTAGGATCTCAATTTTAAGATTAAATAAAGAATTGTTTTCTAAGTCCCATGTTATTAGTTTTATGTACCTAGTCTTTAAAGACACTAGATTTCACAATCCTTGGATTGAACTCCGATGTATAATTATGCTTAAAATCATGTAATGTTATGTGAAAAAATGGTAGGGTCATTATAGTTGGTATTAGAGGATGGTATAGTTATTTATGTAGAATATGAATAGATCACTTTAGTAAGAACCTTAAATATTAAATGAATTATAAGAAAACATTCCTAAATTTTTGGTAAGTATAGAGTATGTGGTTTATCAATAAAATATGTCCCTATCTAGATATGAACAGGTAGAGGTGGCTCTGGAATAGATGTACCTATGTCACGACTACCCCAAGCCCACCTTCCATAGGCCAGGGACTGGCAACTAGCACCAAAGGCGTATTCCCTAAAACTGGGAAGGCATTGCCTTTATAACCTGTAAGCACACGCAACCAAGAACACAGCAAGATATGAACTCAAGCAAATTGTATAACCAAAAGAGAGTGTTGAAAGTAAAGGGGTCGGAATACAAGCCCTATAGTAAAATTACAAGTACAACTGAAATACAAAACAACTGAAGAAAGTGAAAAAAGTAGCTACTGGGTCATCCTCTGGGTTCCTACCTGAAGGGTAGGTACAGATCGCCTCCTCAACACACCATGTTTGTCCGTCTCCTCTGCGTATCGACATGTCATATGGTCCACCTCTAGGTACTGTCTAGTCCTAGTACTCTCAGCCTCAGTCAGCATTGTCCGTCATCTGCATCCAATACAACAAGGTGTGGGCATAGCCCGTGCAGGGGTGAGTATAACAATACTCAGTAGGGACCCCGAGACCCTCTAGGTCTCACAAAATCCATCAATAATAAACACAAAGTATGAAATCTACAAATAATATTACTTGGGTATATTCCCATACATATACCTAAGTTATCAAGTAATCCATATCAATCATGAGGAAAACACAGAGGAACTGACTCAGCTTATACCAGGATTTATTCTAGGGTAGTAGTAACAAGTAACATTCTGAACCCGCGGCTGCTGTAGAACTCCTCATCTATCGAGTACATTGGGCATGTGCATCACACAGAGGCACTTCCCACTAACCTTGGACTACTGAGGAACTCATGTCGAGTATCGTGGGTCTATCGCATCACACAGAGGCGCTCCCCACCGTGGGTCTGTCGTGTCACACAGAGGTGCTCCTCCTCATGGCCTGCTGAGGTACTCCTCCTGTAGAGTACTGTGGGTCTGCCACTTCACCAAGGAGCTCCCCATTGTGGGTCTGCCGCATCACCAAGGCGCTCTCCACTGGTCCAGTCGAGTCACTCCGAGTCAAAACAGTCAGCAGTCGTCAAGTCTCAGCCAGCTACTAGGTTCCCACACAATGCTCGCTCATCTCTAGGAGGATCCACTCCACAAGCTACTGGTCAATACTCCAACTATCACGAAGTCCCATGAAAAAGTATCTCAAAGGTCTGCCACATCATAGGGATCCCAACATAATAGATGGCGCATCAATCGGACGCTCAGTCTGTGAGATATTATCCTTTTAGTCCCGGGGGCCCGGTTGGATTCATGCTCGATCCAACCTGACCATTCCCCATCTCAATCCAAAACTATGTGTAAATATACTCAAAGGGACCGTCTCGCTCCAAGATTCCCAAAGTTTCTAATGATTCGTCAAACGGACGTCCAGTGCCAATGATATAGCCAAAAGAAAGTAAAAAGGGGTCATAGTGGGCCCAGGTCTGGTCCGACCCGGCCCGACCTGTCCTGGGCCGAACCGGCTCGGGTCGACCCGGCCTGACCCTTTGGGTCTGGCCCGGCCCGCAGTGCAGCCCAGCCCAAGAGGACCACGAGGGTGGCAGACCGGACGTGAGGGAGAGGACCGGCCATGAGGGCACGGACTGGCCGCGAGGGCGCGGACCGGCCACGAGTCGGCGGTCTGGTCGCGGTTCGGCGGATCGGCTGCAGTTCGGTGGAGGTTCGGTCAGGAGGGCGGAGCGGCTCAGCTCGACGGCGCATCTCAACTCGGACAGCGGCGCGGCTTGGCGAACGGCGGCGCGACTCGGCAGGGACAGTGGTGCGGCTCGGCGGACGACGGCACGGCTCAGCAGACAGCGGCGCGGCTCAGACCAAACGGCGGTGCGGGTCGGCGGATAGCGGCGCGGCTCGGCTCGGACGGCGGTGCGGCTCGGTGGATGGCGGCGCGGCTCGGTTCGGACGGCGGGTCGTCCGGGGCGGCGCGGCGTGGCCGCGGGTCGGTCAGGGCGGATTGGCGAGACCGCGGGTCAACCAGGGTGGCGCGGCAAGGCCGGGGGTCGGCCGGGGTGGTGCGGCGAGGCCGCAGGTGGCGGCACCGTTGCCTCTTCCGTCTTCGTCTCCTTCCTCCATTTTGAAGAATACACCAAAGAAGAACGGTGAAGGGGTCGGGCCGTGTTTTTTTGGCCCACACCCTCCACGTTTAGAGTGGTAGCAAGTGGTTCACAAAGAACGAAGCATGAATGTGAAACCAAAATCTTCTGTAATGTTTGTTCCCAACCCGCACAAGAAAAGAAGGGAGTAAATGGAAAGAATTATCATGCAAATAAACCCCTACCTCAATCGCTTGTTGACGTTGGCGTAAGGAGGTAGTATGGTCGTCGATTCATCGTAGATGAAGACGTCCCACGTCGGAAGAAGTCCTGAGGAAGAAGCTCGAAGTCGAGGTTGGCGTTCTTCATCGGCAGAGCATTCTTCGTGGAAGAACGCGTTCTTCGTTGGAGAGTTTTCTCCCACCAAGATCTCTCTCTCCTTTGCCAACGAATGTTCTCAAAAGAAGAACCCACCAAAATAAAAGAGATAGCCAATATAATAAGAAGTGTTTCCCAAATTTAATCGTTGGCACAATTCAAAAAGGATTAATTAAAGTGGCTCAATTAAGTGGTGCGTTGTCATAATTAAGTGGGGGAGGGTTGGAACAATTAATGTGGAGGAAGCTCAAGATAATCCTCCACATTAATGAGGGATTTGAAGAGGTTTCCCTTCATTTATGAGGGAGTTGAGGTTTTTCTCCCAATTAAAGGGGGGTTTCAAGGGGGTTTAATCCCAGGTGGTCCCCACCACCATAACCTCTCATGGGAGGTTAGGCTCGGGTGGTCCCCACCACCATAACCTCTCATGGGAGGTTAAGGTTTGGTGGTCCCCACTTCTAAACTTCTACATGGAGGTTTAGTTCTGGTGGAACCCACCTCCCAACACCCACATGGGTGTTGCAAATAAAAATAAAAAGTCACACACTTTTATTTTTATTTTTTTCTTACACGAAAAAACCCAAAAACTATCTTTCACCCTTGACCAACTATCGTCGAGGTGAAAGTCTTCTTAAGAAAATACTGGCGCTACGAGTTCAACAGTGCCCTCAGATTTCAATTCCAAGAACTGGTTCATAAGTTAGAAAAACCCGCTCGTACGTTTACTGAATGTACCCGAACAAAAGTTCAGAAATTCATTCCGGGAACTCTGGGCCTCAAAATAATGTTCCGTCATTTTTCACGGACTCGTAAAATTCACATTTATTAAAAAAAATATGGAAATTCTGGGTCTTTACATTCTCCCTACCTCAAGGCTTTACATCCCCATAAGCTACAACTCAAACTAAGATAACAAGTGGGGGTACTGAGCATGCATCTGAGCCTCCTGCTTCCATGTGCTCTCCTGGAGGTTCCCGTGATGCCAGCGAACATGAACCATAGGTATCAACCATCCATGAAGGACCTTCTCTAGTCAATCCTCAATCTCTGCTGGAACCACGGTAAAAGTCTCCCCATCGTTGATGTCCAGCTCGCCATGATCGTTGATGTGAGAAGGGTCGTTCATGTATCTCCTCAGCTGGGATACGTGGAAGACGTCGTGCACCCATTGCAACTGAGGTGAAAGAGATAAGTGATATATAACCTCAGCAACTCTGCTGAGGACCTGAAAAGGTCCACTTAACCTTAGAGATAACTTGCCGCCTTGGCCAAATCTCTATAGACCTCGTCGGGGTGAGACCCGTAGAAAGACCTGGTCGCCATCCTTGAACTCCATAGGTCCCTGTCTCCTGTCAGCATACGACTTCTGCCTGCTATGTGTGGTCTTCATCCACTCCTGGATGACATGCACCTTCTCTATGGTATCCCATACCATCTCTCGTTCCACGAGTGCTGACTCCCCTGGGTTAGTCCAGCACAAGGATGATCTGCAAGGTCGCCCATCCAACGCCTCAAAAGGTGTCATCCCAATGGTGGAGTGACAGATTTTGTTGTATACAAACTCCATTAATGGAAAGTGATCCTCCCAGCTGCGACTGAAGTCAAGGACACAAGTGTGGAGCATGTCCTCGAGGGTCTGAATAGTCCACTTGGTCTGTCCATCCGTCTGAGGATTGAAGGCGGTTCTCAAACAAAGCACCATCCCGAAAACCACCTGAAACCCCTTCCATAGACGGGAATTAAAACATGTATCATGATCGGAGACAATCATTGAGGGTACTCCATGTAACTGCACAATCTCCTGCACATAGAGGCGTCCCAAGCTCTATACTGAACCCTAATCTCTAATCAGTATGAAGTGGGCCGAATTGGTGATTCGGTTAACGATCACCCAAATAGAGTCATGTCTTCTAGATGTACGTGGAAGTCCTGTCACGAAGTCCATGGATATCTAATCCCACTTACACTCTGGGGACTCTAAAGGCTGAACCAAACCTGCTGGTACTTGATGCTCCGCCTTCACTTGCTGGCCAGTGAGGCACCGAGAAACAAACGCTGCTACTCCCTTCTTCATTCTCGGCCACCAGTGCTGTCATCAGAGATCCTGGTATATCATTTCCACTCCTGGATGTACTGCGAGAGGAGATATGTGTAACTCCCTCAACACTTCCTCCTGAAGTGACACTAGTGCCATGGTATGTCCTCTGAAGAGGATGGCGTGCTCCCCACCTTCAGTAAATCCATCAGGTGCCTGCCCTGTGGATATCTGAGCATGTCATGTACCGCAGTCAGTGTCCCCATGCTGTGTATCCCTAACTCGCTAAAGAAGTGGGGGAGTGACTGTAAGAGACTAAAGGAAAGTTGATCCATCTCTATCCACAAAGGATATCTGTAAAGCGGCCAGCTTCTCTGTCGCCTCACCTAGAAACTGTATACCAGATCTCCTGCTGAGTGCATCTGTGATAATGTTCCCCTTCCTAGGAATATAGACTATCTCGAAGTCATAGTCTTGGAGGAACTCTGGCCAATGTCATTGTCTCAGGTTTACTTTCTTCTAAGAGAAGATATACCTAAGACTCTTGTTATCATAGTACATGGTAAAATTCTCTCCCATCAGATAGTGTTGCCACATCTTCAAGGAGAAGACCACTGGTGATAACTCCAGGTCATGGGTAGCGTAGTTCTTCTCATGTTATCTCAGCTGCCGAGAACCATATGCGATCACTGCTTGCTCCTACATTAGGAAACATCTGAGTCTGGTCCCTGATGCGTCGTAGTAGAATACGTACCCTACGCCCTCCTCTGGAAGCCTCAAGATGGGGGCACTAGTCAGCCTCTGCCTCAGCTCCTGAAAACTCCATTGGCATTTCTCCGACCAAATGAAGGGTTTACCATTCTTCTTCAAGGTTGATAGTGGTGCTGCAACCCTGGAGAAATCTAGTACAAATCTCCGAAAGTATCCATCCAAACCTAGGAAACTCCATACCTCCATTACACTCTTGGGTGGCTCCCAAGAAAGTATCGCCGCAATCTTCGCTGGATCTACTGCAACTCCAGCCTCTGATATGACAAGTCCCAGAAAGTGAACCTCTCGGATCCAAAACTGGCACTTTGAGAGTTTACCATAAAGCTGGTGCTCTCAAAGTGTGTCCAGTACTACCTACAAATGATAGGCATGCTCCTCCTCAGTATCCGAGTAGATCAGAATGTCGTCAATTAAGACCACTACAAAGCGATCAAGGTATGGCTGAAAGACCCTGTTCATGAGTCCCATGAACACTGTTGGAGCGTTGGTTACACTGAATGGAATAACCAAGAAATCGTAGTGGTCATACCGACATCTAAAATCCATCTTCTGCATATCCTCATCTCGAACTCTGAGCTGGTGATATCCTGATCTGAGGTCTATCTTTGAGAACCATCATGCTCCCTTCAGCTGATCAAAGAGGTTGTCAATCCTCGGGAGTGGGTACTTGTTCTTCAAGGTCACCTAGTTCAGGCGCCA
Source organism: Viscum album (assembly GCA_963277665.1). Classification (NCBI taxonomy): domain Eukaryota; kingdom Viridiplantae; phylum Streptophyta; class Magnoliopsida; order Santalales; family Viscaceae; genus Viscum; species Viscum album. The sequence goes on along the minus strand of OY728166.1, from coordinate 786,795,211 downwards.
GTAGTTGACACAAAACCTCAAGCTCCCATTCGCCTTCTTGGCGAACAGAATCGGGGCTGCCTAAGATGAAACACTGGGCTAGATGAACCCCTTCCCCTGCAAGTCCTCTAGTTGTACCCACAGCTCACGAAGCTCCATGGGAGACATCTGATATGCTGGTGTAGATATCGGTGTCGTCCTGGGGTACAAGTCAATGTAAAAGTCCACCTATCTATGAAGAGGTAGACCTAGGACATCATCAGGAAAATCATCCGCATACTGGTCCACCACTACAGGATATCTCAAACTCTCCACATTAACTTCTCTGAGGGTAAGGCTAGCCAACTGATTAGTAATCGGTTGTACCCTCCTCCAGGTAAGTCCATATTGTGCTACAAAGGCTCCCTTCTCGCTGGTGAAGGTAAACCTGGTCTCATCCGTGTAGACACACCACACTTTGCACCTAATACAGTTAATATGAGCATGAACTATAGATAACCGGTCCATACCCAAGATGACGTCGCAAGGCCTCGATGCCGCTACAAGGAGATCCCAACTGAAGCTCTCACCTCCTAGAGTAATCTCGCGCTGCCGACACTAGTGTGAAATCATTGAATCTGCTCCTATAAGAATCTATAGTCGTAAGTATCAAGCCAATGGCTCTGTCAGAATCTCTGAGCTCCGAATGAGGTTAGTGGCAATAAAATAATGATTAGAACCTATGTCTATAAGTATTGCAGCTAAGGTGGAGTAGACACAAATCATACCTCGTATCATCTCTAGAGCGCCATGATCATAAGCCTCAGCTACCTAGAGCTGAGCTCTCTCCTGTCCACCTGCTCCATGCGGTCGGGGTGGGCCTCCTGGTGGTGGTGGCGGTAACATCTCGAATCATCGCCCACTACCAGCTACACAACCAGCTCCTCTGCCACGTCCGCCTGCTCCCTACGGGCCACCTTGATCGAATCTATGTCTCTGCCTGGGCGGTCTTTCGACTATCTACTGATCATCTGAACGGCGGGTCAGACAGTCACGAGCCATGTGACTCTACCCGCCGCATGCGTAACACTGCCCGCTCCTAGCATGACTAGCTCCGCTTCGGGTGCCCCGCACAACCGATCCTGAGTCATGCGGTCATCCACCTGTAGGTCTGGTCCTCTTGGACCTCTGTGACGTCTGTCTGCTTCCAGCTGCAGAAGACTCCGCTACATGATGACCGGTAGTGGGTCTCGCTGCTGGTGACTGCTCAGCAAGGAGACTCTCCACCAAGAGGGCTCTCTCTAACACCTCTACCTAGGTCGAGATGCTGAGTGAGATCATAAAATCCCTGATCTCCCACCTGATCCCCTGATTGAAGGTCTGGGCCCTAAAGAATGGGTCTCGCACCATATAGGTGGAGTAACGTGAGAGGTCAGTGAACCTCACTGAGTGATGATCCACAGTCATGCTACCCTGCTACAGATGAAGTAGCTCCTGTATGCACACTATGTGAAGAGTCGCTGGAACAAACTTTACCCGAAACAGGCTCTTGAAGTATTCTCAGAGAAGCATCACCTCATCGTGAACCTAGAGCATCAAGCTCCACCATCTGCCTGTTGCTGCTTGTAGAAGGATGGTGGTAAGGATCACCATGAAATCAGCTGGTGTCCCTACCAATTGGAAAACTCTCACCACAGCCTCAATCCAATCCTCAGCTGCCTGTGGGTCTGTCTCTCCCCTAAACCTGGGTGTCCTCTGGTGTTGGAACTCATGCAAGGCTCTCAAGTGGCATGCATCGTCTTTTGTTGGGGCTGGTGGAATCAGTGGACCAATAGGGTATAGTATCGCTAGTGCCTCCGTTGGTGCCTCTATTGGAAGAGGTAACTGCACCGAGGCCTCGTCGCTTGGTGGGCTATCTGTGCGTACAACTCTCAGAACTCTAGATAGCTATTTGCATGGAGGCATCCTGAAAAGAATCTGGATCACTACGGTCAATAAGTTATACCTGGTGAGATGACCTGGTGAGCTCACTCAAGCAGTTCACAAAGAAGACTCTTGAAAACACACACGCAATAAGTGTTTTTGTGCACTGATTTAGATATCATAAGTCAGGGTCCTGGTGTACGGATACGTCGGCCACCGCACCAACATTGGACTCCCTGAACTGAAAACAGCACTCATTACCCTTAACACTATTACTTCATAGAAAAGATCAGAGTCATGGTTCTTCGGTAGAACCGAATCCTCTGATACCAATTTTTCATGACCTGTCCCCCAGGGCATGTGCCGTGACTACCCCAAGCCCGCCTTCCATAGGCCAGGGGCTGGTGACTAGCACCAAAGGCGTATTCCCTAAAACTGGGAAGGCATTGCCTTTATAACCTGTAAGCACACGCAACCAAGAACAAAGCAAGATACGAACTCAAGCAAACTGTATAACCAAAATAGAGTGATGAAAGTAAAGGGGCTGGAATATAAGCCCAAAAATAAAAGTACAAGTACAATTGAAATACAAAACAATTGAAGAAAGTGAAAAGGAAGATATTGGGTCGTCCTTCGGGTTCCTACCTGAAGGGTAGGTACAGATCGCCTCCTCAGCACACCACATTCGTTCGTCTCCTCCGCGTATCGACACGTCGTATGGTCCACCTATAGGTACCGTCCAGTCCTGGTACTCTCAGCCTCAGTTATCATTGTCCTTCATCTACATCCAACACAATAAGGTGCAGGCATAGCCCGTGCAGGGGTGAGTATAACGATACTCAATAGGGACCCCGAGACCCTCTAGGTCTCACAAAATCCATCAAGGATAAACACAAAGTATGAAATCCACAGATAACCTTACTTAGGTATATGCCCATACATATACCTAATTTATCAAGTAATCCATCTCAATTATGAGAAAAATTCATAGGAACTAACTCATCTCATACCAGGATTTATTCTAGGGTAGTAGTAACAAGTAACATTCTGAACCCTCAGCTGCAGGAGAAATCCTCCTCTATCGAGTACAGTGGGTCTGCGATGTCACACAGAGGCGCTTCCCACTAACCTTGGACTGTTGAGGTACTCCTCCTATCGAGTATCGTGGGTCTGTCGCGTCATACAGAGGCGCTCCCCACTGTAGGTCTGCTGCGTCACACAGAGGCGCTCCCCCTCATGGCCTGCAGAATTACTCCTCCTGTCGAGTACCATGGGTCTTCCACGTCACCAAGGCACTCCCCACTATGGGTCTGCCGCATCACCAAGGCGCTCCCCACTGGGCCAATCAAGTCACTCCAAGTCGAAACAGTCAGCAGTCGTCAAGTCTCAGCCAACAACTAGGTTCCTGCACAATACTCGCTTGTCACCGAGAGGATCCTCTCCACAAGCTACTGGTCGATACTTCAACTACCACGAAGTCCCATGAAGAAGTATCTCAAAGGTATGCCACGTCATAGGGATCCCAATGTAACAGACGGCGCGTCAATCAGACGCCCAGTCTGTGCATTATTAGCCTTTTAGTCTTGGGGGGCCCGGTTGGATTCGTGCTCGATCCAACCTGATTGTTCTCCATCTCAATCCAAAACTCTGTAGAAATAAACTCAAAGGGACCATCTCGCTCCAATATTCCCAACGTTGCTGACGGTTCGTCAAATGGACGTCTGGTGCCAAAGATATGGCCAAAAGAAAGTAAAAAAGGGGTCGTAGTGGGCTCGGGTCTGGTTCGACTCGGTCGAACCGACCCGGCTCAGGTCTGGCCCGACCCACAGTGCAGCCCGGCCCACGAGGGCCGCGATGGTGGCAGACCGATCATGAGGGTGCGGACCGGCTGCGAGGGCGCGGACCGGCCGTGAGTCGGCGGTCTGGTCGTGGGTCAGTGAATCGGTCGCGGTTCGGTGGTGGTTCGGTCAAGATGGAAAAGCGGCTTGGCTCGGCGGCGCAGCACGGCTCAGACGGCGGTGCGGATCGGCGGACGGTGGTGCGGCTCGGCGGACAGCGGCACGGCTTGGCTCAGAAGGTGGCACGACTCGGCTGACGGTGGTGCGGCTCGGCTCGGACGACGATGCGTCTCAGCGGATGGCGGCGCGGCTCATCTTGGATCGTGGGTCGGCCGGGGTGGCGCAGTGAGGCCGCGGGTCGGCCGAGGCGGCACGGTGAGGCCGCTGGTCGGCTGGGGTGGCGCGGCGAGGTCGCGGGTCGGGCGGCACGGTGAGGCCGCGGGCGCGGCAGCACCGTTGCCTCCGCCATCTTCGTCGCCTTCCTCCATTTCAAAGAACACACCAAAGAAGAATGGAGGAGGGGTCCGACCGTGTTTGTTTGACCCGCACCCTCCGCGTTTAGAGTGGTAGTAAGTGGTTCGCAAAGAACGAAGCATGAACGTGTAACTAAAATCTTCTGCAATGTTTGTTCCCAACCCACACAAGAAAATAAGGGAGTACATGGAAAGAATTATCACGCAAATAAACCCCTACCTCAATTGCTTGTTGACATTGGCGCAAGGAGGTAGTACGGTCGTCAATTCATCGTAGATGAATATGTCCCGCGTCGGAAGAATTCCCAGGGAAGAAGCTCGAAGTCGAGGTCGGTGTTTTTCGTCGGTGGAGCGTTCTTCATGGAAGAACATGTTCTTCGTTGGAGAGTTTTCTCCCACCAAGATATCTCTCTCCTTTTCCAACGAATGTTCTCAAAAGAAGAACCCACCAAAATAAAAGAGATATCCAATATAATAAAAAGTGTTTCCCCAATTTAATTTTTGGCATAATTCAAAATGGATTAATTAAAAAGGCTCAATTAAGTGGTGTGTTGGGATAATTAAGTGGGGGGGTTGGCACAATTAATGTGGAGGAAGCTCAAGAGGCTCCTCCACATTAATGAGGGAGTTGAAGAGGTTTCCCTGCATTTATGAGGGAGTTGAGGTTTTTCTCCCAATTAAAGGAGGGTTTCAAGGGGGTTTAATCCCGGGTGGTCCCCACCTCCATAACCCCTCATGGGAGGTTAGGCTCGGGTGGTCCCCACCACCATAACCTCTCATGGGAGGTTAAGGTATGGTGGTTCCCACTTCTCAACTTCACATGGAGGTTTAGTTCCGGTGGACCCCACCTCCCAACACCTACATGGATGTTGCAAATAAAAATAAAAAGTCACACACTTTTATTTTTATTTTATTCTTACACGAAAAACCCAAAAACTAGATTTCACCCTCGACCAATTGTCATCGAGGTGAAAGTATTCTTAAGAAAATATCAGTGTTGTGAGTTCAACGGTGCCCTCGGATTTCAAATCCAAGCACCGGTTCAAAAGTTATAAAAATCCGCTCGTATGTTTACTGAACGTACCTGAACAAAAGTTCAGAAATTCATTCCGGGCACTCTGGGTCTCATAATCATGTGCCATCAATTTTTACGGACTCATAAAATTCCCATTTATTAAAAAAAATACATGGAAATTCTGGGTCTTTACATTCTTCTCACCTCAGGGATTTACTTAACCGTAAGCTACAACTCAAACTAAGGGAACAAGTGAGGGTACTAAGCACGCATCTGAGCCTCCCGCTCCCATGTGCTCTCCTGTAGGTTCCTGTGCTACCAGCGAACGTGCACCATAGGTATCAACTGTCCACGAAGGACCTTATCTTGTCGATCCTCAATCTCTACTGGAACCTCTGAAAAATTCGTCTCATCATCAACGTCCAGCTCTCCATGGTCAATGATGTGAGAAGGGTCATGCATGTATCTCCTCAGCTGGGATACGTGGAAGACTCCATGCATCCTATGCAACTGAGGTGGAAGAGCTAAGTAGTATGCCACCTCGCCAAATCTGTTGAGGACCTGAAAAGATCCGCTGAACCTCGGAGATTACTTGCCGCCACGGCCAAATCTCCGTAGACCTCGTTGGGGTGAGACCCTTAGAAAGACGTGGTCACCATCCTCAAACTCCAGAGGTCTCCGTCTCCTGTCAGCATACGACTTCTGCCTACTTTGTGCAGTCTTCATCTGCTCCTGGATGACCTGCACCTTCTATGTGGTAGCCCATACCATCTCTTGTCCCACGAGTGCTGACTCCCCTAGGTCAGTCCAGCACAAAGGGTGATCTGCAAGGTCGCTCGTGCAGCACCTCAAAAGGTTCCATCCCAATGGTGGAGTGATAGATTTTTTGAATTCAAACTCCACCAAAGGCAAGTGATCCTCCCAGTTGCGACTAAAGTCGAGGACAGAAGTGCAGAGCATGTCCTTGAGGGTCTGAATAGTCCACTCAGTCTGGCCATCCATCTGAGGTTGTAAGGCGGTGCTCAAACGAATCTGCATCCCGAAAACCTCCTGCAACCCCTTCCATAGCCAGGAAGCAAAACGTGCATCACGATTAGAGACAATCGTCAAGGGTACTCCATGTAACTGTACAATCTTCTATACATAGAGGTGTCCCAATCTCTCTACTAAACCCTACTCTCTGATCGATAGGAAGTGGGCCGACTTGGTGAGTCGGTCAACGATCACCCCAATAGAGTCATGTCCCCTGGATGTACGTGGAATTCCTATCATGAAGTCCATGGATATCGCATCCCACTTCCACTATGGGACCTCTAAAGGCTGAACCAAGCCTGCTGGTACCTGATGCTCTGCCTTTACTTGCTGACAGGTGAGGCACTGAGAAACAAACTCTGCTACTGCCTTCTTCATTCACGGCTACCAATACTGTCGTCGGAGATCCTGGTACATCTGGGACAACGTTCCCCTTCCTAGAAGTATAGACTATCTTGAAGTCATAGTCCTGGAGGAACTCAATCCAACGTCATTGTCTCAGGTTTAGGTCCTTCTAAGAGAAGATATACCTGATACTCTTGTGATCAGAGTACACGGTAAAACGCTCGCCCATCAGAGTGTCACCAAATCTTCAAGGCGAAGACCATTGGTGATAAATCCAAGTCATGGGTAGCGTAGTTCTTCTCATGCTGTCTCAGCTACCGAGAACCATATATGATCACTGCTCGCTCTTGCATCAGGATACATCCGAGTCCGGTCCCTGATGCGTCACAGTAGACTATGTACCCTATGCCCTCCTCTGGAATCCTCAAGATGGGGGCACTAGTCAGTCTTTTCCTCTGATCCTGAAAACTCTGTTGGCATTTCCCCGACCAAATGAAGGGTTTTTCCTTCTTTGTCAAGGTTGATGGTGGTGCTGCAACTCTGGAGAAATCTAGTACAAATATCCGGTAGTATCTAGCCAAACCCAGGAAACTTCGTACCTCCGTCACACTCCTAGGTGGCTCCCAAGCAAGTACTGCCTCAATCTTCGCTGGATCTACTGCAACTCCAGCCTCCGATATGACATGTCCCAGAAAGTGAACCTCTCGGATCCAAAACTGGCACTTTGAGAGTTTTCCATAAATATAGTTCTCTTGGAATGTGTCTGGTACTACCTGCAAATGATAGGCATGCTCCTCTTCAGTAGCCGAGTATATCAGAATATCTTCAATGAAGACCACTACAAAGTGATCAAGGTACAGATGAAAGACCCTGTTCATGAGTCCCATGAACACTGCTGGAGCATTGGTTATGTCGAATGGCATAACCAAGAACTCGTAGTGGTTGTACCGTCATCTGAAAGTCGTTTTCTGCACATCCTCATCTTGAACTCTGAGTTGGTGATAGCCTGATCTGAGGTCTATCTTCGAGAACCACCGTTCTCCCTTCACCTGATCAAAGAGGTCGGTAATCCTTGGGAGTGGTTACTTGTTCTTCACAGTCACCTGGTTCAGGTTCCAATAGTCGACACAAATCCTCAATCTCCCATCCGCCTTCTTGGCAAATAAAATCGAGGCTGCCCAAGGTGAAACACTGGTCTGGATGAACCCCTTCCCCTGCAAGTCCTCTAGTTGTACCTGCAGCTCCACGAGAGACATCTGATACGCTGGTGTAGATATCGGTGTCGTCCTGGGGTACAAGTCAATGTAAAAGTCCACCTCTTTGTGAGGATGTAGACCTGGGACATCATCAGGGAAAACATTTGTGTACTGGTCCACCACTACAGGATAGCTCAGACTCTCCACATCAACTGCTCCGAGGGTAAGGCTAGCCAACTAATGAGTAGTCAGCTACACCCTCCTCTGGGTAAGTCCATCCTGCACTGTAGAGGCTTCCTTCTCACCGGTGAAGGTAAACCTAGTCTCATCCGTGCAGACACACCGCACTTTGTGCCTAATACAGTCAATCTAAGCATGGACTATAGATAACCAATCTATACCCAAGATGACGTCGTAAGGCCTTGACGCCGCTACTAGGAGATCCCAGTCAAAGTTCTCGCCTCCTAGAGTAAGCTCGTACTGCTAGCACTAGTATGTAATCATCGAATCTGCTCCCGTAGGAATCTCTAGCCATAAGTATCGAGCCAAAAGCTCCGTCAGAATCTCTGAGCTTCGAACAAGGGCAGTGGAAATAAAAGAATGATTGGAACCTATGTCTATAAGTAGTGCAGCTAAGGTGGAGTAGACACAAATCGTACCTCATATCATCTCTAGATCACCATGATCGTAAGTCTCACCTGCCTGGAGCTGATCTCTCCCCTGTCCACATGCTCCCTGCGGTCGGGGTGGACCTCCTGGTGGTGGTGGAGGTAACATCTCGAATCGTCACCCACTGCCAGCTGCATGACCATCTCATCTTCCACATCCGTCTGCTCCTTGTGGACCACCACGATCGAATCTCTGTCTCTGCCGGGGAGGTCCTTCGACCGTTTACTGATCATCCGAACAGCGGGTCAGACAGTAACGAGCCATGTGACCCTGCCCACCGCATGCGTAACACTGCCTGCTCCTGGCATGACTGGCTCCGCTTCAGGTGCCCCGCACAATCGATCCTGAGTCATGCGGTCGTCCACCTATAGGTCTGGTTCTCTTGGACCTCTGTGAGGTCTTTCTGCTGCCAACTGCAGAAGACTCCGCTACATGATGACTGGTAGTGGGTCTCGCTGCTGGTGACTGCTCAGCGAGGAAACTCTCTACCAAGAGGGATCTCTCTAACACCCATGCTTGCGTCAGGATGCTGAGTGAGATCATTGAAGCCCTGATCTCCCGCCTGAGCCCCTACTTGAAGGTCCATGCCCTGAAGAATGGACATCGCACCATATCGATGGAGTAACGTGAGAGGTCAATGAACCTCGTTGAGTACTGAGCCACAATCATGGTTCCCTACTGCAGATGAAGTATCTCCTATATGCGCACTACGCAAAGAGTCACTGGAACAAACTCTGCCCGAAAGAGGCTCTCAAAGTCTGCCTAGATAAGCGTCACCTCATCAGGAACCTGGAGCATCAAGCTCCACCATCTTCCTGTTGCTGCTTGTAGAAGGCTGGCGGCAAGGATCGCCATGAAATCAGCTGGTGTCCCTACCAATAAGAAAACTCTCACCACAGACTCCAGTCAATCCTCAACTACCTGTGGGTTTGTCTCTCCCCTGAACCTAGGTGGCCTCTGGCGCTGGAACTCGTGCAATGCGCTCTAGTAGCGTGCACCGTCTGTTGGTGGGGTTGGTGGCATCGGTGGCCCAATGGGGTATAGTACCGCTGGTGCCTCTGTTGATGCCTCTACTAGAAGAGGGCCCTACACCGAGGCCACATTGCCTGGTGGGCTATCTGTGCGTACAACTCTCAAAACTCTAGTTGGTTGTATGCGTGGAGACATCCTGAAAATAAATAGGTGCTCTATGGTCAATAAGTTGTACCTGGTGAGCTGACCTGGTGAGCTAACTCAAAGAGTTCACAAAGAAGACTCTTGAAAACACACACGCAGTCAGTGTTTTCGTGCACTGGGTCAGATATTAGAATTCAGGGTCCTGGTTTATGGATACGTCGGCCGCCACACCAACACTGGACTCCCTAAACTGAAAACCACACTCATTACCCTTAACACTATTTCTTCATAGAAAATATCAGAGTCTTAGTTCTTCGGTAGAACCGACTTCTCTTATACCAATTTTTCATGAACTGTCCCCTGGGGCCCATGTCGTGACTACCCCAAGCCCACCTTCCATAGGCCAGGGCTGGCGACTAGCACCAAAGGCGTATTCCCTAAAACTGGGAAGGCATTGACTTTATAACCTGTAAGCACACGCAACCAAGCACAAAGCAAGATACGAACTCAAGAAAATTGTATAACCAAAATAGAGTGATGAAAGTAAAGGGGTTGTAATACAATCCCAACAGTAAAAGTACAAATACAACTGAAATACAAAACAACTGAAGAAAGTGAAAAAAGTCAGCTACTGGGTCATCCTCTGAGTTTCTACTGAAGGGTAGGTACAGATCGCCTCCTCAGCACGCCATGTTCATTCGTCTCCTCCGTGTATCGACACTCCATATGGTCCAACTCTAGGTACCGTCTAGTCCTGGTAATCTCAGCCTCAATCAGCGTTGTTCATCGTCTCCATCCAACACAATAAGGTGCGGGCATAGCCCGTGCAAGGTTGAGAATAACGATACTCAGTAGGGACCCCGAGACCCTCTAGGTCTCACAAAATCCATCAAGGATAAACACAAAGTATGAGATCCACAGATAACCTTACTTAGGTATATTCCCATAAATATACCTAAGTTATCAAGTAATTCATCTCAATTATGAGGAAAACATAGAGGAACTAACTCAGCTCATACCAGGATTTATTCTAGGGTAGTAGTAACAAGTAACATTATGAACCCTCAGCTGCTGGAGAACTCTTCCTCTATTGAGTACAGTGGGTCTACCTTGTCACACAGAGGTGCTTCCCACTAACCTTGGACTGTTGAGGTTCTCCTCCTGTCGAATATCATGGGTCTTCCGCGTCACATAGAGGCGCTCCCCACCATGGGTCTGTCACGTCACACAGAGGCGCTCCCCCTCATGGCCTGCTGAGGTACTCCTCCTGTCGAGTACCATGGGTCTGCCGCGTCACCATGGCACTCCACACTGTGGGTCTTTCGCGTCACCAAGGTGCTCCCCACTAGGTCAGTCGAGTCACTCTGAGTCGAAACAGTCAGCAGTCATCAAGTCTCAGCCAACTACTAGGTTCCCGCACAATGCTCGCTCATCTCCGGGAGGATCCGCTCCACAAGCTACTGGTCGATACTCCAACTACCACGAAATCCCACTAAGAAGTATCTCAAAGGTCTTCCACATCATAGGTATCCCAACGTAACAGACGGCGCGTCAATTGGACACCCGATCTGTGAGTTATTAGCCTTTTAGTCCCGAGGGCCCGATTGGATTCGTGCTCGATCCAACCTGACCATTCCCCATATAAATCTGAAACTCTATGGAAATATACTCAAAGGGACCATCTTAATCTAATATTCCCAACGCCGTTGAAGGTTCGTCAAACGGATTTCTGGTGCCAAAGATATGGCCAAAAGAAAGTAAAAAAGGGGTCATAGTGGGCCTGGGTCCGGTCCGACCCGGCCTGACCCTTTGGGTCTGGCCTGGCCCGCGAGGGTGGCAGACCGGCCGCGAGTCAGCGGTCCGGCAGCGAGTTAGCGGTCCGGCCGTGAGTCAGTGGTCCGGCCGTGAGTCAGCAGTCCGGCCGCAAGTCAGTGGTCCGGCCGCGAGTCAGCGGTCCGGCCGCGGGTCGGCGGACCGGCCACAGTTCTGCGGTGGTTCGGTCAGGAGAGCGGAGCGGCTCGGCTTGGCGGCGCAGCTCGGCTCGGGCGGCGGTGCGGTGGCACGGCACGGCTCGGACGACGGCGCGGCTCGCCAGACAGCGGCGCAGCTCGGTGGATGGCGGCATGGCTTGGCTCGGACGACATCATGGCTCGGCGAACGGCGGTGCGTCTCGGCTCGGACGGCGGCGTGGCTCGGCGGACGGCGACACAACTTGACTCGGACGGCGGGTCGGCCGGGGCAGCGCGGCGAGGCCGCGGGTGGTGGCACTGTTTCCTCTGTCGTCTTCATCACCTTCCTCCATTTCAAAGAATACACCAAAGAAGAACGGCGGAGGGGTCGAGCCGTGTTTGTTTGGCCCACACCCTCTGCGTTTAAAGTGGTAGAAAGTGGTTCACAAAGAACGAAGCATGAACGTGAAACCAAAATCTTCCGCAATGTTTGTTCCCAACCCGCACAAGAAAAGAAGGGAGTATATGGAAATAATTATCATGAAAATAAACCCCTACCTCAATCGCTTGTTGGCATTGGCGCAAGGAGGTAGTATGGTCGTCGATTCGTCGTAGATGAAGACGTCCCACGTCGGAAGAAGTCTCGAGGAAGAAGCTCGAAGTCGAGATCGGCGTTCTTCATCAGCAGAGCGTTCTTCATGGAAGAATGCGTTCTTTGTTGGAGAGTTTTCTCCCACCAAGATCTCTCTCTCATTTTCCAACGAATGTTCTCAAAAGAAGAACCCACCAAAATAAAAAAGATAGCCAATATAATAAAAAGTGTTTCCCCAATTTAATCGTTGGCACAATTCAAAATTGATTAATTAAAATGGATCAATTAAGTGGTGTGTTGGCATAATTAAGTGGGGGGATGGCACAATTAATGTGGAGGAAGCTCAAGAGGCTCCTCCACATTAATGAGGGAGTTGAAGAGGTTTCCCTACATTTATGAGGGAGTTTAGGTTTTTCTCCCAATTAAAGGGGGTTTCAAGGGGGTTTAATCCCGGGTGGTCCCCACCACCATAACCTCTCATGGGAGGTTAGGCTCGGGTGGTCCCCACCACCATAACCTCTCATGGGTGGTTAAGATCTGGTGGTCCCCACTTCTCAACTTTCACATGGAGGTTTAGTTCCGATGGACCCACCTCCCAACACCCATATGGGTATTGCAAATAAAAATAAAAAGTCACACACTTTTATTTTTATTTTATTCTTACACGAAAAAACCCAAAAACTATCTTTCACCATCGACCAACTGTCATCGAGGTGAAAGTCATATTAAGCGAATACCGGCACTGTGAGTTCAACGGTGCCCTCAGATTTCAATTCCGAGCACCGGTTCAAAAGTTAGAAAAACCCGCTTGTACATTTACTAAACGTACCCGAACAAAAGTTCAGAAATTCATTCCGGGCACTTTGGGCCTCGGAATCACGTGCCGTCAATTTTTGCGGACTCGTAAAATTCCCATTTATTAAAAAAATTACATGGAAATTTCGGGTCTTTACAACCTAGGAGTGAAAACTCTGACAAGGAGTTTTGGTCTTGACCTGGGGTATCCTGGTACACGACAAAGGGATTTTCTGTACTCTTGGTTTGACACTCCCGGGGGATATTCCTTGGTCATTAATGATCTTGGTACAAACCATTATTAAGGGAATGAAAAAAACCATAAGAATATAAGTTAAGAAATAGATCAAGGATAACCTAGATTGAAACATAGGGAATCACAAGTTAGGATATACTTCTCCTTCGCAAGTTTATCCCCTTATGTTCAAAGTTTTTTTTTTGATCAATAGCTAAGTATTAAAGCCATCTAATTATACGTTATTTTTATTAGCTAATGGTGGGAAATAGAATAACACATTCCAACAATCAATGTGAAAGGGAATGTGAAAAATTCCCAAATCATATGCCTGATATGATGGGAACAGGTGCACAAAACTTCATGATAGTACTTTCTTAATTGGCTCAAGTTATGAATAATAACTCGAATCATGTGTAATGCCCTCCTCCTCCAAGAAAAGAGAAAGTTTTCATATAATCCTTCATATGGAAAAGGCCTCTCATGTTTAGTGGATATTCTGATCCCCTCCTCACGGAACAGTGTATTAACTTTATTGAAAAGATATTCTCCATCCTCCAGTGCTCAGAAGAAGAGAAAGTTATACTGGCATTCTATCGTTTTGATGGGAAAGATGATCAGTGGTGGACACTGATCAAGAATAAAAATACCCAAGAGGAAATTGATTCCATCGATTGGGAGGAATTCAAGAGAATGTTTTTCAATAAATATTTTCCTTGAACCCTCCGTCTCAAGATGGAAAGAGAGTTCCTAGGACTCAAGCATATGGAAGATGAGTCCATCAGGGCATATGAAGAAAACTTTACAAGGCTTGAAAGTTACACCTCTATCTTTGTTATGAACACCGAAAGCAAGGTGGATCTCTTCTTTAGTGGGCTAAAATTGAGTCTATGAAAAGTGTTAGTGATTCGGGACTTCAATAGTTATGAGGAGATTGTTCGTTGTGCCCTCAAGGTTGAAATAGATATTGGAGACTCTCAGTGGTATCATGGTCCCGGTGACAAGAAGTGAAAAATGGAGAACAACATGGGTGGTTCAACAAACAAATCCCATGATGGAAAGAAGCCTGAATATCCCACTTATAAAAGTTGTGGGAAGAAGCATCCTGGTAACTGTCTAAAGGGAACCAAGAATTGCTTTAAATGTGGAAAGTTGGGACATTTGGCCAAGAACTGTCGAATGGATATGAAAAATCCCACTAATGTGGAAGAAGAAAGTAAGGTTCGGATCAATTCTCAGCCAATGGTGTAGTGTTACAACTGCAAGAAGCATGGGCATTATGAAAACAATTGCCCTAAGTCAAGGGTTGTCAGAGTAAATCAGCAAAAACCTCCAAGGAAACAAAGAAGGGATTATGCTATCACTACTGCTAAGGTGGAGCCGAACAATGATGTGGTGATAGGTACGCTAGTTATTCATTCAATAATAGTGAACATGCTATTTGATTTTGGTTCTACGCATTCTTTCATATCTTGCAAGTTTAGTAGAACTATTTAAACACCACCTCAAAATTTGGAGGACAAATTATCCGTGAGAACAGCGAATGGGGAAATTATTGTATCCATGGTTTATAACTCCTCCCCGGTTAATTTTTGTGGACTAAAACTCCTAGAAAATCTTTTCATTCTTCCTTTAGTAGAGTTTGACGCTATCTTGGGCATGGATTGGCTATTTTTATACAAAACCAACATTAATTGTTGATAAATGGAGATCACACTTCACATCCCAAAGCATCCTCAAATTATTTACAAGTGTAATAAGGAAGATGAATCTTCTTTAGAATCATCGTCTCAGGTGTGGATATTTCTTCCTTATGAGCAATAATATCTAGACCAACTGATTGAGACAAAGGAGAGAATCATGATGGAAGACATGCCCATCATGAGGGATTACATTGATGTATTCCCTGAAGATTTTCCTGGTCTTCCTCCTGATCGAGAGGTTGAGTTATTAATTGAACTTATTTATAGATCTCAGCCTATATCAAAGACACCTTATAGAATGGCCACCATTGAGCTGGAAGAGCTGAAGAAGCAGTTACAGGAGAATCTGGAGAAGGATTTTATACGCTCAAGTGCTTCGCCATAGGGTGTGCCAGTCCTCTTTGTCAAGAAGAAGGATGGTTCAACGTGCCTATGCATTGATTTTTGTGAGCTTAATAAAATCACGATAAAGAACAAGTATCCCCTTCCATAGATAGATGACTTGTTCAATCATCTTTGGGGTGTCAGCTATTTCTCTAAGGTGGACCTTAATTCAGGATATCACCAATTAAGGGTGAGGAAGGAAGATATTCCCAAGACTGTCTTTTGAACTAAGTATGGACACTATGAGTTCATAGTGATTCTCTTCAAACTCACTGATGCTCCAGAAATTTTCATGGATTTAATGAATAGAGTCTTTAGATATTACCTCGACAAATTTGTGGTAGTCTTTATTGATGATATTCTGATATACTCCAAGAGCAAGGAGGAACATGAGGAGAATTTGAATGCGAAGGGAGAAGTTGTATGCAAATTATAGTAAATGTGAGTTCTGGATAGAGGAGGTATCATTCTTAGGGCATGTTATCACCAAAAATGGGATATATGTGGACCCTTCCAAGACAAAGGCGATTGAAGAGTGGCCCAGGACAAAATCTGTAACGGAGATCCACAACTTTTTGGGTCTAGCTGGGTATTGTCGACGATTTGTGAAGAACTTTCCACGATTGTCAAACCCAATGACCTAGCTAACACGGAAGGGATTAAAGTTTGTTTGGACTCAGGAATGTGAAGACTGTTTCAAGGAGTTGAAAAGGAGGCTAATCATTGCACCAGTACTCACACTCCCAGCAAGTGGAGAACTCTTTGTGGTGTATAGTGATGCTTCTAAGAAGGGATTAGGTTGTTTGTTAATTAAAAATGATAAAGTTATAGCCTAAACCTCAAGGCAACTGAAAATACATGAGAAAAATTATCCCACGCATGATCTGGAGTTAGCGGTTGTGATCTTTGCGTTGAAAATTTGGCGGCATTATCTCTATGGGGAGAAGTGTGAGAGATATACTAATCACAAGATTCAAAAATATATATTCACACAAAAAGAGATTAATATATGCCAGTGAATATGGATAGAGCTCATCAAGTATTATGACTACTCAATCCACTACCATCCCAGTAAGTAAAACAAGGTGGCAGATGCTCTAAGTAGAAAGGATCTTGCATCTTTATCAATGATGAGAATTGAAAAGGATCTGATCTTATTAGATTTGTTGAGGATGGACATGGGAATCATTAATGGAGGAACATCATCAATCCTTTATCAAATGATTTCTCATCCATCTCTCATGGAGAAAATAAAGGATGTTCAAGGAAGAAATGTAGAAATTCAGAAAAGGGTGGAAGCTATCAAAAATGGGAAATCCTCTGATTTCAAAATTGATGAGGAAGGAGTTGTAAGATTTGGATCACGATTATGTGTACCATCTGATCCAGAGATAAAGAAGGAGCTTCTGAATGATGCACAAAGCTCAACCTTCTCTATCCACCTAGGGAGCATAAAGATGTATCGAGATCTCTAAGTGAACTTTTGGTGGGACAATATAAAGAAGGATATTGTTGAGCATACATCAAAGTGTCTGGTATGTCAAAAAGTGAAGGCTGAAAGACAAAAGTCTAAGGGGATGATGAAATCACTACCCATACCAACATGGAAGCAGGAAAACATCACCATGGACTTTGTTACTGGAGTTCCAAGGACATCCAGAGAAAAAAATGCTATATGAGTCATTGTGGATCATCTTACAAAGACATATCTCTTTATCACGATTCGAGAGGACTTCTCATTGGATCAACTTACACGAATATATATCAAAGATGTGGTAAGGCTACATGGAGTACCACTATCTATTGTATCTGATCGTGATCTGAGATTCACCTCGAAGTTCTGGAAAAGTCTCCAACATGCTCTAAGCACTGAATTGAACTTCAGTACGTCCTATTATCCTCAAACTGATGGCCAATCTGAGCAGACTATTCAAACACTGGAAGATATGTTGAGATCATGTTCTATGGACTTCAAAGAAGGATGGGACCAATATCTTCCACTAGTCGAAATCTCCTATAAAAATAGTTTTCACTCGAGCATCTGAATGGAACCATACGAATCCCTTTATGGGGAAAGGTGCAGAACACCAGTGTGTTGGGATGAAGTCGGTGAGCGTAAGCTACTATGACCTGAAATGGTCAAAGAAATGGTGGAGAAGGTGAAAACCATTTAGCGTCACATCAAGGCAGCCCAAAGTCAACAAAAGAGTTATACATACAATCATCGACGAGACCTTGAGTTAAAAGTTGGATACATGGTATTTCTATGCATATCTCTGTGGAAGAAGGTCATGAGGTTTGGGAAGAAAGGGAATCTAAGTCCCAGGTACATCGGCCCCTTCGAGATCCTTGATCGAGTCGGAGTTGTGGCCTATCGACTGGTCCACCTACCATGTCCAAAGTACATGATGTTTTTCATGTATCCCTCTTAAGGAAGTACATACCAAACTCTTCACATGTACTCTCTTCATAGGTGTTATAGTTGGAGGATGATCTTTATTATGAGGAGCAGCCAGTGAAGATCTTGGATCGTAGAGATAAAGTTCTATGTAATAAGACTACTCACCTGGTCAAGGTACTATGGAGGAACCATAAGTATGAAGAGGCAACATGGTAACTGGAGGAAGCAATGAAGGAAAAGTACCCACACCTGTTTATGGCCTAGAATGTAAAACGAAATTTCGAGGGAAAATTTTCTTAAGGGGGGAAGAATGTAACGACCCAATGTTTTACCAATGGAAAATACCTTCTTATAATTATGTCATATAATAACATGAAATCACAACACAGTGAACTAATAAGTACTATGTGACCTTTAAACATAAGTTTGTCACTTATGCGATATGAATTTCGAAAAACGGTCATCTACAATTATGATCAGTAAGTTATTTGGAGTCTGATAAGACAAACTTATTTTTTGATGAATAGTAACATACCCTTATGAATAGTAACATACCATTATGAATAATAATGAATAGTAAATCATCCAAAAAATAGAAACTTCACCCATGGATGTATAGATATAATTTAGACATCTTAAAAGTGAAAAAAATGATCTTGGTACAAGTATTGGTCTTTTTGTATGTCATAAATATTTTATTTGCAACTTTTTGATTAATTTAATAATTTAAAATGGAAATTTATTTTCATAAAATGTAATCATAAATTTTTTATTTATTTTCTTATGGTTATAAGATAATTTTATGGGACCTTGATTAATTTTTCATGGTGTTATAAAATGAGTTATAGTTTTAATATTGATTTTGTTGAATAAATTATGATTTTATTTAAAAATTAAATTAAAAATATTTAGAAAATTATTTTCAAAAAATGGAGTTCATTTTTTAATTCTACACATTGAAAAATGGTTAGGGTGAATTTTTGGGAGTTTTCTAAAATACTTGAATTTTTCGTGAATAGTAAAAATACAGTTGAGTTTCTAGTGTGTTTAATGACATCATAATGATGTAATAATTAATAAAAAATGATGGAATACTTGTGTACAGTAAAATATGATGTGAGTTTTTTCAAGTGGATAATACCATGAGAAAATACCATGGTCAAACCCATGGTTTTTCAAAAACCACTAATGAGGTGTCCTTTGAAATTGATAAAAAACTCTCTATCTTTTACTATAAATACCCACTCTTTCCTTCATTTTATTTCATTAAAAATCCCTAATACTAGAATATATAGTTTTCTTACCTCCCTAGGTGTCCTCCCAATGTTTTCTTAATCCCCCAAGGTCCCAACCTTCAAGTTATATGAGTTACTCTACAAGGTAAGAGAACCTTTCACCCTCCTCTTTAGTCAACACTTCTTTTATGTTATCTCTTTGAATTTCCATTTTCATATGTTGGGGTTTGATTCTATGTATCCATATTACTGTACTTTTGATTTCCATATGATGAGATCCCATTTTTCTCTCATCAATTAATTTTATGAAATTTTAAGTGACGTCGTTAGGCTACCGAATTTTCGTAAGGAATCTCTCAACTTTTCTTTTACTTTTAAGTTCATATCTTTTCTTTCCTCGCCTCATTTAATCTAAATGTTGTGATGAATCCAGTACCTTACATGTACTATAATTTTGTCATGATAAAGGAATAATTATTCATCATATCTCCTTTATCTTTCTTTTAAACTAAAAATTAAAACACCATCCGAGATGTGTTAATTTACCACATTCAAGGACGGTGGGTTTTCAATTTCCGTTACCGTCTTCAATTATGGTCATGAAACCATTTTAATGGTTGAAACAAACCATAATATATGTATTATGTCTCGTCTATGGTTCTAGAATCTTTTTGTACTCATGGTTTTGATTTATAAAGCAAAATGAGTTCGTTGTGTTCAAAAAACCGCCAATTAACCCAAACGGTTACAATTAAATAATTTATATAATGATTCATCTTCACGCCAAGTAACCAAATGGAATTTACAATCATGTAACCTCATGAATTTTAATTAATAACATATAACTCCAATTATGGACAACCATTCCCATTTTATATGATTCTCTGAACGTGAATATAAGTGAACCGATCATTAGAACCAAGGAAACAAATGGACTCAAACAATGAAATTGAACCTCATAACGAATCAAAAAGGTTATGAATGAACTCAAAAAGTTTTTACTAAATAATTTACATATATAAGAGGTTCTGGAATTATTAATTAATGAACCTAATTTGATTATTCGGGTTATTAATATCAAGTGGAGAATACCACCAGACTTACGGTAAGGGGTCCTCTCCATTTTTTTCCTTTTATTCAAGAATGTCCACTATGTTATATCGTTTTATGTATAATTCATAATGTTGGGGTATGATTTCACACCATCCTCATACTGCCCTCATGATGTATAAAAGATGAGAAATCTCTTTCTCTCTCATTAAGACCTCTTAAGTACACCTGATACCATGTCGATAATTCGTAAGGATTCTACCCGAACCACCTTTATTTCTTCGGGTTGCTCCAACGTTCTTTTTACCCAAATGAAGTTGTCCTTTATTTTTATGTAAAACTTCTACATATTTTTTATATGCTCCAAAATCATGTTTCAAGATCCATCCTTCATTCACTTTTGGGGATATACAGGTTTTTTCTAGTGATTTCCTCCTTAATTCTTCTCGATAATCAAACCTATTTTAAGGGAACATCCCGAATTCTTACCCAGTTTCAAGTACACTCTATCCTCTATTTTAAGTCATCATTGTCTTTATAAAATCATTCTTTTATTATGAAATCCTTTTAGTTTCACTTCTGGTTTTATATAAAAGATTATTCCCTTTTCGATTTTAAATGCACTTTAGTATTTTCCTTAAAACCGCACTAAAATGTTTTAATGCTAATAATTTCCTAAATACTCTTCTTACATGTTGCCACTTTTGTTTTACATCACTTACAATGTTATATGCCTATTTTACCTTATTAATGTCCATGTATTTTTTAATTCCTTTCTCTCATGGGCACTTTTATGATACGCCCATTCATTATGCTTTGTGACATGAATGTGATACTCATTTCTCTTCATGGGTTCCCTTATGTTTAAGTATGATTGACTACATTTGATTATTTATGTGGCAAGAATATTCATGAACATGTTAAGATGGGTGCACCCAGATAGCGCTCCAATGCATTGAGTAATGTTAAGTCTCATTAGATGTTATGTGCGACGGTCTTGGCGGTTAACATTGGCTTGTGCTACTATGTGAAAAGATCTTGGCGGTTAGCCTTGACTCATACTAAAGTCATGTTTTATGTTGCTGCCACATTATTATGATTCCATATTTATATGATCTCATGTTTATATGTTATGATTCCATATGTTTCATTCTTTTGTTATCATTATGTCATGTCTTCTAACTCATGTGTTAAAGGCTTATTCTTATGTATACTCCCTTACTGGGCTTTTTAATTCATCCCTCTGTTCATGTGTTCCTCAAGGTACCCTATACAGATGTTTGAGCACAATGGAAGTTAGGAGCTTAATTTGAAGATTAAATAAAGGAGTGTTTTTCTTAGTCCCGTGTTATTAGTTTTATGTACCTAATCTTCAAAGACACTAGACTTCACGATCCTTGGTCTATACTCTGATGTATAATTACTCTTAAAATCATGTAATGTTATGTGAAAAGGGTTAGGGTCACTGTACTGTGTACTTTTACATGGTGTGTGACCCGCACGGGGTCTGGTCATGTACTCCACACGGCCATGTACCCCTACACGAGATCACCCAATCGGGTACTCGGCTACATGGTCGAGTACTAGTACACAACACGTACACCCCTGTACACAGCGTGTAATCCTTGAACCTCATCTTCCCCGAGCGGAAGAACACATGACGTGTTCCCCTGAACCACATGTCGTGTAACATGGTTTTCCCGAACGGAAAACCTTCGGATCGCCTGAAACCCCCAAATCAACTGATCATGCCCCTAGGGTCCACATACAAGCATAATAGGGCTTTAAAAACTATAAACAACGAATCTAAGAGGAATTTACGGTAAAAACATAAACAGGCCTACCTTTGGGCGGAAACCGCTGAAGCTTCGTTTGATTTTGCGGTCCACGGTTGTCACACGCCAATCAAGCGCGCCGAGGACTTCATGGCGACACTTCCTTTCCTCCCACTCTCTCTTTTTCTCTCCCTCTCCCTCTCCCTTTTCTCTCTTAGGTCGCGCGAAGGGGGAAGCTGCAGGGCGTGCGCAAGAAGGAAGAAGGAAGGAAAAGAAAGAAAGAAAAAGAAAAAATGGTCTGGACCGGCCCCAACATCCAACTCAAGTTTATGTCTCGCCTAGGCAAAACTTCTCATTCTGGACTCAATGTCGAAGACGAAATCTCAATCTGATGCTCCATTCAAAAGTTATGACCGAATGAACCTGCATGAATAACTAAATATTTAATTTAATAAATTTTAAATATTAATTATTCCACTAAAATTTGAATAGCTCGGATTCCCACCAAACTTTTGTCTTAGGGTAAACACCCTATTTTCGAGACCAACAAAGTGATCAAAAAAATTATCTGAGATCATCTGGTAGAGGAAAAAGACCATTTTACCCCTTATAAGCATCTGATAAGAAAAATTCAAATTTCTGCTCAAAATTGCATTTTGAAAAAACACAGGTCCTTACAGATCCTTACATCAATTCAGCATGCAATGTTGATGGAATACGTGAAAGTACATTTTTATATTTAAAACTATTTTCTAAGTTAAAAACATGTGACCAATGATCAAAATCGAGGAAAGGAGCTCGGGTGGCGGTGAAAATTTAGAAAAGATATTTTCGGTTAAAAATCTTACCTGTAAAAATGAACCACATATCAATCTAGTGTGAGATGTGATCCAAATGACCAAAAGTGCGGTTTTAGAATTAAAATTATTTTAAAGTTCAAAACATTTTTCAAATGATCAAAACTGAGAAAATATGCCCGAATTATCATCAAATTATATACAATGATTGACAATTAATTTTTGAACTATAGGAATGAAGAAAATATCGAACCAATTTGTGGTGTCATAGGAATTCTTGAAAGTATGCTTTTATTATTAAACCAATTGTTTTCCAAGTTAGAAATGAGCGTCAAACAATCAAAACTGAGTAAATGAGTTCAGATTGTTGTGAAAACATAAGAAGATAATTATCAATTAATTTGTGTCCCATAGGAATAAATCACTAGTCAAACTAACATGTTGTGTAGTCAAAATGATTGAAAGTGCATTTTTATAAATTAAAAACGTGCATTAAATGATGAAAACAAAGCAAACAAGCTTAGATTATCATGAAAACCAAGGAAAATAATCATAGATTAATTTGTGACCTATAAGAATGAAAAGCATGTCAATCCAGTATGCAGTGTGATTGAAATGACTAAAAGTGTGTTTTTTAAGTTATATATATATATAGTTAAACGTGTGTGTCAAACAATCAAAACCAACACAAGTTTGTTCGTATTGTTGTTAAAATCTTGGAAAATGATCCTGGATTAAAATCTAAGTAACAAATATGGATCAAACAATTAAAACCGAGTAAACAAACTTACATTACCATGAAAATATATAAAAAAGATTGTGGATTAATTTATAATACGTAGGTGTGATTGAAATGATTAAAAATATGCTTTTAAAGTTAAAACTATTTTTTATTTTAAAAGCGTGTATCAAACAATCAAAATCCATAAAACAAGCACAAAAATATCATGATAATTTATGGCAACGATTATGGATTAATCTGTGACCTGTAAAAACCAACGCCACATCAATCTGACATGTGACCTGTTAAATGATCCAAAGTGTGTTTTAAAACTTAAAGCCATTTTGTAAATTAAAATTATGTGTCGATCAATCAAAATCAAACAAATGATCACTTTTTTCAAGCTTTGTTGTTTATATACTTGTAAAATTATTATATGATATTTTAAATTTCATGATATATAAATATATGGATATGTGGAATCGGTTGGGTGGGAGAACGAGATGCAAACAAGTGGACGGCGATGGGTGCTTTGATCCAACGGTCTACCGTGGGTCCGTGCCGGCAGCTTTTCGAATTTGAAATAAAAAACATCCCGCATTTTGCATCTTCAACGTTCCGTAACCCGACCCGAGTTTGCTCCTCGGATCCTGAATTTAATGTTTTTCTTATTAAAAAATATATAATCAGTCCCGGGCAATGGGTTCGTTACCGTATATTTCCGGTCGGTCTACTGTTTCAAAAGAGGGCTAAACCGGCAGAACGCTCGCGAGTCATCCGGGCCGGTCCGCGTTGAAAAATAGTGAACCAATCTCAACCGCACGTTCGTATCTCATTCTCCATGAGAAGATATCATCCGTCCATCTCAGCGCTTCCCAGGCCCCGGGGCTGGGGACTCTCCAGAATATTCTTCTTCGGAGATCCTCTTCATCCCTAAAAAGCCCTGACAGTCCAACCCTAGGTCTACTGAAACAGATCACCAAGAGAGAGAGAGAGAGATGAGCGAGGATTTGAGGAGGGAATACGAGGTGCTGGAGGAGATCGGGCATGGCAGATTCAGCACCGTCTACCGCTGCTTCTGCCCGGAGACTGGGGATTTCTACGCCTGCAAGTCGGTGGACAAGCAGCGCCTCCTCGACCCCACCGATCTGGAGTGCGCCGAGAACGAGCCCAAGGCGCTGATCCACCTTCCCCGCCACCCTCACATCCTCCGCCTCCACCGCGTCTTCGAGGATGACCTCTTCCTCCACCTCGTCACCGACCTCTGCGACGCCTCCGACCTGCACGACCGCCTCGCCTGCGCCCCAGCCCGCCGCCTCTCGGAGCCGGAGGCCGCTGCGGTCCTCCGCCCCGTCGTCGAGGCCCTCGCACATTGCCATCGCCACGGCGTTGCCCACCGCGACGTCAAGCCGGAGAACGTGCTGTTCGACTCCCGGGGCCGGCTCAGGCTCGCGGATTTCGGATCGGCGGGGTGGCTGGGGTCGGACGGCGTCCTGATGAGCGGGATCGTGGGGACGCCCTATTACGTGGCGCCGGAGGTGGTGATCGGGCGGGAGTACGACGAGAGGGTGGACGTGTGGAGCGCCGGGGTGGTTCTGTACGTGATGCTCGCTGGGGTGCCCCCATTCTTCGGCGAGTCGGCGGCAGACACGTTCGTGGCGGTGGTGCGGGGGAACCTTAGGTTCCCGCCGAGGATCTTCCGATCGGTGTCGCCGGAGGCCAAGGATCTGTTGAGGAAGATGATATGCAGGGACCCTGCGAGGCGAATCACGGCGGAGCAAGTTCTGAGTAAGTCCTCGCCTCTCTGTTCAATCCAAACCCAAAGTCAAGCATATGTTCATTAAAAAGACTCGTTCAGGGGATTCCGATGATGGATGTGGATGTGAGCAATGGAGTTGAACTAGATCTGGTTTACTATTTGAATTTCAGGGCATCCATGGATTGAAAGCGAGGGGCAGACCTCTTCACCAGCGGAGGCAACTTAAATCAGTTATCCGTCCCCGGATTCGTGTACAGTTGATGCTCGGATCTCATGTAAATCCCATAGTCGGAGGTGCAGGTGCAGGGAAGAAGAAGATGATGAATCGAAGAAGTTGATGTCCTTCCATACAGTGGCTGCTGATTTTTGTATAGTTTTTTGGTTATAGGTTTGTTCTACTTTTGCGTTCTTGTAGCAGAACATATGCGATATGATGATATCCATTGCTTTCATGGGTTGCTCTCATCCAAAAACCGGGGAAGAAGGGATGACGTCGACCTTTTTATCGTCTTTATGCATCAGTTACGCGCAATTAATCTTGTTCTGGTATGAGGGAGGGTAAATGTGTCCAACAAGTAACCGATTTCTGAAAATTTCATTGACGATGGTGATTTCGTATATTCTGAAAACGATTTTTTTAAATAAAGAATATTTTTTATTTTGAAAACCTTTTTAAAAAATATATAACATTTTTTAAAGGTTTTTTCATTATCCATTTTTTTGTTTATCAATATATTTTGATAAACGTTTTTTTTATGCGTTGTATTTTTTTCTTTCAAAATTTGTGTTTTAAAATATATAACAAAATTTTCATTTAAGATATAAAATAATTATACGCTTTTAAAAATTGTTAGATTTCTCCATTTCTGTATGTTTTTATTAGATGTAAAAAAATATTTTTTAAAAGATATAACTTTTGTTTTATCAAAGAGATACATAAATGTTTTAATCGTATAGATTGAGGTAAAGTCCTTTTTATTAAAGAAATTAAAAACTATTTTTAACTGGGTTGAAATATAAACTTTACATTCCCAGTGTGATGGGTCTGAAATTGATATTTGAATAATATTAAATATATCAATATTACGCGTGGATAATTTTTCTAAAAAAACGGAATAACTCTTACACTCTCAGATCGGAAATGTGAAACCGTATTTACCCTAAGACATAATCTTTGTTGGCATCCTACGTTTATGAACAAATTATTGTAGACATAAATAATGAATGAATGGATTAATTTTATTTAAAGTGACACATCGACCTAACCTTCCTCTATTTAACCATGCTTATGACCAATGCTTATGACCAATTCTCACGGTTAGTCGCATAACTCCAATAATTGGGAGAGAGCATTGGAGGAAGGTTTTGCGAATGATGAAGACGGATCGAGGATCGTTCACACAAACGAAAATAGAGTATCTCGCCAACGACAACACATATTCGTTCTTTGTCAACGATTGATCTATCTCGAGGTATGACATTTTATATGAATTTATCCTCATTTTCTTATCTTATGACGAGCACGAATCAATCAACCAGTGGATTGATTCACGGATCGATCGTATTGCTGGTATGAGATTATAATACTGGGAATTTGAGGATTTATTTTGTTTGATTTGTATCTCTTCATTTGTCATTCTAACAACAACGAATCGAGGCCGACACGAACATCGGCAGAGATCTGTCCCTTATGTTTGTATTTCATGCATTTCTTCCCCTGTTATTTATCATTGGCGTTCGTTTTGGCTAGTGGTTCGACAAATACTCGGTAATCAATTGTTGCGCACCCATTTCTTGGCGCAACGAATTTATACCGCAAATCTAGGTTCAGATTGGCGATGAGATGGAGTTACGATGGCGACGACAACGTATCACGTTTAGATTTTGGGATCCCTGATTGCGGTTTCAACGTGCGACAATGGAACGACACGACGACGAAGGTTTCCCGACCGATTCAGATGGCCAAAAATTAGATCTCTGGCGATGATTGAATTCGATTGACTCAAATCCATGGCTTGCGGTAAGTTTCACAGAGGAAATCGATGCGACAACAACGAAGGAGAAATCTGTGTGAAGATCTGTAGTTTTTTGGAAATTTCCGCACTACACAGTGTGTAACGGAAGAACACACGACGTGTGTGGGGCCTTGGCTCCAGCGCTAGGGTTCCGCATGAAGTTAAACATAACATGTCATTGACACGTGTCACACAAAGTGTGACCCTAACCTGGCGGCTTGACGTGTATCTCAGAGGATACATGGACACGAACACGACTAGGTACACGACACAACCTGAGTACACGGGCCAAGCCATGTACCTGAACATGGCCTGGTACACGGACACAACCAGGTACATGGACACGACCAGGTGTACACAGGCATAGACACATACATGAGCCGTGATACACAGGTAGACCTGGTGCTGAAGGGACACACCGTGTACTGACATACACACCGTGTACTTCTCCAAAGATGACTTAGAGACCTTGTTCCCCTCAACATGGACTAGTTTCCTTAAGGGTGCGTTTCCTCGATCCATCCCTATGAGAGTATAGTATGACATTACGTCCTGAACAAAGGATTGTGATCCTCTCTAAGGGATTAGTTTCTGACCGAGTTGTAGGAATCTCTCCCAGAGACTGAGATGAGATCCTCTATTGTCTTTTTCCCTATGTGGGGTTCTCGGAATCGGCATGACCAACTGTACATAGGCATCGATCCACTACTTAACGGGTTAATCCAAATTGGGTTAGTCGGTATTACCCCATGACCCTAGATGCGATCCTCATCTATGTATCGATCTCTTCAAGACTTCCAGCGTGTAATTCCTTATGACGAGACCCGATGAGCATGACATCTCGAATGGACGCCATTAGTACTATCGGACTCACAAAGTGAGTTCTCCCGGGTGAGTGTGGTTATGGACTCTCAGGCAGAATCTTAGGTTGGCAATGCGGCTGTGACCTTACCTTGAAACTTAGTGTCTACCATGAGTATGTCTGTATGTTTTTTGTATGTCTCATATTATGATTTACATATCCTGTGATGAGCTAACTATTCTTGATGCTTTATGCTTAGTGATTCCAGGGTGTCCTACTGAACATTGTTATACTCACCCCTGCATAGGCTCTGCCCGTACATGTCGTGTCTCATACAAACAACCGACTGTTCGGCGAGGTTCTCAGTGGACTAGGAGCAGACGAGGCTTAGATTTGGGCTAGGTAGATCGTGGTTCGTTTCAGGTGTCACATTTGATTGTAGTCCCCTCTTTCCATTAAATTGGGCTTTTTTACAGGTTTGGTGGGCCTATTTTTGGCCCTTATTGCTTCTCTGTATTTTGTTGCACTCTGTTTGTGATATTTAGATGTATGCATGCATTTGATATCAATTGCATTTTACATTTTAGTATTGTATGAGTCTGGAGATGTGTGTGCACGTACAAGTACCATAGGCTAAGAGCTCCCATGTGAGTGTCATGCCTACTTAGCGCTAGTCGTCAGCCCCTGACCTATTGGAGGCGGGCTTGAGGTAGTCACTCTTGGCTTATCACTGGCTAGGCAGGCCCTAGTGGGCCAGGACATGACAGAGTGGTATCAGAGGAGGTTTTTCATCTTAGGACCAAAGTTTGGAGTTCTATCTAGCTGTGAGATTGGTTTGAGTTTTATGACAATAGTGTTAAGTGTTTCAGGTTTGGATTTGTGACGAACCCAACCTAGATACCCTCTCAAAATGGCACCCGACTTAAATTTCCACATACCCGAAGGGCGTTTCCGATCCCCACGGGGTGACATCTAACACTCAGGCAACAACAACAAACAGAGAGAACGATTTCTCCCAACATGAAGCAAACAATAGGGCATATATATACATTTACAGAAGGAAACAATGAAAGAAAACATGAATACATATATGTCATACCAGAAAGAGAACAATGAAAGCCAAAACCATAACGACCCTCACTTTTCATGCATTAACATTTCATCATTTTTGCGGAATACTTAATACATTACAAAAACAGACGCCCAAAGACTGTATTAGTTTAATGTCTTAGGAAACATGGAAACATAAACATTGGTATGTAAGTGAGCTACATTATCTCCCACATGGTTCTTCATGAATAGAACCCTTCTTAGACACATCATACATAATACATATATTCATAACCCAGGGAAAGAAAACATAAAAAGGGGTGATCTCAGATGCTTGGTAAGGATAAACAAGCGACATGTGTAAGCATACCATGAGCATATATGTATGAGAACATGATCGTGAAAATAGAAGATCATACCATTCATATCAAAGATCATAAACAAGAGTCATGACATAAATATTGACAGTTCATAAGACATGAATCAAGGGAATCAAGAGCATAAGCCATGAAAGCATAACATAGGAATAAGATATGGAATTGTGGAAGACTCATAAACATGTAATATCATTCCCTATAAGTCAAGGAACATTTCCAAAAACTTAATAGGACACTTCATGGGGACTACCCCTACTGGGCGGGACACACCACCATCTCTAGTCACATTCATTTTCTTGTAAGGGATCAGGTTTCCCCATCTTCCCATAGTAGATCAGGTTTCCTCATCTTCCATAGTGGATCAAGCCCATCGAATTGTTCCCATCATTATCTCAGGAGATATAAATCTTTACCTAATGAATTGGAGAGAGATATAGGCCACATCTATCACATAATGAAAACCATACATATGTGTGCCATAAGAACATAAGTCATTCATCATATCAGAACCCATGGAATGAAATGAGTTTCATAAACATCATTCAATCATAACATAACCCATGGAAAAGCAATGAGTTTCATAAATATCATTCCATCATAAACATAATCCAGCCATAAGAATAATAGGGATAATATCCTTGAAAAATATTCACATTAAATCATAAATAACAACAAATAATGTTATCGTAGATGAAAAATAATTTTGATAGATCACTTGAAAATAATTCTTGAGAAAAATATCCTTTCTGCCTTGAATGCGTTTTATTTTCATAAAATACTGCACAATTTTAAAAGAAAAAATTTTCTTTGAAAATTTTCTTGTAATATTGTAAGGGAAACTTTAAGGCATTAAAGTTTCATGAAAGTGGAAAAAATCCATTCATGCCGTATAAGTTAAAAAAACATTCTTTTCGTATACTTTTGTCGGTAAACTCACCAAGAGCTTTGTTTAGAAAATGAAAAAAAAAATATTATTTTCAAACCATTTCATAAAAAGTAAAACATGGGTAAAATAACTTTAAATATTTATAGGATAATAGTAAAAAAAATTAAAAACATTTTTAGAAAACTTAAACATGGAAGATAAATATTCCACAATGGTTATTTAAAACGGAACAATGAGAATGTAAAATAATCATTTATCACTTTATAATCAGTAGAATTGTATGCACCGTGAAATAAATAAAATTATATAGATATTAGAGTATCATATTTTTCATAATAATACTCATAAAAGATATTAATGGGTAGTATATACACCATACAAAAGAAACAAGTAGTGTATAAGGCATGTGTCCCACAAAAATAAAAGTGAGGAAACAATTCCTTACCTTATGTCTTGACTCTCTTCATACTTGTTAGAACCAAATGTATGATAAATATAAGTTTATTATACATCTAACACATATCCATATTAATATATCCAACACCATATATGATTTGATTATTACATTATATTACCCATTTATTAAGAACTCCATATTAATGTTACGTTTCGAGTAATATCCACATTGTATATGTTTTGAATTATTATTCGTGATACTATTAATTAGATAATGATTTAATTATTTTCATAATTTAAAACATGATATAAATATCATATATATATTCAGTACATAAATGTTTATAATAATTTATAAAATATAGAAATATGAAATGAAATACACCGTTCATGGAGACGGTAGGCTGTACGTACGTATGAACGCCGCTTCCATTTTATTGTCATAGAAAATGACACATTTGTGTATATATATATATATATTAAATTCCATTATAATTATTATTTAATATATATTATATACTTTTACTAAACCCATACTTAATAAATTCCATGTAAAGTGTGAACGAATCGCATCGCTTTGAGGAGGCAGCAGTCTACACATCCACAAACGAAGTTATCGCATTTACACAAAATGGAAAACATGAAGTTATATTTTATGTAATAATTCCAGAAGCATAAAGACATCATAAATATAATATATATCATATAAATAAAAATAGTATGTCCATCATAATTCCCACTATAAGAGGTGGTAAAGGAAAAGCGAACAATCATCGTTTCGCGTGGCGGTAGTCTGTCGTACACAGGAACGGTAAGTTCATTACCCATTAGATGGAAGTGTGTGTAAGTGTAGGTCAAAACCTTAATATAACACTATATAAGTATATTGGGTATACTTATGTAATTATAAAAATATTAAATAAAATGAATTGAAGGATTTTAAGGAATAAATAAAACCAAAACATTCGTTGATTAATGTGACCTCTTCTTTGAGCATCTCTTTTTGATTTTTCCAAAAGGACTTATTTGGTTGGATTTGTGTCCAAAGTAAGGATTCTAGGATTAAGGGAGGTAAGTTGGAAGGATATTTGAATATATTTTTTTCTGAACAAAATAGGTTTCGAAGTGTGAAGAAAATAGAATAAGAGGTGCCCTTTTATAAGAGAGGGGAGAGAAACTTTTGAAATTTCTCAAAAGATTAATTTATAATAAATTAAATCTCAATCCAAATACCTCCAAAAGGATATTTATTTGAATATAATATGAGATAAATTTGTAACATCATAATAAAATATATATTATAAAAGTTTTTATATTATTTTAAACCTTATCATTTTGATCAACCCTTAGTTAACCTATTTTAATTTTAACTATGGTAACAACATTTTCTATATCAAAAGGTAGAGTTTTTGACTTATAAGGTGTAAATTGAACTATAAATGATAAATTTATGATATTTTAGACCATAATTTACTCCCTTTGTCCTTATTTATGTTTTTATGATTTTTAACTAATTTAATAAAATATTATTTTCATAAAATATCATTACTGTCAATTTTGACACTATTCATTACACTAACTTTAATAAAAACAATACAACAAGATAACTTCTAAAAAATTAATTTAATACACCCATAACATGTCATATTAACCTATAAAATTAATGGATTACCTTAATTAACTCAAATTATATTTATTTTAATATTTTTAATATCACTTAATTGATCGTTTCATTAATTGAATAATTACTATATCATCATTGTGTAATTATTTATGATAATTACTTTATCACTAAAAATTAAAAATTAAATACCATGATGTATATAAACCTTTTATATTTTATAATAATACATATATTCATGCATATATTCTATTTAAAACCATAATAAAAATATTATACTTATTAAAAGTAAGAGTGTAACATTCTGTCACTCTCTTTGATTTTAATAATATCCAAGTCATTTTCATGGACAAGTGTACATTAAATTATTCAATTTAGAAAATTATGTGTTAAGGGTAGAATTAAATTCTTCCAATAACATTTGGTTAAGTGTTAGAGTAGTTTTATAATATTTATAATATTATTTTTACACTTAGTTACCCGATTTACCCTAAACTGTGGTAATAAAAATTACCAAAGCTATTATTCATATTGTCCAAAAATAAAAGGTACATATTTAATAAATTTTGGACTTATTATTCCAAATATGGAATCCATTTTTAAAAATTTGAAACCACATAAGTGACATAAATTAATTTAAAATTAAACCCACAGACGGGATGAGATGACGAGTTCTTAAAGTGAAAAAGTCCAAAAGTTTGAAATGTTTTTAAATCCAATTTCAATTTGAATTTGGTTTCAATGAACTAAATTAGATTAATTGATGTAAAATTTTACTAATTATACTTTAAAATCATTTCAAAATGTAATTTAATTAGACAAAAAAGCATCTTTCAATTAAAATTCATTATTTTTTACTATTCATCAAAACATGATATTTCTGAGAAAAATACCAAAAGTTCACCCAAAGTAAATTTTGATACCACACTTTCGAAAATGAATTATATTTTTAATATAAAAATTATAAAAGTGTAAAAAATTATATTTAAAATGGGTTCTCAATTAAAAGATAGAAAAACTGTTTTTTAGAAAAATACAGTTTTTAATCATAAAACAAGATTTATTATTATTATTTTTTATATCATGTATATAAAACACATAGGATTAATGTTAAAAATTATATTAAATATTTTTATACATATTTAATTAATATAATACAACAAGAGTAATTTTTTTACTTTATTGGTATAAAACACACTTATGTGCGTTTAATTAGATTTTCAGAAAAATACTTCCTTTTAATTTCAAAAGGGTTTTACATGTATAAACCATACTTTCATAATTTAGTTAATTCTATTCATATCCACCATTCTAACTTCTAGGTTATAATTGTATTTTTTAAATAATTACAATAATAAAAAGTTGCTTCTTAGAAACCCAGTGTTGTGTGTAATGCAAGCCAAGTCGGTGTTACATGTAGTATAATCTTATATGAGTGTAGCATATAATGAAAATTTAACTTGGTGTGATGTGCAACATAATAAATCAAAGAAAATTAATTTATTAAAAAAAAAGTTCA
The DNA here is from genome assembly GCA_963277665.1 of Viscum album. NCBI lineage: Eukaryota > Viridiplantae > Streptophyta > Magnoliopsida > Santalales > Viscaceae > Viscum > Viscum album. Next base: position 786,761,584 of record OY728166.1, on the reverse strand, counting down.
TAAAAACCCATGGTGTTACAATCTACCCCCCTTAAAATGAATTTCACCCTCTAAATTTGTCATTCTGATAAAAATAAACGAGGATACTTATACCTCATCATATCTTCAAGTTCCCATGTAGATTCCTCTAATTGGTGGTTTCTCCACAAAACTTTGACCAGATGAGAGGTCTTGTTTCATAGAACTTTCTCTGTACGATCCAGAATTTCAACTGGTTGTTCCTCGTAAGAAGATCATGCTCCAATGGTATAACCTCTAAGTTTAGTACATGTGAAGGGTCAGGTATATACTTTCTTAGGATAGGTACATGGAACAAATCATGGAATTGAGATAGGTTTGGTGGAAGTGACAAACAAAAAACTACCATCGCAATACAATCAAGAAGTTAAAAGGGGCCGATATACCTTGGGTTTAGTTTCCCTTTCTTCACAAATCTCATATTTTTTTTTCATGGAGAAATTCATAGGAAAACCTTCTCATCAACTTCAAATTCTAGATCACATCGATGATTATCAGCATAACTTTTCTACCGACTTTGAACTACCTTGATATGTTGCTGAATGGTTCTAACCTTCTCGATCATTTCTCCAGCTATCTGAGGTCCCAATAGCTTTCTTTCTACAACTTCATCCCAACAATTTGAATCTCTAAATTTTTTCCAAATATGGATTCATAAGGTGCCATCATTAATGCTCAAGTGAAAGCTATTGTTATAGGAAAACTCAACTAGAGTAATGTGTTGATCCCAACCACCTTTGAAATCTAGATAACAAGATCTCGACATATACTCTAGGGTTTGAATTTTTAATTCAGACCGGCCATCCATCTGAGGATGATAAGTAGTGATAAAAATCAATTCTATATCAAGTAATTGTTGAAGACTTTTCCAAAACTTTGAGGTAAATCTAGGATCCTGATAAGATAGAATATAATGTGGTACTCCATGCAACCTTACCACTTTCTTAATGTATATTATGAAAAGATGATCCAGAGATAAGCCTTCTCTAATAGCAATTAAGTGTGCTGACTTAGTAAGGTGATCAACTACCACCCATATAGCATTAAACCCTTCAGAGGTTTTAGAGATTACAATTACAAAATCCATAGTGATATTATACCATTTCCATTTTGGTATGGGTAATAGATGAAACATCCCCTTATATTTTTGTCTTTTAGCCTCAAATTTCTGGTAAACCAAGCATCGAGATACAAACTCTATGATATCCCTCTTCATTCTATCCCACCAGAAGTATTCTTTCAAGTCTCTATACATCTTCATACTTCTAGGATGAATAGAGAATGAAGAACTATGAGATTACTCTAATAAATCCTTCTTAAAATATGCTATGTAAGGAACACATACATGGTTCTTGAACCTTATCATTCCATCCTGATCAATGTTAAACTCCAGAACATTTCTAACCTTCTTTTACAGCTCTATATATTCCTTCTGCACCTCTTTAATCTTTACTTGGATAGAAGGTTGGGCATTCAATTGAGCAAGATAAGAATTTTCCCATTCCTTCTAGATTTCTAGATCCATCATTTGAAAATCCATAAATATTGCATCATTTGTGATCCTCATCATGGATAATCTAGCATAATCCTTTCAACTCAAAGCACTAGCTACCTTGTTCACTTTCCCAGGGTGGTAATGTATTGAACAATCATAATCCTTTATTAGCTCTATACATCTTCTCTGGAATATGTTCAACTCCTTTTGTGTGAATATATATTTCAAAATTTTATGATCTATATATGTATCACACTTTTCTACATAAAGATAATGCCTCCATATATTTAATTCTAAAATGACCGCTGCTAAATCCAAATCATGAGTTGGGTAATTTTTCTCATGAATCTTCAACTTTTATGAGGCTTAAGAAATAACCATGTTATTATAAATAATAACACATCCTAATCCCTTCTTGGAAGCATCACTATAGATTACAAACCCTTCTCCACTATAGGCTAATGTAAGCACAGGTGCACTGATCAATATTCTCTTTTGTTCCTTGAAATTTTCTTCACATTCATCTGTCTAGAGGAACTTTTCACCCTTATAAGTTAACTTGGTTAGAGGATTAGATAGTCATGAGAAATTCTCCAAAAATTGTCGGTAATATCCATCTAAACCAAGAAACTATGGATCTCAATCACCATGGTTGGTTTGGTCTAGCATTCAATAGCCTCCGTCTTTGATGGATCTATTTCTATACCATCTCTTGAGATTATGTGACCAAAAAATGAAACCTTTTGAAGCCAAAATTCACAGTTTGTAATTTTTTCATACAACTTCTCCTTTTTTAGGGTCTTTAGTAAAATTATCAAGTGGTCTTCATACTCTCCCTTACTTTTTTAATAGATAAGAATATCATTTATAAAGACCACCAAAAAATGATCGAGTAAATCTCTAAAGACTATATTCATAAAATCCATGAAGATAATAGGGGAATTAGTAAGACCAAATGGGATCACCATATATTCATAGTTTCCATACTGTGTATAGAATTTCATCTTAGGTATATCCTCTTTCTCGACCCTCAATTGATGATATCTAGAATAAAGGTCAATCTTGGAAAAGTACTGATCTCCACACAGTTGATCAAACAAGTCATCAATATGGGGAAGAGGATACTTGTTCTCAATTTCGATCTTGTTCAACTATTGATAATCAATATAGAGTCACATTGATCCATCTTTCTTTTTCACAAAAAGAACAAATGCACCCCAAGGTGACACACTTGGCCTAATAAATCCCTTATCAAGGTTTTCTTAGAGTTGTTTCTTCAATTAATGTAACTCAATTGGGGACATTATATAGGAAGTCTTTGAAATTAGTGTGGAACTAGGTATGAGCTCTATCAATAACTCAACTTAACATTTTGGTGGAAGGATAGAGGACACTTCTAGAAAGACATCCAAAAATTCTTGAATAATAGGAATATCATCGATGTTGAGTTTCTCCCTAACCATTTGAGACAAACACGCCTTCTAAATGGGAATTAAGATCCATACACTGGATGTAATATCCATAGGAAGTTCATACTTATCTTCACATTGATAGACAATCATAAGTTGGTTTGAAATATCAAATGTAACTTCCATTCCTCGACAATTGATGTGGGATTTATGTAGAGAAAGCCAATACATGCTTAAGATGACATAAAATTCAACCAAAGGAAGAATGAAAATATTGTAAGGAACCACATTTCCACAAATGTCAACCAGAGAGGAATCATAGACTTGAGATGCAATTATCGTACCATTAGGGGTTTGCACTACTAATTACGCATCCAATAATTTGGGTGGAATCTTAATACCCTTAGACAATTCTATAGAAATGAAAGAGTGGGTAGATCCAGAATCAAATAACACACTAGTAGTTCTAGAGTGGATGGTAGGTGTACCTTTCCCCACATCGTTATCATACCCTTCATTATAAATAGTGATCACATGAGATTTTTCCTTACCCTCAGTTTAAGAGGTTGATGACTCTGATCATCATCACCAACTCTTAGGTTTGGGGATTGGTTAGCATAATGCACATCCTCCTTACACTTGAAGCACTCAAGTGCGGGAGGTGCATTTTGTGCAGTTTTCCCTCTATTTTCACAATTGGACAACTTATTCCTATAAGTTAGATAATTAATTTCCCAATGACCTTCACTTACACACTTAAATCATTTATTAGAACCCATAATACAATTACCTCCATGCTTATTTCCACACTTAGAGCATAAAGGAAGGATAATTTACTTCTCTCCATGGTTTTTAGATTTTCCTTTGAATTCCATCTTCATTTTTCTTGTTAAAACCATGATATTGATACATAACTCCAACATCCATTTCAGATTTTATTTCACAACGCACAATCTCTTCATAGCTACTAAAGTCTCTTATGGACAACACCCTTATAATACTTATCTTTAATCCACTGAAGAACCTATCAACTTTAATTTTAGGTTGGATGATAATACCAAAAGATTACCTCACAAGTCTTGTGAAATTAGCCTCATAGGTACTAATGGATTCATCATCCTTTTGATTCAACTCAAGAAACTCCATTTCAATCTTTGTATGAAGAACATGAGGAAAGTACTTATTGAAGAATAAGTTCTTGAACTCATCCCAATCCATGGATTCAATTTCATATTTTTTACTCATATTATTGATTATATTCCACCACTAGTCCACTTCACCTTCTAAACAATAAAAAATAGAAAAACTTTTTCATGTTCTGAATAATGGAGGGTGGAAAATATATTTTCACCAGTACCAATCCATTATTCAATCACAAGAATATTATAAAACCTAATGAAAAAGGTAGACATTGCCTCATGAAGGAATCAACAGAATATTGTCCCCACCTTTTCTCATTTGGAAGTCCAACATGATTCATAGCTTGATAAATTGGTGTGATCATATCAATGAGATTTTTCATTCCAGCTCCCATAACATTTGGTTTCTCAGGAGGACAATCATTTCATTTCCCATCACATTCATCATTAATGTGATTCCTTAAGGTTCTATCCATTGACTAAAAAAATAGTGTAAGAAACACTAATCATAATGGGAAAACCTCATAATCAAGGTAAATTACCTTCAATATATAACATCTTATGTTTAATCCTAGTTTATTCATAATTGTTATGAAAACTATAGGATTGTAACCTATACTTAGACTTATCCCTAGGGATCATACTAAGGTTTTCTCATACTTATTTCCAAAGGTTAACTAAACTTTTTATTTGATACCAACTATAACAAACCTCACTTTTTATACATTAACATTTCATCATTTTTATAGAACACTTAATATACTACACAGACACCTAAAGACCGTATTAGTTTAGTGCCTTTGGAAACATGGAAACATAAACACTGGTACATAAGTGAGCTACATTATCTCCCACTTGGTTCTTCATGACTAGAACCCTTCTTAGACACATTATACATAATACATATCTTCATAACTTGGGGAAATGAAACATAAAAAGGGTTTATCTCAGATGCTCAGTAAGGGTAAATAAGGGATATATGTAAGCGTATCATGAGCATAAGGGTATGAGAATATGATCGTGAAAATATAATATCATAACCTGCATATCAAATATCATAAACAAGATCCATGACATAAATATTGGAAGTTCATAAGACATGAATCATAAGGGAATCAAGAGCATAATCCTTGAAAACATAATATAGGAATAAGTCATGGAATTTTGGAAGACTCATAAACATGTAATATCATTCCCTATAAGTCAAGGAACATTGAAAAAAACTTAATAGGTAAATTCATGGGGACTAAAACTACTGGGCGGGACAAACCACCATCCCCAATCTTACTCATTTCCATGTAAGGGATCGAGTTTCCCCATCTTCCCATAATGGATCGGGTTTTTCCATCTTTCATAGTGGATCAAGAATTTCGACTTATTCCCATAATTATCTCATGAGATATAAATATTTACCCAATTAATTGGAGGGAGATATAGGTACCATCCATCACATAATGAAAACCATACATATGTGTGCCACAAGAACATAAATTATTCATCATATCAGAACCCATGGAATGAAATGAGTTTCATAAACACCATTCAATCATAACATAACCCATGGAAAAGAAATGGATTTCATAAATATCATTCCATCATAAATATAATCCAACCATAGGAATAATGGGGATAATATCCTAGAAAAATATCCCCATTAAAGCATAAGTAACAATAAAGAATGTTATCATAGATGGAAAATAATTTTTCAAGATCACTTGAAAATAATTCTTGAGGAAAATATCCTTTCTATTTTGAAAATGTTTTCTTTTCTTAAAATGACATGAAATTTTAAAAGAAAACATTTTATTTGAAAATAAAATTATAAGATTTTAAGGGAAGATTCAAGGCATTGAGGCGTAATGAAAGCATAAAAATACTTCATGCCGTATAAGTTAAAAAAACATTCCTTCCATATATTTTTTTCCGATAAAGTTACAAAGATCCTTGTTTAGAAAATGAAAAAAATATTCTTTTCAAACCGTTTTATAAAAAGTCAAAAATGGGAAAAAATAAATTTAAATATTCATATAAGAATAGTTAAAATATTTTTGAAAATAATTTTTAGAAAATATGGACGTGGAAGATAAATATTTCACAACGGTGATTTAAAACAAAACAATGAGATTGTAAAATAATCACTTATCACTTTATAATCAGTAGAATCGTATGCCCCATGAAAGAAAGAAAATTATATGGATATGAAAATACCATAATATTTAGAATAATACTCATAAAATACATTAATGTGTATTATATATACCACACAAAAGAAATAAGTAGTGTATAAGGCATGTGTCCCACAAAAATAAAAGTGAGACAAAAATCTCTTACCTTATGTCTTGACTCTATTTACACTCATTAAAACCTCATGTATAATAAATATAAGTTTATTATAAATCTAACAAAAAATAATATTCATATATAAAATACCATATATTATTTGATTATGACATTATATTACCTGTTTATTAACAATTCTATGTTAATGTTACGTTTCAGGTAATATCCGCGTTGTATATATTTTGAATTGTTATTCTTGATACTATTACTTAGATAATGATTTAATTCTTTCAATAATGTAAAACATGATATAAATATCATATATATTCATCAAATAAATATTTATAATAATTTAAAAAATATATAAATATGAAATGGAATACACCATTCATGGAGATGATAGGCCATACGTACACATGAACATTGCTTCAATTTTATTGTCGTAGTAAATGAAATATATGTATATATATATATTATCATTACATTATAATTATTATTCCATATATATAATATAATTTTACTAAACCCATCCTTAATACATTCAATGTGGCGGCCCCACAGGGCGTCGTTAGTTCCCTATAATTCTATGCAAAAACAAATTTTATAAAAATCAGACAATCTTAAATCAAAATACAATATTTGGTAAGTCCGAGTATCGAACCCAAAATAATGGTGCATATATTTTAAATTAATTAGGAAACATAAATTGAAATTGTTTTATTTGTTTGGAAAGAAAGAAAAAACAATAGTAATGGTTGGGTTGAAATTCAATAAGAGAGACATGCTAGGTTTAGTGACGTTCAGGGTCGTGTGATAGGATTTACTTGAGAGTGTGTTTATTCAGTCTTTGGGTAAGAATTGGGAAATAATAGATACTTGGTATTGGTATCCCACCCTAATCCTATGATTGGATCATTGGAATGATCATCTACTAGATTCAATCATAGGGATAGGTGATCCAAAATCATGTTTAAACATAACTGGCCTATGTTGCGTAATGGTCATAAACAAAATAGTTTGATTAATTGATGCAATTAAATAATACTCTTCAAATCAAAAGTAATGGCCATGCATTACGAAAATAAAGAGATTTGGAATTGAAAAAAAGCTTGCAGTAATCCAAAACATGAATAGTTGATAAAAATGATCCCTAACTCACATCCCCCTACAGATTACATCACCCGACACTATGGGAATACTCGCTCATGGAGGAGATGAGCATCTTGGATACCCGAGGAAGAATGGTGGTGAAACGGGACCTCGAATCATAACTCTTTAATATAGAGGCCTTCCCTTGGTGCTTCTTAGCGTCCTATACTTCTGATTCTATTATAAGGGATGTCCAAGATGATATTTATAGGAAAACTCATCCAAAATCCGTGGCCCGCGTTGCATTATTTTTTTTATGTGTCACCACCTACACGATGTCTACTTGTGATACACGACGTGCACCTTAGATATTATTTTTTCCTCTGCTGCATTGAATCTGTGGAAACTTCATACGATATTTTGACTACTATCACGTATTGTACTAGTGGTACACGACGTGTACTTGAAGTTCACAATGTGTTCTGTTGTCACAACTCGTCCTAAGTAGATCCTCTTTACTTGAAATGGTTACAATGTGTAGTTATGATGCACGATTTGTAGTCAATCTTTCTTCATTTTTCAACTTTTCTTATTTCTCAAAAATTTGGTGTCATGCTTCTTCACTTTTCTCATGGTGAAAAGGGTCGTTCAACTCATTTTTCATCCACTTTTTGTTCCTTTCTCACAAATCCTTTATTTCCTACCACAAATAATAAAACAAGTAAATACATTCTAATGTTGGAAAGATCATTCAATAAATTAAAAAATCAATACATTAAAACACATTAAAATATATGCATGCAATAGACGTATCACCATGTAAATTGTTAACAAATCACATCATTTTGAGGAGACGTCAGTCCACACATCCACAAATGAAGTTATAGTATTTACACAAAATGGAAAGCATGAAGGTATGTTTTATGTAATAATTCAAGAAGCATAAAGAAATCATAAATATAATATATATAATATAAATAAAAATATTATGTCCATCATAATTCCCACCATGATAGGTGGTAAAGGAAAAACAAAAACTCATCATTTCGTGTGGAGATAGTCTGTTGTACACACGAATGATAAGTTCGTTACCCATTAGATGGAAGTGTGTATAAGTGCAGGTCAAAAAATTAATATAAAAACATCTCAGTATATTTAGGATACTGATTTTATTATAAAAACATGAAATAAAGATAACTTAATGGTTTTAAGGAAGAAATAAAACAAAAATGTTCATTGATGAACATTACCTCTTCTTTGGGTATCTATTTTTTATTTACCCAAAATAAATTCTTTAGTTGGATTTATGCCCAAAGTAAAGATTCTAGGATGAAGGTATGGAAGTTATAAGGATATTTGAATAGGTTTTGGCTGAATTAAATAGGTTCTGAAGTGTGAATAAAAGAGAATAATAGGTTCCCTTTTATAAGATAGGGGAGGGGAACTTTTGAAATTTCTCAAAAGATTAATTTACAATAAATTCAATCTCAATCCAAATACATCCAAAAGGACATGGATTAGAAGATAAAATGAGATAATGTTATAACATCATCAAAAAATATATTTTATAAAAGTTTTGATATTTTCTTAAACCTTATCATTTTGATTAACCCTTAGTTAACCTATTTTAATTTCAACTACGATAACAACATTTTCTATATTAAAAGGTGGAGTTTTTAACTTATAAGGTGTAAATTGAACCATAAATGGTCAATTTATGATATCTGAGACCATAATTTATCCCTATTTTATTTATTTAGTATTTTTATTATCTTTAACTAATGTAATAAAATATTATTTTCATAAAATATCATTAGTGTCAATTTTGACACTATTAATTACATTGATTTTAATAAAAACAATACAGTAAGATAAATTCAAAAAAATTAATTTAATAAACCTGTAATATGTCATATTAACCTATAAAATTATTGGAGTACCTTAATTAATTTAAATTATATTTATTTTAATATTTTTAATATCACTTAATTTATTGTTTCTTTAATTGAATAATTAATGCATCATTATTGTGTAATTATTTATGATAATTATTTCATCACTAAAAATTAAAAATAAATACCATGATATATAAAAAACTTTTATATTTCATAACAATATATATGGTTGAGCATATATTCTATTTAACCCTATAATAAAAATATTATACTTATTAAAAGTAAGAGTGTGATATTTGGTCACTCTCTTTGATTTTAATAATATCCAATTAATTTTCATGGAAAAGTGTCCATTAAATTATTAAATGTCTAATATTACGTGTTAAGGGTTGAATTAAATTCATCCAATAACATTTTATCCAGTGTTACAATATTTTTATAATATTTATAATATTATTTGTACCCTTAATTACCCGATTTACCCTAAATGTGGTAATAAAAATTACTAAAGTTACTATTCATATTATTAAAAAACAAAAGAGATCTATTTAATAATTTTTTAACATATTATTTAAAATATGGAATCCATTTTTAAAAATTTTAACCATGTAAGTGGTATAAATTAATTTAAAATTAACCCTGTAGACAGGATGAGACGACGAGTTCTGAAAGTGAAAAAGTATAAAAGTTTGTGTTTTTACATCCAATTTCAACGTGAAATCGGTTCCAATGAAATAAATTATATTAATAAATATAAAATTTTACCAATTATAATTTTAAACCATTTCAAAACATAATTTAAATATATAAATATGTTTGATGAGAAAGTAGTTCTCAATTAAAATTCCATATTTTTCACTATTCATCAAAACATGATACTTTTCAGAAAATTACCAAAAATTCACCCAAAGTAAATTTTGATATAACGCTTTCAAAAATTAAGTTTATTTTTTTTCATATAAAAATTATAAAAGTATCAACAATTAGATTTAAAATGGGTTCACCATTAAAAGGTGGAAAAACTGCTTTTTAGAAAAATACAGTTTTTAAGTACAAAACTTGATTTATTATTATTATTTTTATATCATGTCTAAAAAAATAGGATGAATTTTAAAAATTATATTGAAAATTATATATATATTTCATTAATATAATATAATAATAATATTTTTTTTACTTTATTGGTATAAAACACACTTATGTGCGTTTAAATAGTTTTTTCAGAAAAATATTTCCTTTTAATTTCAAAAGGGTTTTACATGTGTAAACCATACTTCCATAATTAATTTAATCTTATTAATACCCACCATTATAATAGATAAGTTATAATTTTATTGTTTAAATAGTTATAATAATAAAAATTTGTTTCGTAGAAACTCTGTGTTGCATGTAACACAAGCCAAGTCAGTGTTGTGTGTTGTGAAAACTTATCTTAGTGTAGTGTATAACGAAAACATAACTTGGTGGGGGTGTTTAATTAAATACATCAAAGAAAATTAATTTATTTCAGAAAAAAGTTCATAAAAACCATGGGTGTAACAAAAAAAATCTATAAAAGATAATTCTAACTAAAAAGGATGAAAAAACTAAACAACCACTCCATTAGTCTCTTGGGAAAACTCCCACCATCTCACCATACATCTACTCAAACCTAGATGATAGAAAACCTCACCACCTCACTACAGTTCCTTGCCTTTCCCTACATCAAAATACATAACCAGGTCTACGCACTATCGAAGGGGTACGCAGGGTGTGAGCTAACGGGTTCAGTAGGGTCACACCCAGGTGTTCCATATCAAGTATCTGAAAAATAATCCAAGTATTCTCAAATTTAAAGAAAACAAGTCATGATATACATTTTAACAGTTTTTATATCAAAAGAATGGAAAAAAAAATTTAATTTCCCCCTTTTCCACATTTCCAAATAAAGTAGGTAAATCAGTTTCAAATCATTTCATATACATATATCATAGAAGATATATCAAATAAAACCAAATCATGCATCACATATCATATCAAATCCATGATAGTAAAACCAAAATAGTACAAACCAAAACAACCCAAATCGGTCAAAAGTACAGGTAATATAGAAAACCTTCTCTTCTTACATTACCATTAAATTATTTTAATGATAAAAAAATTAAAAAAATTACACAACAAGGATACAAAGGTTTAGTGTCTTGGGAAAAATAGAACCATATATAACTTTTTCAACATAAAACATAAACATTTATTGAATTCCTTCTTATCTAGCTTCTTATTTCTCCTTGTGTTCTCCTTAGTACAAGTAGTCACCTGAGGATATACATCAAAAAGGGGTGAACTAAAATCCTAGTAAGAGGATAAATAAGAACATGAAACAATATAACATGGTTTGATCATAATCATTATCATCATAACATAGTAATAGGATCATAATCATGAGAGGAAGCATTAAGAAAAGACTTGGAATGTGGCAATGCATAAAAATGAAACATCATGTGTTAGTGGTCAATTACCACACATAGTTGTGAACAAATATAGAATCATTTTCATGTATATTTCACTTTACTCATGAGGATATTCACATTACCCAATTCATTAGAGAGCTATATAATTCCAAGCACACCCATCACATCATAACATTTACATTGTGCTATATAATTCCGAGCACGCACCCGTCACATCACAAAATTTACATTATCATGCATGAAACATAGAAAATATATCAATATTGAACATATAATAACCCATGGAAAGGAATGTGTTTCATTTAATAATAATACATTCATAAACATTTGGTTCCCAAATGAAATATGGAACAACATAATTTATATAAGAATCATTAACCTTGAGTGAAGGAAACGATCATGAGAAGTATAAGGTGTGTTTGAAAGAATAATTCTTTTGGAAAACATTTTGTTTATCATAAAATAAAGTATAAAAAATTTATATCCCATAAAATAAAATAAAATTATGAATAAATTATTTTTAAGGAATATACATACTAAAAATAGGTTGAATGAGGAAAAACCCAAAAAATAAGAGTTGGGTTCGAGAATTCCCCTTACCATGTGTCCGAATGATTCCTTCACTTTAATGTCCTATATAATCACATTATATTCATTAATTAAAAACTATAGAACCTTTTATATGTGAATATAATTTATTATGGTCTTATTATGTTCTCTTATGGTCCTTTGGATGAGTTATAGAGTTTAATTTCATCATTTGGGACTTTTAGTTTTCATAGTTTTCATGATTGGTTTGTTTGTATACATGTATAGAAGTTTGTTTAAAATGAGTATGAATATCCAGAATTTTAATTATATTTTATTAATTATCCTAAATAATCTTAAATGATCATATAATTAATTTGGTTAATTTGGATGAGGATGAATATTAGATAAGATCTTAGTGATAAACGTTTGGATTATTTTGGACGATTTTGCTACAACGAATTTGTTTTGTTTTATTATTTAACATAATGTGTGTATAAAGAATATAGAATATTAAATAATAAATATTAAATATATTATAATTTATTTTAACCATAAAAATGGGTTCATGAACATAATTGAATATGATAATAGAAATAAAAAACCTGTCATCCTTGAATGTGATAAATTAACACATCTCAGATGATGTTTTCATTTTTAGTATAAAAGGAGGGGGAAAGAGAGGTGATAATGAATTATTACATTATAATAACAAAATTAAATTATATTTAAGGTACTAGAGTTTTAATACCATTTGTATTAGAGAATGCGAGGATATAAAAAGAAAAGGAAGGAACTTGAAAGAAAATAAAAGAATCGAAAAGAAGAATTTACCTCTTGAATTTATCCTCCTTGAGAGCCTCTTTAGGGAAGTGGTTTTGCTATTTTGATGTGACCAAGAGATTATGTACATGGTTAAAGGACTAAGTATTATATTTTATCAGAATTTAGATAAGGTTCAATGCTTGAGAGGTGTGAAGAGAAGAGGGTGTGAGGGGTGGTATTTATAGTGGAGGAGAGGAGTGTTTTATTATTATTTTAATCATTAGTTTATTATTTTGATCAAGACAAGTTATATTGAGGATTATTATGAATAAATATAGTAATTAGTGCATTTTATTTCTAACCAATTTCCATTTACATCATCCATGACTCAAGCATGATGCACAAATTCATTTATTTAGCATATTTCGTAAATTATCGAATTTCACTATTCACTAAAAATTAAAGTATTTCAAAAAAAATCCAAAAAAATCACCATAACCATTTTTCTATGTGTAGAATTAAAAAATGGTATCCATTTTATCAAAATAATTTTCTAAATATGTAAAATTTAAATTTTAAATAAAATCATCATTTACTTGGAAAATACAAATTTTAAAATTATAACTGATTTTATAACACTTCGAAAAATTACTTAAGGTCTTATAAAATTATCCTAAAATTATGGGAAAAAATTATATTTATTTAGGAACACATTTTATGAAAATGAATTGTATTTTAAATAAATAAATTAATTTAAAATTTTAATTAAATATTTATTACTCACAAAAATACCAACACTTAATTATTAATTTTTAAAATATTCTCTCTCATTTATAAGGTGCATAAATTTTATTTATACTTTCATGGGTGAGGTTACTATTCATTTGGTTAGTTTACTATTCATAAGGACCATATTACTATTCATAAGGGCAACATTACTATTCATAAGTGTAAGTTACTATTCACAAAAAATTAATGTCCCATTAGACTCCAAATATCTTACTGATCGCAACCGTGTATGTTGGATTTTTGAAATTCAAAACACAGAAGTGGTAAAATTATGTTTAATGGCTAGCCTTATAAAAGTCACATAGTATTTAGTAGCATGATGTGGCATTGTGTTTCCTAATGTGATTTATGTGACATAATTATAAGAAAGGAATTTCCATTGATAAAACCTTGGGTCGTTATAGGTAACATCACACCAAGGATAAAAATAGGTCAGGATAGTTGGGAAACTTGTACCTAAACATATAAAATAGTGCATGCATAAAGCCTCTAAACATATACAGCAAGCCTAGAAAAGAGAGGAACACCACAGAAAGTGAACCCCCAAACAGGTCTAACAAGTCCCTAGAACAACAGGACTAGGGAGCAAGGAAAACCCCATGAGAAACCCCCCCAAAAATGGATGAGGCCTATTACTAAACCTTCAACTAAGTACCCAAGGCTTTCCATGTGTTCTATTTTTCAATCCATTTCATCAAACCATTTCATCATATCATGTTTTGAAAACCATTTCATAAAAACATTTCACAATTTTTTGAAAAACCCTTTCCATTTACCAAAATCCCACGGAAAACCATCTTTAATTAAAAACCCATTTCCACACACACAAATAATATTAGTCAATAATGCCATTTAATTTAATAAAAAAAATTATCAAAAATCGGAGAAATTTAGTTCACCATCACAGGCTAAAGACAGAACCACCTACCTCAAAACTCAAGTCACACATACCCGCAATGATATCCACTAATAGGAAGAACAAAAAAATAAAAACAGAGGCCCCAAAAATCATTCTACACATCTCATAATTGATTCAATTTAACAAAAGGGTCGTTTAAGAGGAAATATCGAAACATATATCAAGAACACACACCCGACACACCACAACCAACAAAGGATCGACCCCCGTAACAAGATCATAGAATGGATCTATAAAAGAATCAAGATAATCACCACCACAAATCAACAGATCCGATAATAAAATGGAACAACACTACTGTGATCAAAAGAAATGAAGAAGAAGAAAGGATTACTCACCTAAAGAAATGCACCACAACTGCAACAATGATCAATCACCGAATGAAATGATTTTTAGGGGTTGGAGGTCTCCAAAATCATTATAGAGGAGATATTGGTCTAGGGAAAGGAGGGTTGTGGATGAATGAATGAAATATCAGTTGTGTAGTTCCCTAAAATCTCAACTCATGGAATTTACAGAGCATGTAATCCCTTTACACATCATGTAATCCACAGGGTCCATATATTCTGAAAAACCCATCACCTTTTTATTAAAAACCCGATTTTTAACATTACATAATGTGAAATCCTTACATGGTGTGCATTATTTCACACTATGTATTCAGATCATGGCATGATTGTAGAGACCCGAAACTTGACGTACATTGACATTACATTACATTTGAGGAATACTTAGTACATAACAAAAAACACACACACAAGGATTGTAATAGTTTAGTGTCTTTGGAAACTCGGAATATAATCTTCTAATCATGGTGAAAGATCTTCAAAATCTCCCATAAAGATCTTCCTTTTTTTTACCTAAAACCTTTCTTTATATCCTGGGGAAAAGAAAACATAAAAGGGTGAGCTCAAATGCCTAGTAAGGGTAAACAAATGAAATATCAATCACATCATATACATAAGCACATAACTTTTGGAAATCTTAACCTGCAAAAGAGATCATAATTTCATAACATGGGGTAAATCATGGCAGTGAAATGTAATCATAATATTCATAACTTAAAACATGAAACTTTGTGGCATTCACACATAATCATAGAGAATCATTTCTTGTTAGTCAAGACTCATTGCCAAGACTATCTTAGTGGACAAAGTCCCTTTCTGAATCGAGTAACCCTCGTTTCAGTCCTGTTTCACTGAACCGGTATAACCTACCGTTCCAGCCCTGTCTATCTCATGAGATATAAAATCTTTACCCAATGCATTGGAGGGAGATATAGGTCCCACCCATCTTATAATGAATCCTTTCTTATGTGTGCCACATAATCATAAATCATCGCATAACACATGTAACAAAAATGGGATTCTTGAAACATCATGACATCATAAATCAATTCATATAAGATAAAAAAATTCATAAAAATAATTCCATCAAAACATGATCAAATCAATGTAATAATAGGGATAAAAACAGAACCCTTTATTATCTTAGATGGAAAATAATTTTGATAAAACACTTGAACTCCATTCTTGAGGAAAATATCCTTTCTTCTTTAAAAACATTTTTCCTTTCTTAACATGTCATACAACTTTAAAATAAAAGAATTTGATTAAAAATAAACTTGAAAACTTTTAAAGGAAGCTTCTTGGAAATAATGTTTTAAAAATTCATTCATGCCGTATAAGTTAAAAAAAACATTCTTCGTACTTTTGTCGGAAAAGTCAAAAAGCACCTCGTATGAAAAATGACAAAAGATTCCTTTCATATCTTTTACTAAAAACTCACCAAAAGGTAAAATTGGATTTAAACCATTGTAGGTGGATGGAAATAACATTTCATATTGAGGAAACATGGATGTGGATGATAAAATACACCCCAGTAAATTTCAAAGTATAAACAATCTCGGATAAAAATGAGATTGTGATATTTCCCCTTACCTTAGGTCCGATTTGCTTTGTACGTGTCCGAAGCTCCTGTATAATGGTTTAAATAATGTCATTGACTTATTACAGAATCATATTCATTGTTATGATATCATATATGGTTCACTTATGACATTATATTACCCGTTCTTTTGTAAATTCCATGTTAAAGAAGCGTTTTGGGTAAAATCGTTTCATTTATCGTAGGTGTTTTGACTTGTTGTTCTTGACATTATTATTACTTATATAATGATTTACTTACTTCCAGAATATAAAATATGATTTATATATCATATATATTCAGTATATATATATATATAATAGATAGATAAATGAAATGAAAAACACCGTTCATGGAGACGGTAGTCCGTACGTACGCATGAACGCTGTTTTCCTTTCCTTATTGTCTTGAATGGAAGTAAGTAGATGACATACATACATATATATATACATAAATCCAGTAGCTTTATAATTTAATATATTTCATTATTATTTCTTATATATACTTTATAATCATTCTTAAATGGTTAACATGGAGAATGAATCTCATCGCGTCGTGGAGACGGTAGTCCGTACGTACACACGAGCGATGATATCATTTCCATAAATATTGAATTGAATTGGAGTGGATTATACAATATATCAGAATAAATATGATGTTGTAATAACTATGTATAGTTATTCTTTACACCATTATACCCATCCATGTAAGGTGGTGGTGGAAAATAGATTACACCACGGCGTGGAGACGGTATTCCGTACGTACGCACGCGCGGTGATTTCTTTTTCCGTAGGATGGATAGATGGTGAAATAGGGTTGTTTCATACTTAAAATAACATATCAGTATATGAGTGATACTGATGTTATTACTTCATAATGAAACAACCTAAGAAGAAGAAGTGGAAGAAGAAATAAAGATGAAAGAATTGGTAACGGTAATTACCTCTTCTTTGAAGCACCACTTTGAGACCTCCTCTTAGGGAACTAAAATTGGTCTTTGAGGAAGACCAGAACCTCTAGGATGTTTCTAGGGAAGTGGAGAAGA
This sequence comes from Viscum album, assembly GCA_963277665.1. Lineage (NCBI taxonomy): Eukaryota > Viridiplantae > Streptophyta > Magnoliopsida > Santalales > Viscaceae > Viscum > Viscum album. Next base: position 786,743,837 of record OY728166.1, on the reverse strand, counting down.
GATTTTGGCAGGGGTTGGCCGAGCTTGAGTGCTCAAATTGGTGTGAGGAGGAGGGGGAGGAGGTGTCCTTTTATAAGGGAGGAGAGGGGCACCTTAGGAATATCTCAAAATATTATTTTATATTAAAGTCAAAATCGGTTTATAATGGTTCCAAAGGGTCTTATTTCGAATCTAAAGTTGGTATGGGTCGAAATCCTATCAACCAATAGGATTTAGACAAGTTTAGGGTATTATTTTAACCTTATCAATTAGATTTAACTCTAAGTTAAATAATTTAACTTTTACCGTGTCTTTTTGTTTTCTTTCACTATATGGTTAATACACTTACTATAACATGCCAAACGAACCCCAAATTGTTTATTATTAATATATATATCCTTATCTAAGTCATTTTGCCGAACCTTAGATTTTTAGGAATAAAATAACAATTAATAATATAATATTTGATTTAAAAACTATTTTGTGTCAATTTTGACACTATTTGATATATGATTTTTGTGAAAGTCATAACAGAATTATATGTTCAAACCAAGTTGATTAAATCAACACTAATATATAATAGTAATCTAGAAAATTAGTGGAATTCATAAAAAGTATCAAATTACATTCATTTGAGCATTTATAACATCAATTATGTTAATATTTCCTTAAAAGGGTAATTACTGCATCATCGTTGTGTCATAAATAAATTAATTTATTTAAAGTATAAAAATTATAAATAAATTATCATTATGTAGGAAATCTTTTTAGATTTCTAATGAATATTTATAGTAGAATTTATCTTATGTATAACCCCATATTAAAAATTATTTACTTATTAAACTTTGATTTTAACTGTTTTAACCCTTCTTTAAATAAATTAATAATAAATGTCCTAATCTAACCCAAGTGGGCCTAAATGGTCATATTTTATTCCTAAGTTTGTTTTTGGTCGAATTAAACTTATCCAATAGAATTAGGACATGTGTTAGGGTAATAGTAATATCATTTTTACCCTTAGTTACCCTATTTACTATTAACCGCGGTAAAAAAAAGTAAAAAGTTACTATTCACCAAAAAATTATTTTTATCTCATTGAACCACATTTTACTTACTGATATCAACCATGTCTGTCGGATTTTCGAAATTCCATTCACAGAAGCGGTAAAATTAAGTTTTATGAAAAATTCAGTTTTTAACCTACCACTTAGTGGTTTCACTATTCATCAAAAATTGAAAGTTTTCATAAAAATACCAAAATTTCACCCTAGGATAATTTCGGTAATCCGAATCCAAAAATGAAGTCCATTTTGAAAAATAAAATTTATAAAATTTCAAAAAGGGGTTATTATTATTCATAACGGCTAGTTTTAATAATATTTTAATAGCATATCGTTGTTTAGTGAAACTCGGTATTGCGTACGACGCAAGCTATCGAGGAAGGTCGCGATTGCGTATAATTCAAGCCAGGTTAGAGATGTGTATTGTGAAAGCTCCTTTTGGTGTAGCGTATAACACAAGACATTAATAAAATTAAAAAGAATATTTTTCATAAAATCTCGGGCTGTTACATTCTACCCCCCTTAAAATGAATTTCGCCCTCGAAATTCGTCGGGGTTATAAATGGTTTACTATTCGAAAGTTTCTTTAATAGAGACCCACATCATAAAAAGGAATACCAAAACTTGGCTTTAAAAACTAAAGTATGAAATGTAACGATTACCCAAATAAACTAATCACTGGGTTTCCACATAGGTGAAAATATGGATATGGAAGAGAAATCTAACCATCATGTTCTGATGGAGAGTGGTAGAGAACATGGCTATGGAAAATCCAGTAATCACAAATTCATAAATTTGTGACGATCTAAGGCACCATCTGATTCATCAGGTATAAGATCACTAGGACAACATTTTTGGTTTTCAAGATCATTTCCCTAAAGTTGAAAATTTGAATTAGAATAAATACTTTCTTTATTTTGGTACAATCTCACTGTTGTTCATGCCTTGAACAATTTTCACTTAATCTCTTAAATAAATGAAGTTGAATTTGTTATTCGTGAAGTGTTGGCAGATCATGTGATAGAATGACGGGTCATTCCATCTGTCTCAAACAAAAGGTAAGCAAAAGTTATTAAATATACATAAGTCATTCTATAGTGAGATTAATCATATATGGTTCCTAAAATGGACTTATACTTCATATATCATACTGCTTAATATAATAAAACTAGCTTCTACTAAACAGGGACTTCCTGTAGGCCAGTGGTAGGCGAGAAAGGCCAGTCGCACTTCGGTTGTGGGTTCGATTCCCACAGCCTTGTCCGAAGCGATGGGCTGTCGCCCGTCCTGCAGGTTGTCCTTTTTCTAAAACTATATTACTATAACATCCCATCAATAATATCAAAAAAAAATTCTATCCTTAAACAATACTAACTTATGTCCAACATAATCCATTCCAATCTTTAGGCTTATCCATAATACTGCAGTCCACTCTCATAACATAGTGAAAACGATTACCAGAGATTTAATACCATCGTTGATCCCCATATATCATAAGATATATCTTGTTGGTCAAATTCCAAACATTCAAAGTCCTTAATCATGTATTCTCTTGAATACCTTAGTGAAAACATGAATGCAGTTTAAAGTTAACACTTTCCACATACCAAAATCCTCAAAATTCTATATACTCAAACCATGATATCACTTAGTCCTTATATCAATCATGAGCTCATGAATACTATTAAACATTTCATTTTCTCGTTTTCCCTTCATTATGCGCATATCATCTTATTTCCAAAAAATATCTCAATAACTTTGAATACCACATCAATAAATATTGCAATACTCAATGATACAACATTATTTTGGAATCCCATTACATAAACACTTAATCATTCCACCACATCGTTGTCATATTAAACATCACCAATAGTGATCGCATGTGACTTACCTTTGTCCTTTACCTTAAGTGGTTGCTCATGTTGATTATCACTAACCCTTGGATTAGGGCATTTATTAGCATAATGCCCTATTTCCTTGCACTTGAATCATTGAAGTGTGGGTGGTGCGTTCTCTGCAGTGTTTGCTTTATTCAAATCATTAGAAACCCTTTTTCCATTACTTCGACACTCAGCTGCTCGATGACCTTCTTTTCCACACTTAAAACATTTTCTAGTCCCTTTAAGATAATCTCCACCATGCTTCTTTCCACACTTTGTGCATAAGGAAACATTCATATTCTTTTCACCATTATTCTGAGATTTCTCCTTGAACTCCATCTTTCGTTTCTTGTCAAAACCATGAGATGGATAAGTAACACCAACTTCCATTTCTACTTTGATAGCACAACGCACAATTTCTTCATAGCTACTGAAGTCTCTTATAGCTAATGACCTTCGAAGACTTGGTTTTAAGCCACTGAAAAATCGATCAACTTTACTTTCAGGTTGGATGATAATGCCAGATGCATACCTTGCAAGTCTTGTAAAATTATCTTCGTATATACCAACAGATTCATCATCCTTTTGCTTTAGTTCAAGAAACTCCTTCTCCATCTTTGTTAAAAGAATACGAGGGAAGTACTTATTGAAAAATAATTTCTTGAACTCGTCCCATTCCATGGACTCAATTTCATCTCTTTGCCTTGTATTCTTGATAAGATTCCACCATTGATCAGCTTCACCTTCCAAACGATATACTGCTAAGATGACTTTATCATGTTCAGAACATTGAAGAACTGAAAATAACTTTTCAGTGGTACTGATCCATTGTTCAGCAACAAGTGGATCAGAAGTCCCACTGAAAGAAGGTGGACGTTTCCTCATGAAGGACTCAATAGAATATTGTTCCCTTCTCTGCTCATTTGGAAGTCCAGAATGATTCATAGCTTGTGTAAGTATAACAATAAGATTTTGCACTCCATCTCCCATAACATTTGTTTGTCCAGGAGGAAAATCATTGCATTGTCCATTGCATTGATCAACACAGTTCCTTCGGGTTCCAGCCATCGTCTAAAACCCAAAAAGAATAGTGTGAGAGGAAAAAATCATGCTAGGGAAAACAACATAATAAAGGGGGATTACCTTCAATATCTAACATCTTAGGTTTAATTCTATGATCGTTAGCGTAGTTCTAGTACTATAACCTATACGTATACTTAACCTTAGGGACATCCCTAGACATACCGTAGAAATATCTCTAGGGATCTCACTAACGTTTTCGCATCCTAGTTTCCAAAGGTTGACTAAACCTTTCCTCTGATACCAACTGTAGAGACCCGAAACTTGACGTACATTGACATTACATTACATTTGTGGAATACTTAGTACATAACAAAAAACACACACACAAGGATCGTAATAGTTTAGTGTCTTTGGAAACTCGGAATATAATCTTCTAATCGTGGTGAAAGATCTTCAAAATCTACCATAAAGATCTTCCTTTTTTTTTACCTAAAACCTTTCTTTATATCCTGGGGAAAAGAAAACATAAAAGGGTGAGCTCAAATTCCCAGTAAGGGTAAACAAATGAAATATCAATCACATCATATACATAAGCACATAACTTTTGGAAATCTTAACCTGCAAAAGAGATTATAATTTCATAACATGGGGTAAATCATGGCAGTGAAATGTAATCATAATAATCATAACTTAAAACATGAAACTTTGTGGCATTCACACATAATCATATAGAATCATTTCTTGTTAGTCAAGACTCATTTCCAAAACTATCTTAGTGGAAAAAGTCCCTTTCTGAATCAAGTAACCCTCGTTTCAGTCCTGTTTCACTGAACCGGTATAACCTACCGTTCCAGCCCTATCTATCTCATGAGATATAAAATCTTTACCCAATGCATTGGAGGGAGATATAGGTCCCACCCATCTTATAATGAATCCTTTCTTATGTGTGCCACATAATCATAAATCATCGCATAACACATGTAACAAAAATGGGATTCTTGAAACATCATGACATCATAAATCAATTCATATAAGATAAAGGAATTCATAAAAATAATTCCATCACAACATGATCAAATCAATGTAATAATAGGGATAAAAACAGAACCCTTTATTATCTTAGATGGAAAATAATTTTGATAAAACACTTGAACTCCATTCTTGAGGAAAATATCCTTTCTTCTTTAAAAACATTTTCCTTTCTTAACATGTCATACAACTTTAAAATAAAAGAATTTGATTAAAAATAAACTTGAAAACTTGTAAAGGAAGCTTCTTGGAAATAATGTTTTAAAAATTCATTCATGCCGTATAAGTTAAAAAAAACATTCTTCGTACTTTTGTCGGAAAAGTCAAAAAGCACCTCGTATGAAAAATGACAAAAGATTCCTTTCATATCTTTTACTAAAAACTCACCAAAAGGTAAAATTGGATTTAAAACATTGTAGGTGGATGGAAATAACATTTCATATTGAGGAAACATGGATGTGGATGATAAAATACACCCCATTAAATTTCAAAGTATAAACAATCTCGGATAAAAATGAGATTGTGATATTTCCCCTTACCTTAGGTCCGATTTGCTTTGTACGTGTCCGAAGCTCCTTTATAATGGTTTAAATAATGTCATTGACTTATTACAGAATCATATTCATTGTTATGATATCATATATGGTTCACTTATGACATTATATTACCCGTTCTTTTGTAAATTCCATGTTAAAGAAGCGTTTTGGGTAAAATCGTTTCATTTATCGTAGGTGTTTTGACTTGTTGTTCTTGACATTATTATTACTTATATCATGATTTAATTACTTCCAGAATATAAAATATGATTTATATATCATATATATTCAGTATATATATATATATAATAGATAGATAAATGAAATGAAAAACACCGTTAATGGAGACGGTAGTCCGTACGTACGCATGAACGCTGTTTTCCTTTCCTTATTGTCTTGAATGGAAGTAAGTAGATGACATACATATATATATATATATACATAAATCCAGTAGCTTTATAATTTCATATATTTCATTATTATTTCTTATATATACTTTATAATCATTCTTAAATGGTTAACATGGAGAATGAATCTCATCGCGTCGTGGAGACGGTAGTCCGTACGTACGCACGAGCGATGATATCATTTCCATAAATATTGAATTGAATTGGAGTGGATTATACAATATATCAGAATCAATATGATGTTGTAATAACTATGTATAGTTATTCTTTACACCATTATACCCATCCATGTAAGGTGGTGGTGGAAAATAGATTACACCACGGCGTGGAGACGGTATTCCGTACGTACGCACGCGCGGTGATTTCTTTTTCCGTAGGATGGATAGATGGTGAAATAGGGTTGTTTCATACTTAAAATAACATATCAGTATATGAGTTATACTGATGTTATTACTTCATAATGAAACAACCTAAGAAGAAGAAGTGGAAGAAGAAATAAAGATGAAAGAATTGGTAACGGTAATTACCTCTTCTTTGAAGCGCCTCTTTGAGACCTCCTCTTAGGGCACTAAAATTAGTCTTTGAGGAAGACCAGAACCTCTAGGATGTTGATAGGGAAGTGAAGAAGAGATTTTGGCAGGGGTTGGCCGAGCTTGAGTGCTCAAATTGGTGTGAGGAGGAGGGGGAGGAGGTGTCCTTTTATAAGGGAGGAGAGGGGCACCTTAGGAATATCTCAAAATATTATTTTATATTAAAGTCAAAATCAGTTTATAATGGTTCCAAAGGGTCTTATTTCGAAGCTAAAGTGGGGATGGGTCGAAATAATATCAAACAATAGGATTTAGACAAGTTTAGGGTATTATTTTAACCTTATCAATTAGATTTAACTCTAAGTTAAATAATTTAACTTTTACCGTGTCTTTTTGTTTTCTTTCACTATATGGTTAATACACTTACTATAACATGACAAACGAACCCCAAATTGTTTATTATTAATATATATATCCTTATTTAAGTCATTTGGAAGAACCTTAGATTTTTAGGAATAAAATAACAATTAATAATATAATATTTTATTTAAAAACTATTTTGTGTCAATTTTGACACTATTTGATATATGATTTTTGTGAAAGTCATAACAGAATTATATGTTCGAACCAAGTTGATTAAATCAACACTAATATATCATAGTAACCTATAAAATTAGTGGAATTCATAAAAAGTCTCAAATTACATTCATTTGAGCATTTATAACATCAATTATGTTAATATTTCCTTAAAAGGGTAATTACTGCATCATCGTTGTGTCATAAATAAATTAATTTATTTAAAGTATAAAAATTATAAATAAAATATCATTATGTAGGAAATCTTTTTAGCTTTCTAATGAATATTTATAGTAGAATTTAGCTTATGTATAATCCCATATTAAAAGTGATTTACTTATTAAACTTTGATTTTAACTATTTTAACCCTTCTTTAAATAAATTAATAATAAATGTCCTAATCTAACCCAAGTGGGCCTAAATGGTCATATTTTATTCCTAAGTTTGTTTTTGGTCGAATTAAACTTATCCAATAGAATTATGACATGTGTTAGGGTAATAGTAATATCATTTTTACCCTTAGTTACCCTATTTACTATTAACCGCGGTAAAAAAAAGTAAAAAGTTACTATTCACCAAAAAATTATTTTTATCTCATTGAACCACATTTTACTTACTGATATCAACCGTGTCTGTCGGATTTTCGAAATTCCATTCACAGAAGCGGTAAAATTAAGTTTTATGCAAAATTCAGTTTTTAACCTACCACTTAGTGGTTTCACTATTCATCAAAAATTGAAAGTTTTCAGAAAAATACTAAAATTTCACCCTAGGATAATTTCGGTATTCCGAATCCAAAAATGAAGTCCATTTTGAAAAATAAAATTTATAAAATTTCAAAAAGTGGTTATTATTATTCATAACGGCTAGTTTTAATAATATTTTAATAGCATATCGTTGTTTAGTGAAACTCGGTATTGCGTACGACGCAAGCTATCGAGGAAGGTCACGATTGCGTATAATTCAAGCCAGGTCAGAGATGTGTATTGTGAAAGCTCCTTTTGGTGTAGCGTATAACACAAGACATTAATAAAATAAAAAAGAATATTTTTCATAAAATCTCGGGCTGTTACAATGATCTTGGTGAACATTACATGCTGTGGACTCCCATTACATGGTGTGTAAATTCCCAACAGACTGCAAAAACAACAGACTCTTGCATAAAAACCCAAACCACCTTGGGAATTCTCTGAACTCATGGAAAAACTTTCTATGCCATTGCAAATTTATAACTAGACTACATTAATTCAAATGAACATACATCCCTAAACTTTAAGTAATTTTCCTAAAAAAAATTCTCTCCATCCTCGGGAGTCCCAAGACACATCCAATTAAAGAGGAAAATAAGTAAAGTGAAGGGGATTACTTAAAAATGGGTAACAATATGTTACAAACTCTCCACCATAAGACTTTCTATCCCCATGAAGTCATGTGAAAGAATGAAGTCTAGTAAAGAGGTGAGGTCATTGCTACCTCATCAACGACTCGTGCTCCCAAGTCTCATGATAATATAATTCGTACTGACATAAAACTTTGACCAATGAAATTTACTTACCATATAAGACTTTAACTTGAGGGTCAATGATCACTACTGGATACTCCATAATAGAAACATCTGAATCTAACTCAATCACTTCCCAAATAAAAATGTTTAAAGAATTAGGATGGTATTTCCTAATCTGTGATATGTGGAAAACATTATGAATACCTTTAAACTAAACTGAAAATGCTAACCGATAAGAAACCTACCCAAGTTGATCAGTGACCTCAAACAATCTGAACCAAGGATAACTTTCCCTGTTTTCCAAGCTGACTGTAACCGAACCAAGGATAAACTTTCAAGAAATCCCAGTCCCATATGGAAAATTCCAAAGGACAATGTCATCGATCCGCATAATATTTTTTTCGACTTTACGCTATAACCAAACACCAATGTATATCCTAAATCCTCACTGATGTCTCCTAAACCAAATTCAGTCCAACCAAAGAATATTCACCCACCTCTTCCCAACAAAGAGGTGATCTGCATGGGAAACTATACAAAGCCTCTAAAGGATCCATTCTAATTGATGGATGATAATTTTTGTTACAAGAAAACTAAACCAGTCCCAAATGGATATCTTAATATCCACTAAAATTCAAGACACAGGCACAAATAATATCCTCTAAAATACAAATAACATGCACTATCTATCCATCTATCTATGGATGGTAATCTATAATCAAATTGACCTAAGTCCCCATAACCTCCTAGAGACTCCTTAAAAAATTTGAAGTAAACCTAGGATCCCTATCTGAAACAACATCATAAGGAAACCCATGTAACCTCACAATATTCTACACATATAGCTTACCTAGATCTTCAATGTTAGTGGTGTCCCTAATTGGAATGAAATGATCCCACTTTGTCAACTAATCAATTACCACCCAGATAACATTACTTCCTCATGGAGTCCATGGTAATCCAAAAACAAAGTCCATGGATACCTTATCCCATTTCCAGATCGGCACTGGGAGAGGCTGGAGAAAACCTAAAAGTTTCAGATGCTCTGCCTTTTCCTGTTGGTAGGTGTAACAACATGACACATAATAAACAATGTCACACTTCATACCCAACCAACAAAATATCCATATCATGTCATAATACATATTCATATTTCCTGGATGAATGGCCCACAAATAACTATGATAATAAAAAAACCAAGATCCTCATAAATACCGGGATGAGAAACCAATTCCCAAAATAGAGAATACCATTTGAAGAGAGAGACAAACCTGAAATGGTCTCCTCACCATATAGGGTTTCTCATAATCATCTAAACTCATCATCTTGCTACTAAAACTATAGAATATACTTAAGGAGATATGATGATAACTAAACACTGGCCATAGTTATACCAGAAATAACCTCCTGAGCATCCATATACAACTGAGTAAAACCCCCATAAGTTTCTAATCTTCCTTCGATTCCTGAATAACTTGCGATGGAACTTTCCTTCTAATAGCATCTACAATGACACTCCCCTTCCCTAGGGTGTTGGAAATATTGAAGTTAAATGTATGAAGGTATTCCACCCATCATCTCTATTTAAGATTCAAGTATTTATAAGAAAAGATATAGCTCAAACTCTTATGGTCAGAAAAGACTATGAAACTATCCCCAAAAAATAGTGTCTCCAACACTTAAGTGCATGAATAACTGTGGGAAGATCTAAATCATGAGTGGGGAAATATTTATCATGCGGTCCAAGCTGAAGAGATTTGTAAGCTACCGGATGATCATCTTGCATGATCACACAACCCAAACTAGTTCTATAAGCATCACAGAAAACCACATACCACTTACCGGGATCAGGTAGGATCAGAATATGATTTGATTTCAGAAGTATTTTTAGCTCATTGAAAGAAGACTGACAGTTTACCTCCCATATGAATTTCACCCCTTTCCTAGTAAGAGTAGTCAAAGGTGATGCCAAATTTGATAAATCCTTGAAAAACCATCGATATTATCCAACAAGACCAATAAATATTTGAATCTAAAATATATTCTGTGGTTCTTCTCATGAAAAAATAGCCTTTACCTTCTCAGGATCAACTGATAATCCATGTCCATAAATCAAATTCTCTAATAACTTCACTTATTGGATCTAGTAATTTAATTTTTAAAGCTTTACATACAAACTATGACTCCTTAGGATTTCTATAACCAAACCCAAATGGAAATCATGCTCATGATCGGATATAAATTAAACCAAAATATCATCCACAAACACTTCCATAAAAGTGTTGAGATACTGATTTAATATCTATTTCATCAAATATATAAAAAATTCACGAGCGTTAGTTAGACCATATGATATCAAAAGATATTATAATGTCCATACATACCCCCAAAATCCATCTTTGGTATATCCTGAAATATTATCTAATGATAACCTGATTGAAGATCAGTCTTTGAAAACCACTTTCCCCCCTTTAACTGATATAAAAATTCATCCACATGAGGAAAATGATACTTATTATTAACTATTACATGACTCAACTTCTAATAGTTCATGAATAATAAGAGTGAAACATATGAATTCTTGGAAAAGAGAACTAGGGTTCCCAAGGTGATATACTACGGTGAACAAAACCCCTTTCCATCAGGCTTTCCAACTAAATCTTGATCTCTTTTATCTTTAGTGGTTCCATGTAGTATGAAGGTATCAAAACATGATGTATACCTGACACCAGGTCAATCGTAAAATCCACCCACCTCTCTAGAGGAATCCTAGATAAATCATCTAGGAAAATATTAGGAAAATCCTAAACAAAAATAGGAATATCAAAAACATAAGAATCATTATCAAGTTCAACTGAAACAACAAACAAAAAACTCCCGATCTCTAGGCGGGAAGGTCCTACACAACTAGACCTCAGATCCCTCTCTCCCTAAAACACTTGTGAGCTCCCATTGACCATAAGAAATGAGACATGCCGATGATAATAATAAACCTCAACACAATGAGAAACAAGCCAATCCATCCTAATGATGACTTTAAACTGATCCAAATTGAGAACAATAAAATCCCAGACTAACTCCGCATTAGCTATCAATAGCACACAATAAGGACGCTGAACCCCATACTCTTTTATCTTCCCAAGAGGTGTTTTTAACTCCATAACAAAGGACATGAGGTCCATTTTAATTCTAATCATATCAAAAAATAGTCAGATATAAATGAGTGGGAAACACTAGTATCAAATAAAGAAATCACCACTGAATATGAAATAAAGATGGAACATCTCACTGTTGCTGGACCCACATCTACCTCCATCAGAAACTCATCTACTGCATGATAGTACTTCACTCTTGAGGCTAGTGGCTAGAGCCCTCTAGCCTTTCAAGAATCTGATTGCACTGTAGTAGCCTTTGGATCCGATGATCCCTGACCATATCTAGGTGTAAACATAGCCTGATAGAAATGATTTAGATGACCATAACATCCAAAACAGTTTCACATCTTTGCAGGTGAAGGACAAGAACTCTATGTGTGTTCGAACTTTCCACACTGATATCAATTCATAGGCACACGACTAACTGCAAATGGAGGCCCCAAAGAGGTCTGCTACTGAAAACCACCTCCACCTCTCCTGGGATAATATTTCCCACTTCATATTTTCTCTAGTGTTCCATTGAAGCCGCCACTAAGTTGAAGATAAGGGAAAAAATATCCAACCTTGTCTGTTATATTCATATCTTCCATCATAACCATATCCACTGACTCCACATAGGTCAGAATCTTTAGCATAAATAACTATGATATAATATCCAGTCATAAACCCTGTAGGTACTTTTGAGCATTCAGCAGGTCATTCTTTAAAACCTATGGTGAAAAATAAACCATCTTATCAAACCAATTAGTGTACGCCGACATCGAACGCTCTCCCTATTGCAAAGAGAGGATATTCAAAGACTTCACCATCATTAGTGGCTTTATAAAAAACTAATGGAAGAAGAGAGTCTTGAAACCCTTCCTGTAATTCCCCAATATTTTACAGTATGTCTCTTTTTAAATAATTTTAATCTCTTTGATAACTTACATTTCACACAACACCTAGCTTAAAATAAAATAAAATATTATTACATGATCATTATAAACTAGCCGCTAAAATAGTAGGAATAAATATCATTAACCACATTATAAAATATAGAATTTTATAACTCATTTTTAATGTATTAATTATTTTTTTGTTAATAAGCACTTAATTTTTAGTAAAGTCATTTATTCTTTAAAAATATTTTTTCTTCAAAAATGATTTTTTTCTTTTTATGAGTAAATATTATAATCACTTTATAGAAATCCTATAAAATTTATTTTATAAAAATAATATCTTTTTTAAAATAATCTTATTAAAATTATGTTAAGGTGAATTTTTAGGAATTTTCTGAAAAGATTGATTTTCCAGTGAATAGTAAAAAATACCGATTTTTATAAAACTGTCATTTTATTTATATTAAAAAGTACTGTTACAATTTGAATTTAATCTAAAATTAAATAAAGTAATATTTATTTAGTTATAATTTAATTAATTACATCTTAATCATCATTATACCTTATTTTGGGGACAATTTTGGTCTTAAAAATGTATTTTTCAAGAAAATTTTTTTTCGTTGTGTTTTACTGGATTAATTTTAAATTAAATTCTGAAAATTCTATGTTTTTAATTTTGAAAAATTGAGGAAATATTTGGATTCATAAGGTCCAAATTTATTAAATAGGTCCCTTTTATTTTTGACCAATATGAATAATAACCTTGGTATTTTTTGTTACCACGATAAAGGGTAAATTGGGTAATTTAGGTTAAAAATAATATGATAAGGACTATAAAATGACCCTAACACTTGAATGTTTTTTTATTAGATGAGTGATGTTAGACTATAATCATTTATGGTTTAGTTATATGACCATTTATTTCCATTTGAATGAGATTATGATATTTATAATATATTATTTAATGAAAAGTCAAAGATGTCACATTCATGATTTTAATCACTATAATATTTTTAATATGGTTTTATCTAGAAGATATATTTGACTATAAATATTATTTATAGATATAAAAGATTTATCTACATTATGATAATTTATTTTTAACATTTAGTGAGTAAATAATTACCTTAAATAATTACACAACGATGATCAAGTAATTATTCAATTAGTGTAAAAATAAAATAAATGATATAAAAAATATTAAAATAAATATAATTTGGTATATTTTATGTTATAAATGAATTTTCAAGATTCCCTTGACATATTAGGGATGTATTAAAAGATTTGTTTTGAAGTTATCTTATTGTATTGATTTTATTAAAGTCGAATTAATGAATAGTTCCTAAAATTGACATTATGAATATTTTATAGTAAATAATATTTTATTAAATGTTATAAAATTATTAAAAATCATAAAATTTCCAAACTAATTGGGTCATTTTTCGTAAGATTGAAAATTTCATACATGATCCATTTATGGGTCATTTTTCATTTTATAAAATATATATTAACCGTCAAAGAGTAAAAATCCATGTTGTCACAGTAAGATTCAAAGAGTTTAAGTAAGGGTTAAAACAAAAATATAAGGGTTGAAATTTAGTAAAAACTCATCAAAATTTTATTGGATGAGGGGATTTTGAACCATAATCATCTTATATTCAAAATCAATAAGTTTAGATCCATATATCTCGACCAACCTCTGCCCATTTCTCCTCTCACCATCCTTAGCCATGTTCTAGAGGTTCTGGTCCTTTCAAAAGACCAACCCTAGTATCCCTAAGAATATATCTAAAGTAAGTTCACTAAAGAAGAGGTAATCATATTTACCAACTCTTTTAAATTTATTTATTCTTTTACTTCCTCTTCATGTGTTGTTTCCATCCTAAAATAATAACTTCAGTATCATCTATATACTTTGATGTTATTATGATTATGAATCAACTATATTTTACCTTTTATCCATCCTATAAAAAATGAAAGCACCGCACGTGTGTAAATATGACTTACCATCTCCACATAGTGGTGTAATTAATTTTTCATCACCACATTACTTGGGTGGTTATAGTGATAGAAATAATTGATATATATATATATATATGATAATTATGACATGATATTGACTATTTAAAATTAATATATCATCCACTTCCTTACCCTTTCAACAATTTAGAAATGATATCATCGCTCATCATACGTATAGCTTACCGTCTCCACAATGTGATTCAATGAAATTCATTTTATATCTCCACCATTCAATAATGATTTTAAAAATGTATATAATGAATAAATATGATATTTATGACCTTAATATCATTCTAGGGATGATAGAACTATATCCTATGCATAAGAACCGTGGCTTACACGACAAAATATGAATAGAAAAATGAAGTAGTTAACATCTGAAATAAAGATGATTATGAAATATTATTAAAAAAAGGGTGATAAAATGATATAATGGGATCATATATGATATCATAAATATGAATATAGTTTTATTATAAATTAATAATGTTCTTTAAACCATTATACAAGAGGATAAAGCATGTTCAATTAAAGGAAAGTGCAAGGTTAGTGATTTTCATATCACTTTTATTTATGTGGGACACATGATTTATTCACCAATTATTTATTTTGGTTAGTGTATATACTATCCATTTGACATGTTATGTCATGAATTCATTTATTATGATGATATTAATTTTTTGTTAAATGTTATTCATTTATGGGGCTTATGATTGATAAGAAACCCAAGTGGTAAGAGTTTATATCATAATAAAATCATTATTTAGGATTTTTTTGTTTAAGTTTCCCTTGGGGGAATTATTTATATATTAAAATCAATCTATTTTCTTTTTATCTAGTCATTCATGAACTTTTAAATTAATAATACCATTTTTTCACTTTTTGGTACTAAAAATGATTGTGAAAATATTTTAAAGAAAATTCGACTTTATTTCTCTTTTATCGAAAATATTTTTTCATAAAATCCCATTTTTTTTAAAATAATGTTTTCAATAATGTTTTAAACCTTTTAAAAATGATTTATCAAAGACATTTCTCTTTAAAAGGGAATTCCCTTGTGTGGCCTTTTCAAACCCTCCACACAAGGAAACCCCCCTCCCCACGAAGAGGTCACTCCAGGGAGAGCCCCAGCCGGGAAGGAGCCGTTTCCAGCCGAGATGGCAGAGCGTCCTGGAGGGTGACAACCCGGGCGGCGATGGTTCGTCAAGCAATCCGTCAGCACGGGTGGGTTGCGCCTCATTTTTCCCACCCAGTCAGAAACCGGGTGACCCGGAAAGGCGAGTGGATCCCGGGGGAGAGGTTCGCCCTGAAAGTGGACTCCTAGGATTCTAACCCTGTACCTCCCAAAGAACGATGTTGTTGTACCCCTCTCCTTCACCACTACGCCATCGCCGAAGCAGAATTTATCAAAGACATTTTTACCCATTTTTACTTATTAATTTTTTTTGAAAAGAATCTTCATGTCGATTTCAAAAAAATTCCCATTTGGATTTTATCAAAAATATGAAAGAAATATTTGTTTTAAAGTGTACGACATGATTTTTTTTTGTAAGAACCCAGATCTTCTTTTCAGGTATGGATCTTGATTTCTAGTGTTTTTGAGGAAAAGAGGAGTTTTTGGAAATTTAAGTAGTACATGCCGTGTACTTAGAAGTACATGCTGTGTATCAGGTTGCCGTGGGTAGCCGTGTACTGGATATGTAACAGCCGAGTACACACCCGTGTGGGGTGACCTAGAAACCACCTAAAGTGGAGCTCGGTTGTAAGAACCCGAGTTTTTAGAATGAGTCAAAATCCAGACCCAGTTTGAATTTTGGACTTGTTTCTGAGAAAACTAGAAAAAATGGGTAGTTTTTGGAAATTTCTAGACTACATGCCGTGTAATTAAAGTACATGCTGTGTATATGTTAGGCGACTGACTAGCTATGTGCTCGCCGAGTACATGCCGTGTGATGACTGGTAGAAATTTCTTAATACACGACGTGTAGTTTTAGACACGCCGTGTACCCTTGACCGTGTGGAGGCCATACATGGCATGTAGGCCTGTTGTCTGGGTAGAATTTTTTAACCAAGTACACGCCGTATCTTCCTTGTACACACCATGTAGTCTAGCCGTGTATGAGAGAAATACATGGCATGTGGGTAAGTCAGCGAGGAAGGGAAGAAAAACGAAGTACACACCATGTACCCCTAGGTACACGCCGTGTACTCATGTCGGCAGGTTCTGAAAAGTAAGACAATAGAATTCCAGCCGCCATATGAACAATTAAATGATATACACGACATGTAGTCCTAAATTACAAGCCATGTACTTTTTTTTTGCTAAAACGGGCAGTAGCCTAGTTTTTGAGGCAGACCACATTTGTGTTGCCTGGTTTCGCGAACCAAGATGGAAAGAGCTCATTTTCTCTCCCAATGTTTTGTCCAAAGTCATATTCGATCGTGATTAGATGCGTTGGAACCCCCTCGGTAAGGCATCTATTCCTCTTGAGCCGTTTTGTTTGATTTCTGTTCTAGAATGAGTTTTAGGGGTTTGAGAAGTTTTGACTCTTTTGTAGATTTACCACGTTTGAGACCTAATTGGAGGCTGTTATCGGAGGAGTAGCATCATACAAGTCTCAGGTAGGTGGTGCATACCTCTTTTTGTGTTTTCATGGTCATTTGGGTGGCGCAGCCTTCGGTGCATTTTTGGGTATTTTGAGCGGGACCCGTTTTATCTGCTGTTTCATATTGAATTGATTGTTTGACCTATGGGATGCCTTGGGTGTGCCCTGTTACCAGTTTTTCTTGAGCGGGGCTGGGTGAGGGGTCGTTGCTCATAGGGGCATTTTGGTCGGGGGATGCCAAAATGGTTATATTTGAATTATATTGTTATAAACTGTTGAGTTTAATTTATTAAGACTGATATAAATTGTTAGAGGCATTAAAGAACTCAGTGCTGTTGATTGTTAACCGTTGGGTTAGTTAGAGGCATTCAAGACCTCAGTTCTATTGATTATTAACTATTGGGTTAGGGCAATTCAACTATTTAGAATGTTTTTCCAGTTTATGTTTTCTATTTAAATATGTTATATATGAAATTGCTGAATTGCATATGTTGGACCCTTTTGGTGGTGTTGGGCATGACCTAGATATTCTTGAGTGATTCTAATCACAGGTTGGGCTTGGCCTGGGTTACATTGGGTGGTTCTAACCACGTGATTGGGTGTCTTGGGCATCACTTTGAGGCAGGATGACTGTCAGGTTGGGCATGGCTCAAGTTACTGGGATGACGATGCCATCAGACTTGAGTGACATGGTCGCAGGGACACGAGGTGTCAGAGACGTTGTGTCTTGGGTACTATTTTTTACGATTACCGCTCACCCAGAAACTTTGAGTAGTGTACACACAGAGAGACTCCATGATGAGGTGGTTTTGACCACTCATGTGGGTAGAGGCCCCTGTTAGTTGCGGTTTAGGTACTATTGGTTTAGGGGTGCTTGCCATAGGAAGCCACGTGGGAGGTTAGGAGACTTCAGGGGATAACATTGAGGATATTAGGTTGGGGGAAGAGGCTCACCGTTATTTGAGGGCAGACATCACTGTCCCTCCGATTACATTGTTTGAGGGAAGACATCACTATCCCTCCGGTAACATTATTTGAGGGCAGACATCGCTATCCCTCTAGTAGTTATTTGAGGATAGACATCGCTATTTCTATGGGTTACTACTGTTGGGCGTACCTTTAGGATGTCGGTACTTGAGACACGTAGTGTCAGGGGGCACATGGTGCCAGATTACATGACAGAGATTCCGGCGTTGGCCGAAGCAGGTGACACTCCATGGTGGCTGCTGAGCACCAATGGAGTTAGTGTTTATTTGTGCATCGTTATGTTTACTACTTTTATTATAAATGCAAGCCTGCTTAAACACTAATATTAGGTACGCACCATTAAGTGGTATCCTACTGATATTGTCTCATACCCTGCACAGGACCTATGGGACGCGTGCAGACTTTATGGATTTACGTGCAGGAAAGAGGCCAGTTTCAGGAGCTGGGTTGCGTTAGTTGTGGAATGGATATGGTATGAACCTTGAGGTCTTACCTAGCTGGAGTTGCTCTATTTTGTTTATTTTCTGTATCGGCATGCATACTTGTTGCAGTTATAATTGGTTAGCCATTGGTGCCCATTTTATATTCAGATATGTATGAACTGCTTTGGATGCATGTTTTGTTGCTCAATAGTAGTTACATGTGATCATCATGCTTTTGTGTTTATTTCCGCTGCTGTTTTTATATTTATTGCTTCTACTGTTTATTTATGTTGAATGTGATTCCGCTTTGTGGGTCTGGTTCGAGTCTGCTGAGTCTTTTATTCTGCTGCATTTTTATTGTTATACTTGGACCAGTACTATTATTATTATCCTTCGAGAGGGTATAGCCTCCCCACTATACCTATAAGACCCTCGCTGCTAGTCGGCAGCCTTTGGCATTCGGGGAGGTGCACCTAAGGTAATAGCACCTGACCCGTTTAACACTGTTTGGGTGGCTGTTCGGGTCCGGGTCGTTACAAAGTGGTATCAGAGGTGTTCTTGATAGGGATTTAGTAGCAGCATTTTACTGGCTACTAATGAGATTGAGACTTCTCTTTTATTTTCTGCTGGTTTACTATTTGGGATATGGTAGACTGGAGATAGGTTGTTATTGGAACTGGGTTTCTAGCTTGTGCTTGGGTGCCTGCAGCCCTGGGTACGAGGGATGGACCAAGTTACCTTGGGTGGGAATTGCTGTTTTCTTTTTTCTCAGATTAAAGTTTATATGATTTCCACCTCGGTGGCTCACTTGGTATGTGATGTTATTGATTGTGATATGTAACCCTTGAACCAGTGTGGTAAGGGAGAATTGGACCTTGGCCCGGTATGGCAAGGCTTGGTTGCTTGGCTTTTGATAGGCGCATTTTTAGGGTATTTCAATTTCATAACTGCACGTATGCTTTGTGAAGTGATAATTCCATGTGAATAAAATTAATTGCCAAGATTTGTATGCTTAAAATGTGAATAGGAGAAATTCCTGATAGAATTACTTATTGTTGAAATGTGTATGCCATGCCTTATATTTGTAGAATTGCATGTGGAAGGATATTTGGGTCTAGCTCTTATGAGTGTAGGTAGGTACTATCGGTTGAGGTGATTTTGATCACCAGGATTGGGAGACTCGGTCATCGGTTTGAGGCAATGTTAGTTGTCAGGACGGGCATGACCCGAGGAACTTTTGATACTTGGCTCTGTTGAGGGGAGGGTAAGGAGGCCATGAGGCCGGGATGCCGTGGGGCATGGGTTGCAGTGGGGGAGAGTAAGGGTAGTAGTTATGCATTGCCTTCTACTGCTTTCCTTATCTGCATTGAATATATATTGTTATATATATATATATATATATATGGGTTGTCTGACCATTTATGGTATTCAGCGGGTTCCTTTTTGGGCGACTCAGATGGAGCATCAGAAGGAAGATGGTACAGTGCCACGGGTGTATGATTAGGTTTAGGATATGGTATAGTCAGAGCAGGAGCCGTAGGTATAGGCTCAGGGACAGGATCAGGTTCAGGATCCAGTGCAGGCAGGACAACAGCCGGGTTTGACAGCATTCATGCCATGGATCGATGAGCATCTCCGAGCTATCCTAGTGCGTGTCTTGTAGGGGATTGACAGAGGCACGTAAGGTACAGAGCCATATATGGCATATTTGACGCGGGATTTCTAGTCGCAACACCTGCCACTTTTTCAGGGTGAGGGTGGCCCGCAGGCAGCTGAGAACTGGATAGAGAGTATGCAGATGATCTTCGAGCAGCTAGAGACGCCTCCAGGGTGGAGGGTCAAGCTGGTGATATACATTCTGTGAGGACCATCAAAGTGTTGGTGGGATGTGTAGGTTCAGGCTCGTAGGAATGATGGACTGTCATGGAAGGACTTCGAGGATAGGTTCTTTGAGCACTTTTACCCAGAGACACTGAGAGAAGAGAGAGCTCAGGAGTTCTTGAGTCTTCAGTAGGGAGACATGTCCGTCATAGACTACATAGCTACTTTCACTGAGCTATCTCACTTTTCACCTGGTATGGTAAGTGATGACGTGGCTAGGGTGAGGCGCTTCGAGGATGGATTACAACACGCCATTCAGATCCAGGTGAATATTTCTAGGCTTAGTTCTTTTTCAGAGGTGGTGAAACAGATGCTCATAGCGGAGGGAAACCAGAAGGATAGGCCCCATGTTGGCCGAGAGACAGTTTTAGGTGATGGTTCGGATAACAGGAAGTGAGGATGAGATGAGTTCTAGTAGGGAAGTCAGGCCAAGGACTTATTTATACCACCTCGTAGCAGTTCTGCAGTGGTTTTCTTTCAGTGGGGATAGCTAGGGAATGTTCAGACTTAGTGCGATAGGCCTCCAAAGGAGTGCTGGGCATGTTGACAGGTCGGGCATCTGGAGAGGTTTTGTAGGCAGCCTTCTCAGACAGCTGGTAGGAAGGGACCAGGACAGATGGGGGCATCTGGAGTTGGTTCAGGTTCGGTACCAGGAGAGGGTAGCCGAGGTTCAGCTGCATGTGGAGGAAATGACAGAGACGTCGAGATCCAGTTGAGGGGTCAGTAGCCGGTGACTGGAGCAACACTGCAGGGAAGTCAGGCATCAGGCAGCCATGCTTCAGGCTAGGTGCACGCTGTGGAGCTTCCAGTGGCTGAGAAGGCTGGTGAGCCGACGACGGTTAGAGGTACACCGTGGTGTGGCCGTGATTCCCATGTTTCCTTTTTGGCATGACCTGTAGAGGCATGTCCGTTTTGAGTGCACGGGGTGCACATGATCTATGTTGACTGAATGGATGCTAGTCAGTGGGATTTTCACCATATCAGGTGCATGATATATATATATATATATGTATTTATGTATGTATGTATGAGATACGTAGCATCAGGGGCATCGAGGATGCGGGTTACTTAAGGTGTCATGGGCATCAGGGAATCAAGGATGTGGCTTACTTGAGGTTCCTTGGGCATCAGGGCATCGAGGATCCGGGTTACTTGAGGTTCTTTGGGCATCAAGGCATCAAGGATGTGGGTTACTTGAGGTGCTAGGCACCAGGACCTCGTGGAGGCGGACACCGATGCGGTGCGTGATACATTGGGTGTAGGGAACAACACAAAAGCACCAATGAGGTGCAGGGGTGACGATGCATCACGGAAGGACTATGCATCCGGAAAACAGTTTGGTGGACCTTTCTTAACTTTGAGTTTTATTGGGTTGAGACTGGGATAGGCGATTCCTAAGGTGGGGAGCCCCCTTGAGGAATTTAGCTGGGACCTTTGAGATTGGGGAAGTCCGAGTTACTTTGATCGGGGTGGTATGTTTGGTTCCATCTCCTGGTTTTGTTTGATAGCTTGGGGAAGAGCTATGTTAAGGTGGAGAGATTGTAAGAACCTGGGTTTTTAGAACATGTCAAAATCCCGACCTGGTTTGAATTTTTGACTTGTTTTTGAGGAAACTGGAGAAAATGGGCAGTTTCTAGAAATTTCCAGACTACACGCCGTGTACTTAAAGTATATTCCATGTATATGTTAGGCAAGTGACTAGACGTGTGCTCACCGAGTACATGCCATGTGATGACCAGTAGAAATTTATTAATACACAGTGTGTATTTTTAGACATGCCATGTACCCTTGACCGTGTGGAGGCCATACATAGCGTGTAGGCCTGTTGACCAGGTAGAATTGTTTAACCAAGTTCACACCGTGTCTTCCTTGGACACGCCATGTAGTCTAGCTGTGTATGAGAGAAATATATGGCGTGTGGGTAAGTTGATGAGGAAGGGAAGAAAAATGAAGTACATGCCGTGTACTCATGTCGGCAGGTTCTGGAAAGTAATTCAGCGAAATTCCAGCCACCATATGAACAGTTAAATTATATACACAACATGTAGTCCTAAAGTACACGCCATGTACTTTCTTTATTTTTTTTTCTAAAATGGGTAGTAGCCTCATTTTTGAGGCATAACAACTTTGTGTCACCCGGTTTCACGAACCAAGCCGGTCAGAGCTCATTTTCTCTCCCGATTCTTTGTCCGAAGTCGGATTTGATCGTGGTTAGATGCATTAGAACCCCCTCGGTAAGGCCTTGATTCCACTTGAGCAATTTTGTTTGATTTTTGTTCTAGAATGAGTTATAGTGGTTTGAGGAGTTTTGACTCTTTTATAGATTTACCGCATTTTAGACTTAATTGGAGGCTATTATCGGAGGAGTAGCATCGTACGAGTCTCAGGTAGGTGGTATATACCTCCTTTTTCATTCGGCGCTTTTTTGGGTATTTTGAGCGGGACCCGTTTTATCTACTGTTTCATATTGAATTGATTGTTTGACCTATGGGATGCCTTGGGTATGCCCTGTTACCAGTTTTTCTTGAGCGGGGCCAGGTGAGGGGTCGTTTCTCATCAGGGCATTTTGGATGGGGGATGCCAAAATGGTTATATTTGAATTATATTGTTATAAACTGTTGAGTTTAATTTATTAAGCCTGATATAAATTGTTAGAGGCATTCAAGACCTCAGTAATGTTGATTGTTAACCATTGGGTTAGTTAGAGGCATTCAAGACCTCAGTGCTATTGATTTTTAACCATTGGGTTAGGAAAATTCAACTGTTTAGAATGTTTTGCCTGTTTATGTTTTCTATTTAAACATGTTATATATTCAATTTCTGAATTGCATATGTTGGAACCTTTGGGTGGTGTTGGGCATGGCCCAGATATTCTTGAGTGATACTGATCACAGGTTGGCCTTGTCCTGGGTTACGTTGAGTGGTTCTGACCATGGGATTGGGCGTCTTGGGCATCGTTTTGAGGTAGGATTACTATCAGGTTGGGCATGGACTGGGTTACTGGGATGGCGATGCCATCCGACTTGAGCGACATGGTCGCAGGGACCCGAGGTGTCAGAGACGTTGTAGCTTGGATACTATTTTTGCTAATTACCACTCACCCGGAAACTTTGAGTAGTGTGCACATATAGAGACTCCGTGATAAGGTGGTTTTGACCACTCGTGTGGGTAGAGTCCCTAGTTAGTTACGGTTTAGGTACTATTGGTTTGGGGGTGCTTGCTGTAGGAATCCACATGGGAGGTGAGGAGCCTTTAGGGGATAGCATTGAGGCTATCAGGTTGGGGGCAGATGCTCACCGTTATTTGAGGGAAGACGTCACTGTCCATCTAGTTACGTTGTTTGAGGGAATACATCGTTGTCCCTCCGGTTACATTATTGGAGGGAAGACATCGCTGTCCCTCTGGTACTTCTTTGAGGACAGACATCACTGTTCCTCTGAGTTACTACTATTGGGCGTGCCTTCGGAACGTCGGTACTTGAGACATGTGGTGTCAGGGGGTACATGGTGTCGGGTTACAAGATAGAGATTCCGGCATTGGCCGAAGCAGGTGACACTCCATGGTGGCTGCTGAGCACCAGTGGAGTTAGTGTTTATTTGTGCATTGTTCTGTTTACTGCTTTTCTTATAAATGAAAGCCTGCTTAAACACTCATATTAGGTACACACCATTGGGTGGTATCCTACTGAGATTTGTCTCACACCCTTCATGGGCCCTATGGAACGCATGCAGACTTTTTGGATTTATGTGCAGGAAAGTGGCCAGCTTCAGGAGATGGGCAGCGTTAGTTGTTGCATGGAGATGGTATGGACCTTGAGGTCTTACCTAGCTAGAGTTACTCTATTTTGTTTCTTTTCTGTATCAGTATGCTTACTTGTTATGGGTTTCTATGGGTTGGTTTGGGTCAGGTTGATGGATTTTTTGGACCCGAACCGATAAAAAGAGGTTAGGTCTGGTCGGGTCAGGTTGGGCATGTTTTTTAGCTCGGACCCAACCCAACCCAACCCGTATTGGATCGGGTGGGGTCGGGTCGGGTCCATGGGTTTATGGTGAAAAAATAGACTACTTTCTGGATATCTCGCAGTATGTCTCCGCTTTGACCTGATGCGGCCACCACCATCCCCTCCGCCTGAACGAACCAAGGAAGCATGGTTCCTGTCCAAATTCCAGCCAAGATAGAGATTCCTCCCTACGCCTTCAATATCCATCCACCACCATCTCTGTAGAAATGTTTGAAAACAAAATAACCCAATCTCCCACCATTCAGTAAAAAATTAATCCTCTTGATTATTACACGATGATTTGTAGGTTCGCTCATGTCCTGCAATTGATATTCTAAAAATTGAAGGCAGCGGAGCAGCCGACATCGGTGGTTCAAGCTTTGGCTGGTGTATCTCATCCACTCCACCAAATCCACCCCAATCTTCTCCGCTTTCCTGCAGGTAGAGATTTCACTGACATCCCCCCATTTTCAAAAACAAATCGAGGAAAAATAGTGAAACATTCTCCTCAAAAAAAGAATGATTTTTTTAGAATGATGCTAAAATAAAAAATCGATCCCCACTTCGGAAAAAAATCCAGCACTTCTGGGTTCAATTCCACACTCGACATAGCTTCCTGATATGCTCTGGTTAGATTCCTTGGATGAATCTCTATCCATCCTCCTGGATTTGGTGAAAAAAAGAGCTTCCCTCCCTCCTGGTGGATTTGGGGCCGCAATTGCAGCTGAGACAGAGGGGGAAGACTCTGGTGTGGTGGAGATAGTGGGGGAGGAAGACGATGATGAGGCGTTGTCCTTGGGGTCAGTGCGGTGGAGTGGTGGTCATCAGTCCATCAGACGAGGTGGAGGAAAAGATGATGAATAATAGGGCGGGCTATGTAGAAGCAACAATAGGGGTGGGGTCGGGTGAGGGTGATAAGCGAAAGCGACGATACCGGCCGGTGGGGCGGGATGGATGGTATGGATGTAGGTAGGAAAGGAGGAAGATGGTGGCAGTGAGGGCCATGGGTTGGGGAGGGAGAGTGGCAGTAGCAAAGTCCGATGAGATGACAGGGTCTCGTAAGAGAGAAGATCGGCACAACGTAGATCGGGTTGATTGGGTCGGGTTGGGTCTTATTTCTTCCAACCCGTGACCCGACCCAACCCGACCTCGGGTCAACCCATAGTAAACCAACCCATGGATGTATTTGTTTGGACCCGACCCAACCCAACCCAACCTTGTCAGGTCGGGTCAGGTCGTTCGGGTCAGGTCGGGTTTGGACACCCCTATTAATTGTTGTAGTTAAAGTTGGTTAGCCATTGACACACTTTTCATGTTCAGATATGTATGACCTACTTTGGATGCATGTTTTGTTTCTTAGTAGTAGTTACATGTGATCAGTATGCTGTTGTGTTTATTTCTGCTGTTGTTGTTATATTTATTGCTCCTGCTGTTTATTGTTGTTGAATGTGCTTCTGCTCTACAGGTTTAGTTCGAGTCTTCTGAGTCTTTTATTCCGCTGCATGTTTATTGTTATACTTAGACCAGTACCATTATTATTATCCTCTGAGAGGGTATAGCCTCCCCACTATACCTATAAGACCATCGCTACTAGTCAGCAACCTTTGGCGTTCGGGGAGGTGCGCCTAAGGTAGTAGTACTCGACCTGTTTAGCACTGTTCGGGTGGCTGTTCAGGTCCGGGTCATTACATCGGTAAGGGCCTATACACCCCATGTATCCTCAAGGAACACACCATGTATTTTTATTTTTATTTGTTATATCGGACCGGGGTCGCGTCAAATTGGAAGAACCAACTTCTTCTGGCTTTGTCTCATCTATGAGCGATGAATATCACCAATTATTATTAGAGCCACTGATCAGTTGTCCATGATCCGAATCAAACACTGTCAATTGTATTGGAATCACTATAGTGAGTTATTATTTATTTTAGATCCTTATCTCATGATTCCTCTTCTTTCGTGATATATCCATGGTTGAACATTTTAGATGTTTTTGTAGATCTATGACGTTCTAGGTCGATTCAGAGGTTAAGGTTCAACTGTATCAATTTTATAAAGTTGAGGTAGGTGGTTTGTGCCTTTTCGTAGATTGTCTTTGAATTATATGTGCAAAAGTTCCCAATACCCTAGTTTAGGGTATTGAGTGTTTATAGAATTTATCCCTGTTAATTCATGCTATGCCTTATTTTATTTAGTGTGGTTTTTTGATTATAAATAGGGTTGTTTACCTTGATATGGATGTGTTTTACCATGTTTGATATGATATTGGCTGTTGGGTCTAGAATTTTCTGTTAGGCTGCTCTGTTTTCTATGCCTAGTGCTGTTAGGATGGAGTGATATAATCTGATATGCTTGTGTTAAGATTTGTAGCCATTTATCCAAGTAGTATTGTAATTTACTCTGGCTACCGAATATCATTTGCACATGATTTCTTTACATTAGGATGTGAGAACCTGATGTAGTGAGACCATAGGGGGAATTGACATTGAGGGCTTCCCTAAAGTGTCTGTTGTACTTTTCACATAGAAAAACCATAGGGGGATTGACATTGAGTGCTCCCTCATAGTGTCTATAGTTATCATTACGAGACCATAGGGGGAATTGACGTTGAGTGATTCCTCATAGAGTCTATAGTTTATCGTTAAAATACTATAGGTGGAATTTATGGTGAGTGATTCCTCAGACAGTCTTTGTTTGCATGAGACTAAAGGGCTTAGACTGTGTGAGCTATCTGAGGTGGTCATTATATTTTTATTGTTAAATGATAAGTTGAACTAGAGGAGTTAGGTTGTGATAACTTTCCCAGAGTGTTACTTGTGAATGATTGGTT
Organism: Viscum album; assembly: GCA_963277665.1. Classification (NCBI taxonomy): domain Eukaryota; kingdom Viridiplantae; phylum Streptophyta; class Magnoliopsida; order Santalales; family Viscaceae; genus Viscum; species Viscum album. The sequence continues at coordinate 786,716,528 of OY728166.1, read as the reverse complement.
GAATAATTAAATAATGTAAATGAATGTAGTTGAAACTATAGAACTGTTTACTTTTGAGTACTTGCTTGTTTATTACTTCATTTTGCATTTTTTCCTGTTATATATATTCACTGACAGATAGGCATAGATATTTGGGTGGTTTTTTATTGGTATTCGTATCAAACCCTATTTGGGTCATGATTTTGGACCTAAATAGATTATATTATTGTAGGTATAGATAAGGGAAAACACCCTTCTACTTTAGGTACTTGACTGCTGTGGAGATGGAGATAATGAGACAAAGCTGAGGCTTGCGATGTTGTTAGAGTTGTTTAATTGTTTTCCTTTGTATGTTGGTTTAGTACTCTATTCCAGCATTGTGACTTGGCTACTTTCCTAGATACTTGTGACATGCATCATTATTTATATATATATGTTGCAGTAGTTTATTTTTTTTTCTTCTGCTGTTTACTTTTTGTATGTTATTACTGCTTCCGCTACTGTTATCTGTTTGTTTCTACTATGTTACTCTACCAATGAGTTCATAGTTTCCCCACTATCACACCCAAGACCCTCGCTACTAGTTGGAAGCCTCTATCATTCAAGGAAATGCGCTTGAGGTCATGTTACCAACAGGGTATGGGGCACTTCTGGGTGGAACCTAGAACCAGGATATTATAAAGTGGTATTAAAGGAATTATTTTCTTCTCGACTTACTGTTTGGAGCCTATAGATAGGGATAGAAAGGAATAAGTAGTTAGTAATAAGCTGTGCCCAAGAGTAGCTAACCCGTGTACATGGAAAAGATAATTTACTTCAAATATTGAAATTTTATCTAGTTTTGAAATTTTATAGTTGATTTGATTTCATCGTAGGGTGATTCACATGTTTTGTGTTGTTACCATTGATATTATTTAGGTTCTATTTCTATTGTAACCCGATGAGATAAGGTTATGCCATCTCATTCATTATATAGGAACCTAATAAAGATCACATGTCATGCATTCTTGTGATTCCATTTAGGTTGCATTACCGATTACATATTGTTGTGAAGATATTGTGCTAGATATGCATTCTGTTGTGATATATGACTTGATACCTACTGATTGATAGAGTATTGTTAATATGTAAAGTTTTTTTTGGATGAATGCCAAACTTTGGTCCCTAAGGTGTTATGGCCCTCATGGATCAGAATTTTGTGGATCATGTGATTGATTGCACAATTATTCCTTGTAATATACATGAATAGGATGACAAGCTTTGATTCATGGAAAGTATGGCCCCCCATGGATTGGAATCTGGCACTTTAAGGTTCATTTCAGAATTTTTATAGGTTTTCAGAGTAGTTTTTGAGGCTTACTATCTGAAAAAACCCAGAATACACGGTTTGTAGTGATGAATACACACCATGTATCCTTCTATTAGGGAATGAAAAAGTTTTTCTTAAGTACATGCCTTGTACTATATGTACACGCCGTGTAATCCTTGACCATGTGGGTAGAGACATGAGGTTGGGAAATATTTGGTGGAACATGCCATGTACCGGACATACACACCGTGTTGTAGAGACCATGTGTCCACCCGTGTGACTAACGACACAAATGGGTGAAACTTAGGTAGTACACATTGTGTCCAACTTGAACATTCTGTGTAGAGTCGACTATGTATCCGGCCATGTGAGCAACAACATGGGTCTATAAATTCCTTCTAGTACGCGCCGTGTATGACATAAACACACCATGTAGAGTCAACCGTGTCTCTGACCGTGTGACTAACGACACAAGCGGTTGAAAATTAAGTGGTACACACCGTGTTTAGAGTGAACACACCGTGTAGTTTTATTCTAGGAGAACTGTGTGGTTTAGCCATGTAGGAGAACTCGGGAAGGGAGGAAAGGTTCAAGTACATGCCGTGTCCTTAGGAAGAACACGCCGTGTGTGTCGGGGTTACACAACCAGTGTTGGAAGGAGAAAACGCCCATGTAAAAGCCCAAGGGAACACGCCATGTAGGAGTCATACACACCATGTACCTATGTTTTGAAGAACTTGAATTCTTTATTTCTCCTGTTCCTTTATTTCAATTCTAATTTTTAGTCCTTTATAATCTTGTTCTAAGGTGTGCGCTTGAACTTGCAGAGTCATGCCACCATGATAACCTCCGATTTTATGCCAGATTTAGGGTAGTGATTAGACACCAGACATGTTAGATTAGGGGCTACCAGCAGATCCTCCTATCATGCCAGTCTTGGCACCAGCTATTATCCCGGATACAGGTGTCGATGCACAGTTCCAAGAGGGCTTCATGAGTTTTATACAAACTTTATAGGGAGCACCGCCTCCTGTCCCGTCTATGGGAAAATTGATGCGGGTTTTTCAGAAGAAACATCCTCCCACTTTCTTAGGGGATGGAGGACCTCAGGCTGCAGATTCATGGTTAGAATCCATGCTATATATCTTCAAAAATATGGAGACGCCTCCAAAAAGGAGTGTGAAGCTTTCTACCTACATGCTTTATTATTCCTCCAAGAGATGGTGGGATGTGATATTATAGGTGGGACGCTAGCAGGTTATGGATTGGGATGAGTTCCAGCATACCTTATACAACTACTTCTACCTGGATACTTTGAGGGCCAATCGAGAGCGAGATTTCATGAGTTTGGAGCAGGGAACTCTCCCGGTCATGGAGTATTCTTCTCGCTTCACAGAGCTGCAGCACTTCACAACCATTCTAAGGGGCGATGAGATATTCCTAATGAGGAAGTTTGAGGATGGTCTCAAGAATGACATCTAATATTAGGTGAGAATATTCAGGTTGATGACCATATCTTCCATAGTCAACCAGAAACTGATCACAGATCACAACCTAAGGGATTCTGGAGTTGTGGGCCAGGGAAGTTTCGCATCCCAAGTTGGTTCTTCTCCGGCTGATAGTAGGAAACACCATAGGGAGTATACACATGGAGATCTGAGTATGCATAATACACCTTCAGGTAGCTAGGTGGTATGCTACCAGTGTGGGAAGGGTGGCTATATGAGGCCACATTTCATGAGAGACCCAGTTGAGTGCCGATCTTGTGGAAAGATGGGTCATCTTCTGTGTTTCTATCAGATTTTCTCACCAGAAGATGGTGAAATAGGTTCTTCTATGAATCCTCATTCCTGATCAGGACCACCAGTTTCTCATTAGTTAGGGAACTGGAGTTCATCCGGTCGTTCAGGCTGAGGTGGAGGTCGTGGTCACAGTGGTCAGATGCAGGGTTTTCGACAACTGCAGGGTGGATCAGCTCAAGGTAATCAGGTAGTGTAACACCCCAAGTTTTTCTAAAAATAAATTGAAATGCATGAAATTTTATTTAAAGTATATATTTATAACTAGCCTTTAAAAATAATTTCACTGCTTCTATGTTTTGAATTTTGAAAAACGATCATCTACAATTGTGTCCAGTAAGTTATTTGGGGTCTAATGGAACCAACTTATTTTTTTGGTGAATAGTAACATAACCTTATGAATAGTAATATGAATAGTAATATGACCATAATGAATAGTAAATTTTATTATTATTTTATTTTCTCAAGGCTTGAAGATAATGACATTTTGGTTAATTTTTCAATGGGATATAAAAGCAGTTATAGTTTTAAAATTGTTAATTTTTGAATTAAGTATGATTTTATTTAAAAATTAAATTAATGATATTTAGAAAATTATTTTCAAAAAATGGACTTCATTTTTTAATTCTACACATTGATAAATGGTTAGGGTGAACATTGGGTATTTTTCTGAAATAATTGATTTTTCGGTGAATAGTAAAAAATACAGTTTTGAGTTTCAGTGTGTTAATGACATCATTAATGATGTAATAATGATATAATAAATCTGGTAGACTTGTGTGTAGTTAAATAAGATTTTAGGTGTCCTAAGTGGCTAATACCATGGGCAAACCCATGGTTTTGTAAATACCACTAATGAGGCGTCCCTTGAAAATTATTAAAATAATACCTCACTTTTGCTATAAATACCAACCCATTCCTTCATTAAATTCATTCAAAATTCTTAATAAACGAATCTATGGCCTCCTTACCTTCCTAGTATTCCTACCAATGTTTCCTCAAGCCCCCAAGGTCCAAACCTTCAATTTATAGGAGTTACTCTACAAGGTAAGAAAATTCTCATTTTCTTTCTTTTTTCCATTCAAGTTCTCTTTTATGTGGTATAACTTTCAAGTTTCCATACCATGTTATTATTTCCTTCTTATTATTTATCTATTCTGTATTATGATTTATTTCTGAATGGGTGACCCTTTTCCCCTCTCTTTTTAATATTTTCTAAAACCATGTTGCATAGCCGTTAGGCTGCTGAATTTTTGTAAGGGATTTCCCAATTATTCTTTTATTTTGAGTTCCTTTCTTTTCTTATTCTTCCCTTATATCATATTAACCAAGAGGAATGAAATATCCATAAATCATGTATATTATGTATATTCTAATGTTCATGTAAAATTCATCATAATTATTCTTCTCCTATCCCACTTATTCAAGGAATAAAAACATTGTTCGTGATGTATCGAATTACTGACATAATGGACGATGTGATTTTAATTTGCATTAATTCTTTAAAATCTGGTCACAAAACAATTTTTATGGTTTAAATAGGTTATAATATATGTATTATGTCTCATCCATATATCTGGAATTATTTTTTTACTCATGGTTTTAATTTATGAGACAAAATGAGGTCGTTATTATCAAAGAACCACTAAAATGATTTAAACGAACATCATTAATATTTTAACTTATGAATCATCATCATATAAAACTTCAAAATTTTAAATGGTATAAATTATGATACTAGAAATATTTAAATACCTTCCCATTCAAATTCTTGAGTTTTACTTCCAATCGACAATAATATCCATCATGAACCAATCATAGAAAACATGTAAAGAAAACACCCCAAAATAATGCAAGGAACAAAATACTAACAAATAAAGGGTGAAATGATCTAATGAAATGATCATATAAGATATTATAAAGATGAATATGTTTCTTTAAGATATTAATAACACTCTTATAACTATTATACAGGAGGTTTAAATGATTTGGATGTAAGACAAACCCGAGTTAAGGGAATTCTTAACCCAATTTCAATTATTTGGGTTAACCTTATTCTTTATTCATTATGTGGTATTAAGATTATTAGTGTGATGAATTTATATTTATATTATGTTGTATTATGTTTATTTACAGTGTATATACATATCCAATCCATTCTATTAGTTCACATTCCAATTATATTTTTAAGGGACTTTCCTTTTAAAATCTTTTTAAAAGTCTCTCTAATAATTTTCAAAGGGATTGTACTTTTATATGTATATGGAATGAGTGATTTCTCATGATTTAAAGAAAATTTATTACCATGATATGTTCCTTGGACATTATTTATGTTGGTTTGATCCCATTATAGTTAAATATATGTTGGGTTGAGCCCATTATAGCTCAAGATATGTTGGGTTGATCCCATTATAGCTCAAGATATGACGGGTGAGCCCCATTATAGCTCTCTAATGAATTGGGTACTCTAGAGATGGAATTTGACCAAAATATTATTCCATATATAAGGGTGAATGTAATAGTGATATGGTTAATATTTCCAAAGTAAACAACATGAGTATACCATGCATTCGAGTTTTTATGATATGGGTTTTATTGGTTTTTATGTTATCACTTGACTAACGCTTTCTATCTTTATATCCCTTACTGAGTTTTATACTCATCCTGTGTTTTTAAAATGTTTTTCATAGGATATAAGGATGGGTAAGAGAAATAAGGTATTTGTGATGTTTGATATGGAGTGTTTTCAAAGAAATCATGCTTTATATTTTAATGTCTTATATTTTGAAAAAAATGGAAACTATTTTTATGATATCCGATCTGTAACAATGTGTAAGGTTATGTATGTAAGTTATCTAATTCTTTAAAAAACTAAACCCTAGAAAAACCCCAATGTTTAATAATGTATGTTCTTGTCTAAAATCAAGATTATGTAATGTTATAAGGTGGGGTCCTTATAGTTGGTATCAAAGGATGGTTTAGATAACTTTAGGGGTTAGGATGATGTTAAAAGAATACTGTAAATGATTTTTACTCAATGATTAATTTGAAATGTTATAGAATTTAAATATTACCATGTTGCTTCGTCTAAAATATGTTTGTTCAGAATGGTTGTCCGCAGAAGAAACTAGAAAGCTGAAGAGGAGAGGCACCGACAAAATGAAATTCTTCTGAATCTGTAGCCTAGAATGGTAGGGATTGGAACTGAGCAGTTTATGATAGTAATGGATTAGTTAACGCAATAAATAAATGGTGGTGGAATCCATGCATGAGAACAACTAGAGGTATCACAATAGAACATGACAGTAGTGGAAAATTTTATGAGACAACACCCTCCTGCTTTCAATGGATCTTCTGACCCAGTAGCGGCTGAAGGATGGATTAAAGCCCTTGAAAAGATATTCGATGTTATGGGATGTTCAGATAATCAAAAGGTAAGTCTTTCAATTTATTGTTTTGAAGGTGAATCTGATCATTTGTGGTCAATGGTAAATAATATCAAGGATAAAGAGGATACTGATGCCTTATATTGGGATGAATTTAAAAGTATTTTCCTTGAAAAATATTTTCCTAAGGTGCTGCGACTTAGGATGGAGAAGTAATTCCTTGAATTGAAGTAAAAAGAGAAAGGTTCAGTGGATATGTATGAAGTGAACTTCACCTGACTGGAGAGGTATGCTCCAAATCTTATTTTGGATCTTAATAGAAAAATCAAACACTTTTACTCAGGATTAAAGCCAAGGTATCCATGGGAGTTGGCCTCTTGTTAATTCAAAAGTTACGAGAAACTTGTTTGATGTGCTGAGAGGGTAGAGATGGATTTTTCTGATGATCATGTGAATTTTGGAAATAAGGATAAGAAGAGGTCTATATGACAAGCGATGGGTAAGAATCAACCAAATAAATATGATGGTAAGAAAATCCAATTTCTAGTTTGTGAAAAGTGTGGCAAGAAATACCCTGGGGAATGTCTTAGAAAAACTGAGAAGTGTTTTAAATGTGGTAAGTTTGGACATATGGCCCGAGATTGTAATGAAAATGATCCTAAGACTAATCATGATAAGCAAACTGTAAATAATTTTAAATGTGGTGAGATGAGTCACTATGTAAATGCCTGCCCAAAGAGAGATTCAAATGATGCAAAGAAGCCAGACTATAAATAGAAAGGTGTAGTGAGATCCTTTGAGACTACATCAGTAGATGTCAGTCTATCCAATGAAGTTGTATCAGGTACTTTGTTTTTTTACTCAGATTTTTTTCTAAAGTTTTGTTTGATATGGGGTCTACACATTCCTTCATCTCTGATAAATTTTCAAGAAAATTGAAAATATCACCTCAAAAAATGAAACCGGAACTTGTTGTTAAAACACCAGGGGAAAATATTTTAGCAAAGAGGAACTATAAGAATCTTTCTATTATGGTCTTTGGAAAGAATTTACCTGTGAACCTTGTTTTTTTACCCTTAGTTGAGTTTGATGTTATTCTGGGAATGGATTGGATTTCCGTTTATCATGCATAGATTGACTATAGAGTTAAAGAAGTTATTTTCAGAAAGAGTTTTAGTTTGTATAAAAGAATGCACCCATAAAATTGATAACATATCAGGAAGCTGAGAAACTGTTGAAAGATGGAAATGAAAGTTATCTTGCTCATATTTTTGAAAATAAGAAAACTGTTCAAATTGATGATGTGCCTATGGTAAATGAATACCTTGATGTTTTTCCTGATGAGTTACCCAGTGTCATACCTAATCAGGAAGTCGAATTCATAATTGAATTAGTTCTTGATACTAAGACAATTTCAAAACCCCCATATCGTATGTCTCAAATAGAACTTCTTGAATTGAAAAATCAGTTATAGGATTTTCTTGATAAAGGCTTCATTCGTCCTAGCACTTCACCATGGGGAGCTTCTATTTTGTTTGTTAAAAAGAAAGATGGTTCCATGAGACTTTGCATTGATTATAAAGATTTTAATAACATCAATGTTAAAAATAAGTATCCTTTTCCTCACATCGATGAATTTTTTGATCAGCTCTAGGGAGATCAGTACTTTTCCAAGATTGACTTGAGATCTTGATACCATCAGATGAAGGTGAAGGAGGATGACATCCCAAAAGCATCCTTTCGTACTAGATATGGGCATTATGAATTTTTGGTTATGCTGTTTGGGTTAACTAATGCACCTGTTGTATTCTTGAATCTTATGAATAGAATATTTCATGAATTCTTGGATAAGTTTGTGGTTGTGTTTATTGATGACATTATGGTATTTTATAAAAATAAATAAAAGAATAAAAAA